>JAPVLO010000504.1:600000-949991 GCA_027257055.1 Cephalopachus bancanus
GGAACAGCCACTGGACTCCAATCTGGGTGACAGAGTGAGACTCCAACTCAAAAAAAAAAAAAAAAAAAAAGAAGAAGAAGAAAAAGAAATGTTTGTCTTTTTAAAAAATTGTACTGGGATGTTCAGCAAGATGGCGACGGGACAAGTCGAACTGTGAAGAGCTCCACAAAAGGTGACTCCTGAAGGTGGTTCCACATGCCCCCACAGCTGCTGCCTCCATGGGGGATGGCTTCTATAGCCAGTCTCACGCAGTATACTGCCACCACCCCACTAGAGCCTCCACAAGGGAATACTGCTGTGGTTGCTGCCAGGTGCTGAGCAACTGCCATCACTGTGGCTCTCAAATCTGGCCCTGGGGAATTCCCAGCTCCTTTTCCCACCCCAAGTCATCCACAGCATGCCAAACTACAGTGCCCAGCTATCTCACTGATTCCCAGTGCCTGATGCTGGACATACACCATCATCGCCCTTCATAGTGGACCAACTGAGGCCCTGGACAAGTGGAGAGAGAGGATCTAGGAAAGTCAAGAGAAGCCCATGCCTGGTGAGGAGTCATCCATCGCAGTCCTTTTCCAGGCAGAGATTTGCATTGCTCCATCCACCCCTCACAGCCTCCACCTTGTGGCATAAGGTAACCTCACCAAACCAGGAAACAGAAGCCCCTTCCCTATGCTGAATCAGACACAGACAACTCAGTTCTGTGTGGCAGACCTGTCAGGCAGCAAGCCAAGGGAACTGACCCAAGCTACGAGTAACCCTATCTGCCTGCAATGAGAGCAGAGGGGAGGGGATAGAGATCAGAGCTGAAGAGACTTTAGACACTCAGGAAAAACATCAGAGCTAGTCTGTTTTCTTATTTTGATTTTTTATTTTATTGTTTTGACTGTTTGTTTTGTTCATTTTTGTTTGTTTTTTTATTTAGACTACCTGTTTGTGTTGGGGAAGAATACATCAAAAGGCATGATTTTATTGGAGTGTCTTTGTGTGATTACTTGTATGCTTTAGGGAATTTTATTTGTTTGTTTATTTGTTTTTAACTATTTTCTGGCCTTGTGTCTCTTTTCATTTGTTAGTTGGTATATATGTCTGTTTTCCCTCTTATTCTTCTCTCTCTCCAACTTCCTCTTGACCAGCCCCCTTCTTCCATCATTTTCCTTTTTCTTACCTCCTTTTGTTCCAGGGAGCAAACCTAAACCCCCACTGCATGGACAGATTTTAAGTCAGTGGAAAGTGGGTTCCAGGGTGCCCATACACCTGTCAGTGGATACTGGGATCTACAGATAGATTCTGAATCACAGTTCCCCCCTCAATTAAATCTCAAAACTGTAAAAAGTACAGCCCCCAACCTACAGTACAGACTCAGAAGTGAACAAAGCCAGAGGATCCTCATAAGGAAGAAGAGGAGACTGAACTAAAAGAAGTAAAAGCAACCCCATCTTTCCTGAAAAACAGAATTAAAGGAGGGGAGGGAAAGGGGGAGAGAAAAATTACACAAATGAAGAAAAACCAAAAGAAGAACATCGGTCTCTCACAGACCCATGGGAGGTCAGAAACTGAGAAAACAGACTTCGGAATGCAAACAATGAAGAGCCCCCAGAATGACTGGTCTCAAACTACAAACTCAAATATCAAGCCATTAATGGAGAAATTTAAAAGAATTGAGGAGAGATAAGAGGAAAATAGGAAGAAATTGATAACTGAGATAACAGTAGAAAAGAATACTGTGAATGAAATAAATAACAAACTGATAAGCATGGAAAGCAGAATTATCTAAACAGAAGAAAAATCTCAGTGTTTGAGGGCCAAAATATAGGGCTAGCCCAAACTGTGAAAAACCTAGAAAAGAAACTTAAAAAGACAGAACAAAACCCTCAAGAGGTGAGCGATAACTTCAAGAGATGAAACCTAAGAGTAATTGGACTTCCTGAAGCAGAAAGAGAGACAGAGACCATACTGGAACAAACATTCCATGAAATTATTCAAGAAAACTTCCCTCATCTCATCAGTGATGTGAAAATTCAAACATAAGCGATTCAGAGAGGTCTTGTAAGACAACAAATGAGAAGACCAACTCCTAGACACATAATAATTTACCTAAACAAGGAAGGTAGAAAAGAAAAAATCCAAAAGGTAGCAAGGGAAAAAGGTCAGATTACCTACCATGGAAGACCAATTAGAATAGCAGCAGATTTATCTACAGAAACCCCTAAGGCTAGGAGAGCTTGGAGACCAATCTTCAAAGTTCTAAAAGATAAACAATTTCAACCAAGAGGAATCTACACAACCAAGCTAAGCTTAATCATTGAAGGAGAATTAACATCTTTCCCAGATATCCAATCCCTAAGAACTTATGCTGCCTCAGACCACCTCTATAAGAACACTTAAGAAAATATTAAACACAGAAGAAAAGGAAAAAAGAACAATGTTCTTCACAAGAGAACAGGAAAAAGATTAAAACACACATGAACCAACCCCAAAACCAAAAGAAAGAGAACAAAAAAACAACAATAACTCTATTGGAACCTCATGATAGGGATCAGCTCTCACATGTCAATAATTAGCCTGAATGTGAATGGACTAAATGAACCACTGAAAAGACATAGATTGGCAAAACAGATAAAATATCACCAGGCAGCAATATATTGCCTCCAAGAGACTCATCTCACTAGAAAGGACACTCACAGACTCAAAGTAAGAGGATGGGAAGTGAAATTTCAGGTGAATGGAACACAAAAGAAAGGAGGAATTGTGATCTTAATCTCAGACAAAATAACCTTTAAGCTATTGAAAATTTAAAAAGATACAGAAGGCCACTACATAATGTTAAAACATTCAATCCATCAACAAGAAATATCCATCCTAAACATATAAGTACCCAACATGGGAACACAAATTTTCATAAAACAGCTTCTAGGCAAACTTTAAAAAGATATTGACTCTAACACTATCATAGCTGGGGATTTTAATACCCCACTCAGAATCATAGACAGATCATTAGGACAAAAAGTCAGAAAGGAGATTTGAAACCTAAATGTGACTCTTGACCAGAAGGACTTAATTGATGCCTACAGAACACTCCACCCAACAACCATAGAATATACATTCCACTCATCATTGCATAGAATGCACTCTAAGATTGACCACATCCTTGGCCATAAATCAAGCATAAGCAAATTTAATAAGATTGAAATTTTGCCATGCACCTTTCAGACCGAGTGGAATAAAAATGAATATCAACACCAACAAAGTTCCCCCAAAACCCACAAAGACATGGACACTAAACAGTATGATGCTAAGCAACTCCTGGGTCAACATAGATATCAAAACAGAGATTAAAAGAAACATGGAAATAAATGAAAATGAAGAAACATCTTACCAAAACTTCAGGGACACCATGAAATCTGTAGTAAGAGGAGAATTTATACCTCTTCAAACGCACATGAGGAAAATGGAGAGATCACATTTTAACAGCCTACTAAATCACCTAAGGAAACTGGAAAAGCAAGACTATCAAAACCCTAATTCAGCAGAAGAACCCAGATCACAAAAATAAAAGTCCAAATCTGGGACATAGAAGACAAAAAGATAATACAAACAATCAATGAAACAAAAAGCTGGCTCTTTGAAAAGATAAACAAGACTGATGGTCCCCAAGCTAGGTTGACCAAGAAAAAGAGAGAAAAAGCCCAAACAAACACAATCAAAAACACAAAAATCAAGTCACATCTGACCCTGAAGAAATACAAAAGATCATTAGAGACTACTGTGTACACTTGTATGGAAACAAACTTGAAAATCTTAAGGAAATGGAGGACTTTCTGACATCACACAACCTGCCGAGGTTGAAACAAGAAGAAATCGAGACTCTAAATAGACCAATAACAATCAAGAAAATTGACTATGTCATAAGAAAACTACCTTCCAAAAAAAATTTTAAAAAGCCCTTGGACCAGATGGCTTTCCAGCAGAATTGTGCAAGACATATAAGGATGAACTGATACCTATCCCACTGAAAGTATTCCAGGCAACTGAGAAGAATGTAATTCCCCCCATATCATTTTATGAATCTAGCATCACATTGATACCCAAGCCAGGTAAAGACCCAACAAAGAAAGAGAACTACAGGCCAATATCTTTGATGAACATAGATGCTAAAATTATCAACAAGATCCTAGAAAACAGAATTCCACAACACATCTCAAAAATCATCCATCATGACCAAGTAGGCTTCATCCCCAATATGCAAGTCTGGTTCAACATTCATAAGACCAAAAATGTAATTAAATACAGCAACAGATGTTAAAACAAAAACTATACGATTATATCATAGATGCAGAAAAAGCTTTTTATAAAATCCAGCACCCCTTCTTGATAAAAACCCTGGAACATCTAGGCATATGTGAAACATACCTCAAAATAGTAAAAGTGAGCCCGGCCTGTAATCCCGCACCTTTGGGAGACTGAGGTGAGTGGATTGCCTGAGCCCGCGGGTTCGAGACCCGCCTGGGCAGCAAGACCTCATCTCTACAATAAATCAAAAAATCAGCTGGGCGTGGTAGCGCATGCCTGTAATTCCGGCTACTTGGAAGGCTGAGGCAGAAGGATCGCCGGAGCCCAGCAGGTTGAGGCTGCGGTGGCCGGGAGCGGCCACTGCACTCCAGTCTGGGCGACAGAGTGAGACTCCGACTGAAAAAAAAAAAAAAATAGTAGAAGAAGTCTATGAGAAACCCACAGCCAACATACTCCTAAACAGACAAAAATTGGAACCTTTTCCCCTGAAAACTGGAACAAGACAAGGATGCCCACTCTCTCCCCTCCTGTTCAATATAGTTATGGAAGTCCTGGTTAGAGCAATCAGAAAAGAGAAGGTGATCAAGGGTATCCAAATAGGGAAAGAGGAAGTCAAGTTATCTCTCTTTGCAGATGATATGATTGTATACTTCGAAAACCCAAGAGAATCTCTCAAAAACCTCCTTGCACTGATAAAGTACTTTGACAGAGTCTCAGGGTATATAATAAATGTGCAAAGGACAATCACATTTCTTTACACCAGTAATAAACAAACAGAAGCCCAGATAAAAAACAATCCCATTCACAATTGTCACAAAAAAATGAAATACCTTGGCATCTTCCTAACCAGAGACATGAAAGATCATTACAGTGAAAACTATAAAACACTGCTCAAAGAAATCAAAGATGACACAAACAAATGGAAAAATATTCCTTGCTCATGGATTGGAAGAATCAACATTGTTAAGAGGTAAATCTTACCTAAGGCAATCTACAGATTTAACACAATACCCATCAAATTACGAGCAACATTATTCTCAGATCTAGAAAAAAACAATACAGGAATTCATATGGAAACACAAACAACAAAGAATCGTCAAAAGAATCCTCAGCCAAAAAAAAAAAGCAGGATGTATCTCACTACCAGACTTTAAACTTTACTATAAAGCTACAATAATCAAAACAGCTTGGGATTGGGATTGGTACAGGAATAGGCATGTAGACCAATGGAATAGAATTGAGATTGGGGAAGCAAAAGCTTGATTTCTCAACAAACTCACCTTTGACAAAGCCTCCACCACCCACCACTGGGGAAAGGAGAACCTATTCAGTAAATGGTGCTGGGGAAACTGAGTGATCACATGCAGAATATTCAAACAGGACCCCTCTCTATCCCCATACACAAAAATTAACTCTAAATGCATCAGAGACCTAAATGTAAAACCTCAAGCTATAAGAACTTTAGAAAATGCAGGACACACCCTTATGGAAGTTGGAACTGGCATCCAAGTCCTGAGCAAAACCTGAAATGCACAGGTCATAAGAGATAAGATGGACAAGTGGGACCTCATTAAGCTGACAAGCTTCTGCGAAGTCAAAGAAACCATCAAGAGAGCAGGGAGAGAGGTTCACAGACTAGAAAATAATATTTGCCAACTCCATGTCTGACAAAGGCCTAACATCAAGGATCTACAAGGAACTCAAATGTGCTGAAAAGAAAAACAAACAACCCCATTACAAAGTGAGCAAAAGATATAAGTAGACATTTCTCAAAAGAAGACATATGAGCAGCCAACAGACACATGAAGAAATGTTCAACCTCACTAGTCATCAAGGAGATGCAAATTAAAACTACACTGAGACACCACCTAACTCCAGTCAGAATGGCCATTATCAATAACTCAAAAAATAATAGATGCTGGAGAGTATGTAGTGAAAAGGGAACAGTTGTGCACTGTTGATGGGAGTGTAAACTAGTGTAGCCTCTGTGGAAATCAACGTGGTGATTCCAAAAAGCTCTAAAAATCGACCTTCCATATGACCCTGCAATCCCCCTACTGGGAATATACCCTGAAGAACTCAAATCACTCTATAAAAAAGATACCTGCACATGTATGTTTATCGCAGCATTGTTCTCAGTGGCAAGATCATGGAATCAACAGTGCTGTCCATCAAAAGAGGTCTGGATTTTTAAAATGTGGTACATATATGCAATGGAATATTATGCAGTCATAAAAAAAAAATCATGAGTTTCGCAGCAACCTGAATGGAATTAGAGTTTATAATACTGAGTGATCTTTCACAGAAAAAAGATCTGAGTATCACATGTTCTCACTCATAAGTGGACCTTGAACAACTACCATAATACTATAATCAAAGGATTGGCAGTGATGGGGGCAGGAAGGGGCAGCGAAGTGGAATTAACGGTAGTCAATATCTGTCTGGCGATGGGGGGGTCCACCTCATCAACAAGGGTATCTGCACAAAGAATATTTATATACCTAGCCCTTAACTGTACCCCACAGTTTTAAAACAAAAAATATATATAATTTAAAAAATTTTTTAAAATTATACTGGAATAATTCTATGCCCATATTACGGGAAGAAAACTATCATCAATATCTCAAGCCATATGTGCAAATTAACTAGAAATGTATTATATACTAAAGTGCAAAGCCTAAAAATATACAAATATTAGAAGAAAATAGGGGCATTTTTTGTGACTTTTGGTAGTAAATATTTCTTATATGGGAGACCAAGTTTACAATCCACACTTTTCAAATAATTAAGCTTTATTAGCATTAAAAATAAAACATTTGCGCTTCATAAGTAATTGATTAAAAAATGAAAATCATTTATGCGATAAAAGAATTATATCCAGAATTATTATAAAGAATTCTAAATACTGAATAATAAGACAATCCACTTTTTTAATGGGCAAATGATTTTAACATACACATTATCAAATAATTTATATCAGTAAAAGATAAAAACATAAAAAGATTCTCAATGTCTTTAATAACAAAAATAAAGGAAATTTAAATCACCATGAGCTACCACATGATGTGTATTAGAATGGATAAAATTTAAAAGTTTGGCCATACCAAATGCTGCCAAAGACAAGTAGAACTCTCATATACTACTGGTGGAAATGCAAAATAGTACAGTAATTTTCCAAAACAATTTGGCAGTTCCTTAAAAAGTTAATAATACATTGATAATATGATCCAACTCTTCCACACCTAGACAGACATTTACTCAACATAAATAAAATTATGTTTTCATACAAAAAAATTAACAACTTTATAGGAGCCAAAACGTGGACACAACATAAATGGCAATCAGTGGTTTACTGACTAAACAAATCTGGTCTGACCAAATAATGAAATACTACTTAGCAATGAAAAGAAATGGACTATTAATACACACACTATCATAGATAAATCTAAAAATAATTTTGCTGTGTGAATTAAGCCAGTCTGAGAGAGAGAGAGAGAGAGAGAGAGAGAGAGAGAGAGAGAGAGAGAGAGAGAGAGGATTTCTTTCATTCATATAAAATTCTAGAAAATGCCAACCAATCTATATGTATAAAAAGTAGATTGGTTATTGTGTGAAGATAGTGAAAGAGGGAGGAATAACAGAATATGAGGGAATTTTTGAGGGTATTTATTACATTCCCTGTGTTGACTGTGGTGATGGTTTTACAGATGTTTCCAAATGTCAAAATTCCCAAACGTACACTTTATATATATGCAGTAAATTGTATACTAATCATACATTTGTAATGTAGTCATTTAATAAATATATAAATGAATAAAAATTCAACCAAAAATATATAGAAAAAAGCAAATTATTTTTTCTGAAAAATCAGTAATCACTAACATTGGAAATAGACAAGAAACAACAAATAAATTGCATTTGTTATCTATTGCTATGTTACGAACACCAAAACCTAGTGGCTTAAAGCAACACATATTTACTGTATTATGTCAGCAATTTGGGCATGATTTATCTGAGTACTCTGTTTCACTATCTTTCAGAAGGCTGCAATCAGGCTGTCAGACTGGATTCTATAGTCTCTCTCATGTGAAGGGTCAACTGGGAAAGTATTTGTTTCAAGCTCACACGTGGTTGGCAGCAGGATTCAGTTCCTTGAGAAATATTAAACTGTGGGGTCCAGTCCCTTGCCGACTCTTGGGTGAGGCCTTTTATGGTTCCTCGCCAGTTAGCCCTCTCCTTATCAGATAACATTGGAGAAAACTCAGACACAGAATACCAGAAGAGAGAAATCTCAATATTTTTTAAGTTACCTAACCACAGAAGGAACATCTCACCATTCTTGCTATATTCTATTTATTAGAAGAATATTAACAGCTTTAACCCACAGTAGTGGAAGGAGAATACACAGGTGTGATAATACCAAGAAGCAGAGGTCATTGAGAACCATGCATTGGCAAGCTGTTTATCACAGAAATCAAACTAAGTCAAAGGTTAATTCTTTGAAAAATTAATAAAATTGATAAAATTTTATCAATACTAAATAAAAACGAAAATATGACACAATTTCTCAATATCAGAAATCAAGAGTAGAGTTCATTTTTGATGCTACCATCACCAGGAGATGGTAAGAGAGCAGGGAGACAGCCTACAGACTGGGAAAAAGTATTTGCCAAGTCCAGGTCTGACAAAGGTTTAACATCTTGGATCTACAAGGAACGCAAATGTGCTGAAAAGAAAAAAAAACAAACAACCCCATTATAAAATGGGCAAAAGATATGAACAGACACTTCACAAAGGAAGACATCCGAGCAGCCAACAGACACATGAAGAAATGTTCAACCTCACTAATCATCAGGGAGATGCAAATCAAAACCACACTGAGATACCACCTAACTCCAGTCAGATGACAATTATCAATAACTCAAAAAATAACAGCTGCTGGAGAGGGTGTGGCAAAGGGGGAACACTTCTACACTGTTGGTGGGAGTGTAAACTAGTGAAACGTCTGTGAAAAGCAGTGTGGCGATTCCTAAAAGTTCTAAATATCAACCTCCCATAGGAACCTGTAATCCCCCTACTGGAATATACCCTGAAGAACTCAAATCACTCTATCAAAAAGATATCTGCACACGAATGTTTATCACAGCATTGTTCACAATAGCAAGAACCTGGAAGCAACTATGCTTCCCATCAAAAGAGGACTAGATTTAAAAAATGTGGTACATATACATGATGGAATACTACGCAGCCATAAAAAAGAACAAAATCATGAATTTTGCAGCAACCTGGATGGAACTAGAGTCTATAATACTGAGTGACCTCTCACAGAAACAAAGATCTGAGTATCATATGTTCTCACTCATATAGTGGACCTTGATCACCCAACATATTACCATAAGAAAATGCCGGACAGTGGTGGGAAATTATGGGAAGGAGGGGAAGGAAGATGGGATTAATGGTAGTAAACATCTGTCTGGGGACGGGGAGACATCTTTTATCAACAAGGGTGCCTGAACGAAGCATATTTGTATACCTAACCCTTAACTGTATCCCACAATATCATAATAAAAAATATTGATTATAAAAAAAAGATGAGATTGTAACAAACTTTATGCCATTAAATTTGAATACAGATTATGAACAAAAAATCTTGGAGTAAAACTGACATAATAAAAATAGAAATTCAGAATAATCGTATAGTCATTTAATCATTGCTTTACTTTTGAATTCAATCAAACACTTAAGAAAGAAATAGTACCAATGCTTTCATAATTCTTCAAAAATAGAAAAGATTACTTCCCTACTAATTTTATGAGGCAATTATTATTCTAAACCCAAACCAAAGATACTATAAGGAATATATATTCTAAACAATGGTTCTTATTAATATAGAGTATAAGTTTATTAGTAAGATAATACCTAATCTTATGTAGAAAGATAATAAAATTATATCATCACTAAGTGTGATTTTTTTCTAGGGGTGAAAGTTTCTGTGAATATAAGAAAATCAATCATTAGTGGCTCATGTAGCACTTATTTAAATGGTTGAAATGTTAATTTAGAATCAATGATTAATAAAGAATAGCATAAACTATAATTATTTATTCTACCTCTCTATGTGTATATCTATCTAACCCTCTACATACAGATACAAATTTTTTCATACAAAATTATGATCATGTATTTATAACTTTTTAAAGTATCTTTCCAATGTTTCCTATGTCATTAAATCATTCTGAATAGTTTATAAAATAATGAATGGTGCCTTTTTATATTAATGTAGCACAATATAACTAAATTTTGTGGACATATTTGGATATAATGTAACCATATTTGTGGATATTTTTTGTCATATCAAATTTACATTAGTATAAAATAACATTGTGATGAACTTCCCATACCTACTTTTGGTTAACTATCACTTTGTTTATTTTTCTGAATTTAAATGAGTAGAAATAGTCTTCTGATAAATATTTTCATAAAAATCTGACGTGAATGGCAATATATAGCCAAGATTGAAATGCTTCCACTGATCAAAACAACTAGGAAATTTCTAAAAACGTATAAAATTAAAAGACATAGTCATATTAAAAGAGGAAATTAAATTATCTATAAAATGTTCATGCTCATGGATTGGAAGAATCAACATTATTAAGATATCCATCCTGCCAAAGACAGTCTACAGATTTAACACAAGTCTCATTAAATTAACAACATCATTCTTCTCAGACCTGGAAACAACAATACAGAAATTCATATGAAAATATAGATGGCCGCGAATGGAGAAAACAATCCTTAGCAAAAGCAGCAAAGTGGGAGGTATCACGCTTCCAGACTTTAAACTTTCTATTATAAAGCTACAATAATCAAAACAGCCTGGTATTGGTCCAAGAACAGGCAAATAGACCAACGTAATTGGATAGAGATTCCAGAAGAAAACCTCAATTTCTCAATCAACTCATCTTTGTCAAAGCCTCCAACAACAACCATGAAGAAAGGAGAACGTATTCAGCAAATGGTGCTGAAAAAACTGCCTGACACATGCAGAAGAAGGAAACAAGACCCCCATCTATTACCATACACAAAAATCTATTCCAAATGGATCAAAGACCTAAACATAAAACCTCAAACTTGTAAGAATCTTAGAAAATGCAGGAGACACCCTTACAGAAATTGAAACAGCCAACCAATTCCTGATCAAAACCCCAAAAGCCCATGCCATAAGACATAAGATAGACAAGTGGAACTCATCAAACTGAAAAGCTTCTGCAAAGCAAAATAAAGCATCAAGAGAACGGAAAGATAGCCCACAGAATGAGAAAAAAATATTTGCCAACCGCATATCTGACAAAGGCCTAACATCCAGGATCTACAAGAAGCTTCAATGTGCCAAAAGGAAAAAAGCAATCTCATTAAAAAGTGGGCAAAAGACATGAATAGACAGTTCTCGAAAGAAGATGTACGAGCAGCCAACAGACATATGAAAAAATGCTCAGTCTCACTAATCATCAGAGAAAGGTAATCAAAATCACATTGAGACACCACCTAACTACAGTAAGAATAGCCATCATTAATAAAACAAAAAAACAACAGATGCTGACGAGAATGCAGAGAAAAGGGAACACTTCTACACTGCTGGTGGGAATGCAAACTAGTTCAACCTCTATGAAAAACAATGTGATGATTCCTAAAAGAACTAGAAAATGACCTTCCTTATGACCCAACAATACCCCTACTGGGGACATACACAGAGAAACTTAAATCACTCTATAAAAAAGATACCTGTGCATGCGTGTTTATTGCAGCACTATTCACAATGGCAAAACTATGGAACCAACTGTGCTGCACATCAAAATTGGACTGGATAAAAAAAATGTGGTACATATGCATAATGAAATATTATGAAGCCATAGAGAAGGACAAACATATGGACTTCACAGCAACTTGGATGGATTTAGTCTATAATACCCAGTGATCTACCACAGAAATAAAGAGCTGAGTACCACATATTCTCACTCATAAGCAGGCCCTGAGCATTTACCATTATACTACATGAAAAGTATTGGCAGTAGCTGGGAACTGCCAGGGGAACATAACATCCATAAGGGTACCTGATCTCAAACCAGATGAAGTGGGTACCAAAGGGAGACCCAAACTTTACCTGTGTGATGACAACTTGTATGCCTAATCATGAATTGTGCCCCACATATTCAAAATTTAAAAATGAGTTTAGATTAAATTATACAATGGAGCATGAATACAAAGTGATACAGAGGGTAGGCTGAGAATCTTGTGAAATCAGGGACAGGGAATGATTCAAAACAGCCAGATATTTATGTCTTAAGAGATAGCAGATGATAACAGTGCAGGGAAAATGTGCTGGGACTCATGCTTTAAACCAAAAATGTAGGCAGGAGTTAGCTGCCTGTGGAAGAATACCAAGAAAAAAAGATTATACTGTTACAAGGGTTTTCATCTGGGAATGCTAGAACTAGGAAGCAAAGCCTTGCAGCTAGGGTATTGGCTAAGCTGCCTACTGGCATAGATACTACATCTGTGCTAAAAAAAAAATATATATATATATATAAATGTACAGTAATGTTTTTCTTTGTGATTCTGTTCTCAGGGGTCAAGTGAAACAATATCAAAAATAAATTTATGGGATATAAGTTCAATTCTGTTTACATAGATTTCATAGTGCTCTGGCTTGAGTGATCATTCAAAGTCATTTAGGCTTTTAGACATTTTAGACTCTTAGGATATCTATCACCAGAATAATGTATATATTGTACCTATTAAGTAATTTTTCATCCTCCACTCCCCTCCCACTTCCTCACCTTTCCAAGTGTCCAATGACCTTTACCCTTCCTAGTCTCCAATGACTATCATTCTACTCTACACATTTTTAGCACCCACTTATGAATGAGAACATGCAATATTTATCTCTCTGTATCTGGTTTATTTCAGTTAAAATAATGACCTTTTTTAATGAAGTTCCATTCATGTTTCTGCAATTACATACTGAATGGTACTGCAATGTGTATATACATCACATTTTCGTTAATGGACATATGTTGATTACGTAATTTTGCTATTGTGAAAAATGCTACAATAAACATGTAAGTATGTGTTTGATATATTGATTCATTTTCTATTGGGTAGATGCCCAGTGATGGACTTGCTGCATTAAATGATAGTTCCAATTTTTTTAAAGACACGATCTCTATACTGTTTTTCATAAAGGTTGTGCTAATATTCATTCCCATCAACAATGTTTTTGTTCCCTTTTGTCTGCATCCTCACCAAAATCTTGTGAGTTTTCTGTCTTTTTAATAATACACATTCTGGCTAATGTAAAATTACACCTCATTGTGACTTTTATTTGCTTTTCTCTGATGATTAGTGATGTTGAGCATTTTTTCATATGCTTCTTGGCCATTAGTATATCTTCTTTTGAAAATGTCTATTCGTGTTTTTTGCCTATTTTGTATTGGTATTATTTGTTGTTGAGTTATTTTGTTCCTTGTGAATTTATTAGTCTCCTATCAGAAGAATAGTTTGAAAATATTTTATCTCATTATTCAGCTTATCTGTTCACTCTGTTGATTATTTACTTTGCTTGAAAAAGCTGTTTAGTTTGATGAAATCTCGTTTGTCTATTTTTGGTTTTGTTGCTTGATCTTTTGAGGACTTAGTCGTGAACTATTTGCTGAGACCAACATTCAGAAGAGTTGTCTCTAGGTTTTCTCTTAGGATTTACATCATTTGGGATCGTATGTCTAAGTCTTTAATCTATCTTTAGTTCATTTGTGTATACAGTGAAAGATAGGCATCCAATGTTATTCTTCTGCATGTTGCAATCCAATTTTCCCAGGATCGTTTAGTAAAAAGAGTATCCTTTCCCCAAAATATGTTCCTATAGACTTTGTCAAAGATCATTTGATGTAAACATGTGGCTTTTTTCCTAGATTTGGTATTCTATTTCATTTATCTATGTGTCTATTTTTATACCAGTATCATGTTGTTTTGGTTACTATAGCTTTGTAATATAGTTTGAAGTCAGACAATGTGATTACTTCACCTTTCTTTTTCATGTTTAGGTTTGCTTTGACTATTTGGACCCTTTTTTGTTCCATATAAACTTTAGGACTCTTTTTAATTCTGTGAAAAATGATGTTGATATATTTATAGGGAGTGTGTTGTATCTGTATATTGCTTTGGGCAATATGGTTATTTTTACAATATTATTTTGTTCCAGAAGCATAGGAAGTTTTTCCATTTTTGTTTCATCTATGACTTCTTTAATTTGTGTTTTTTAGTTTTCCTTGTAGAGACCTTTTCACTCCTTCATTAAATGGATAAATATTTCTATGTGTAATCATTTGTATTTATATTAAGCTAAACACGCATTCATACTGATGTCATGAACTTTAGTCCATTCTCAAAGAGGTCATTCTATTCTTCTCCCTTGCTTGTCTGTGACATTGATGAATGTTATTCCATCTGCTCACAGACATTTGACACTCAGTTTTTTTTTCTTTCTTTTTTTTTTTTTTATTTTTTTATTTTAGCCATTCTTAGAGTAGTGGTATCTCTCATAGTAATTTTAACTTGCATTTTTTAATTAGAAAGGATATTGATTGTTTTAATATACTTATTATATACTTGTATATCTTCTTTAGTGAATTATCTGATCGGCTATTTGACCATTTTTTAAAATTTGGTAGTTTGTTTTGTTATTGCTGAGTGTTAATGGTTCTTTGCATATTTTGCATACAAGTTTCTTCACAGATCGGTGTTTTACAAACATTTTTTCCCACTCCATGACTTTTTTATTATTGTTACTTTGTTCTTCTCTGACTGTGTACTTCATATAACCTGTCTTCAAGCTCATTGACTCTTGATTAATTCTGTGTTAAGAAACTCTGAAGACTCTGAAGCGTTTATCAGCCTGTCAATTGAATTTTTCAGCTCCAAAATTGGTACTTGATTTTTAAATTTTCAATGTATGTATTACATTTCTCTGATAGAATTCTGAATGTCTTCTTTGGGTTATCTTGAATTTTTTTGTGCTTTCTCAAGTCAAATCTCTCGAATTCTCTGCCTGAAAGGTCATCTTTCTTTGTCACTCTGAGATTGGTCACTTGTGCCTTATTTAGTTTGCTTGATGAGGTCATGATTTTTGGGTGTTGCTTATGCTTGTGGATGTTTGTCAATGCCCAGGCATTGAAGATTTAGGTATTTAGTCTGATCGTTGCAGTCTGGGCTTGTTTGAACCCATCCTCTCTGAGAAGGCTTTTTATGTATTCAGGGGAGTTGGAATCTAATCCTGTGGTCACTGCAGCAATATTAGTGCCAGAGGGAGCCCAAAACTCAGGGGCACTGTGACTTTTGCTGACTGCTAATGGTATCATCTTGGTGACTGACTTTTGTTTTGTTTTGTTTCTTATGAGGGTGCTTTTTAAGTAGATAATTGTTTAATCTGGTGTACCTGCAGTAAAATGATCTATTTAGGGTCTTATACAGACATTTTTCTCCACTTAGCTTTCTGATCTTTGTTTGTAATGTTCAAGATTGTTTTAAATAGTCTTGTTTACTTGTACTTTCATATAAAATTTAGAATAAGTGTGTCAATTTCTTCAAAATAACCTGCAGAGATTATTTGGGGGGAAGTGACATCCTAAAAATATTGTCTTTTAATTCATAAACATGCTATGTTTATGAATTTATGTCTTCAATTTCTCTTAACAATATTTTATACTTTTCAATGTAGAGATCTTGCACAACTTTGATTAAAATTCTACTAAATATTTCATGCTTCTGATTTTTTACATAAATTTAATTTATTTTATTTCTCAACTTGTGGCTCTGGTATGCTCAAAAACAATGGAATATTGGCTATTTTATTTGTAGCCAAAGATCTTACTACATTCACTTATTAGTTCTCCTAGGTGTTTTTCTTCAGAATTTCTGTGCCAATGACTTCGTCACTTATCAGTGCTCTTTTTGACAAAATGAAGCATCATTTTCATTTGTCTCCTGCAGAAGTCTTTTAAAGTTTTTATAGATATTGTTTAAAAAATGCTTCCCAATTTCTTATAAACATTTTTATCAGTCTCTAGAGATTTTGAACAATGGCCATTTCAAATTGTGATCATCTTAATAGATGCCTCCCTGGGTGAGAGATTTCCCTAAACCTCTGGCATCAACACCCATTCAAGAAACCTGTCACTTGACTTTTAACTTTGTTTATAAAATCTTTTATTTTAGTTAATATAAAATATTTAAATTTTTAGAGTGATATTTTTATTTGCACCTTGTTAAAGAAATAATTTTTTACTCCGAGATTACAAGAATGTTGTTTGATATTTTTGTTTTTGTTGAGGCTTATTCTTCAGAAACTATTTTAGACGAAGTGTGCAGGTAATCAAACATCTTAGTTTAAGAGTCAATGCAGTATAATAATTAAGAGTATGGATTCTGTCATTAGACTATTGAGATTCAAATTTCAGCTCCTCATATTAGTTGTGTAAACTTAACCAAAATAATTTACCCCCATGTGACTTGGTTTTCACATTTGTTAAAAGCAGGTAATAATCGTACCTGCCTACAGGGCTTTTATGAGGGCTACAAACATTTTACATGAGTTAATGTATGTAAAACAAGTAGAAATGGGCATGGCACACAGTAAAAATTCTGGTTGTACATTCAAACATATTTATTTTTTCTTTATCCTTAAATGTTAATAAAACGGTTATGGAATTCTACAATAGCAACTATTTTTCCTAAGCAACTTAATTATTTCCTGACAGTTATCACATCTAATGAAAATATATTAATCTATTTGATAGTTTTAAAATTAATTATTATGGATATATAATAATTGTATATATTTATGGAGTACATGTGATGTTTTGATATTGGCAAGCAATAAGTAATTATCAAATCAGGGTAGTTGCAGTATCTATCATGTTAACCATTTATTATTTGTGTTAGAAACATTCCAGTTTTTAAATATTATATTTTAAAATATACAATAAATTATTGTTAACTATAGTCACCCTATTTTGCTACCAAATACTCAATCTTATGCATTCTGTCTGCGTTTTTTTATTCAATAGCTATCTCCATTTTATCTTTCCATTCCCACTACATTTCCCAACCACTAGCAACCATCACTTCACTTTCTATCTCCATGAGTTCAATTACTTTTAACTTCCACAGATAAATGAAAGCATGCAATGTTCGTCTTTCTGTGCCTATCTTAATTCACTTTATATAATGTCCTTCAGTTCCATTCATGTTGGTTATACATGACGAGAGTTCATTCTTTTTTGTGACTGAATAATATTACATTGTGCATATGGTCCACATTTTCAAAATTTATTTATCCACCAATGGAAATTTAGGTTGATGCTATATCTTAGCTACTGCAACTAGTGCTGGCAATAAACATGGAGGTGCATATATGTCTTTAAATAATTGGTGCTGGGAAAACTGGATATCCATAAGCAGAAGAATGTAACTGAATCCCTATATCTCACCTTAAGCAAATATTATATAAAAATAGATTAAAGACTTAAATCTGAGATTTAAAACTGTGAAACTACTAGAAGAAAACATTGGAGATACACTATAGGACCTTGGTCTGGGCAACGATTTTTTGAGTAAGACCTCAAAAGCATAAACAACCAAAATGAAATCACATTAAGCAAACCACTTCCACACAGCAAAGAAAATGATCAAGAAAGTGATTAAAATGTGATAAAATATTTGCTAATTATCCATAGGGCTATGGATTAATAACCAGAATATATAAGGAACTCAAATAACAACAAAAAAACAAGCAAATAATCCCATTAAAAGTGTATAGATATTGACTATCGTTAATCCCACCACCCTTGCCCTCCCTGTCCCCACTGCCATGGAGTCCCACCACTGTAGATCCTTTACTTATAGTATTACAATAGATGTTCAAGGTCCACTTATGAGTGAGAACATGAGATAATCAGATCTTTGTTTCTGTGAGAGGTCACTCAGTATTATAGACTCTAGTTCTGTCCAGGTTGCTGCGAAATTCATTATTTTGTTATTTTTTATAGCTGCGTAGTATTCCATCATGTATATGTACCACATTTTTTAAATCCAATCTTCTTTTGATGGACGGTATGGTTGGTTCCTGGTGGAATTAAAGGTAGTCAATATCTGTCTGGGGATGAGGGGGCACCCTTATCAACAAGGGTGCCTGAATTATGCATATTTGTATACCTAACCTTTAACTGTACTCCACAACTTTAAAATTAAAAAAAATTTAAAAATAAATAAATAATATATACATTTTTTAAAAGTGTATAAAATATATTAACAGACATTTCTCAAAGGAGACAAACAAATGACCAATAAGTATACTAAAAATGCACTGCATAACTAACCATCATAGAAATGCAAATTAAAGCTAAAATGAGATATCATTTCACCGCAGTTAAAATAGTTTTTATTTAAAAGACAGGCAGCAACCAATGCTAGTGAGGATGTAGAGAAAGGAGAACTCTCATGTACAGTTGGTATTAATGTTAATTAGTACACTCAGTATGAAAAACAATATGAAGGTTCCTCAACAAACTAAAACTAGAACTACCATATGATCCAGCAATGCCACCACTGAGAATATATCCAAAAGAAAGAAAATAAGTGCGTTGAAGAGATATTTGCACGCCCATGTTTCTTGTAGCACTCCCATGTTTAGAATAGCCAAAATACTGAATCAACCTGTATCCACCAACCAATGAATGGATAAAGAAAATGTGGCACATCTACACAAAGTCATATTACTCAGTCATATAAATGAGACCCTGCAATTTTCAGCAACAAGGATGAAAGTAGAGGACATTATGTTAAGTGAAATACGCCAGGCACACAAAGACAAATATTGCATGTTTTCATTCAAATATGGGAGCTAAAAAAGTTGAACTTGTGAAGATAGAGTAAAATGATGGTTGCCAGAAGATTGGAAATTTAGGGAGAAAGGGAGGATAAAATGGGGGTGGTTAAGGGTTACTTTAGTTAAAAATGATTAATTGCAGGTCTAAAAGTAAAAGTGAAATTGATATGCTGCTACCATAAATAAATGATAAAGACTTGAGGTGATGAATACCCTGGTTGCCCTGTTTTGACCATTATGCACTGGATGCCTGTATCAAAATATCACATATACTCCCGTAAATGTAAACAACTATTATGTACCCATAACAATTAAAAAATTTTGGTTGTGTAAGGTCTAGAAGTTTTGGCAATAGATGAATGGTTTGATTTTAATAAAAAAAATTGGAACAAAGATATATAAGATGAACAAAGTTAGAAGACTTAAACCTCCTGATTTTAAATCTTGCTGTAATGATATAGCAATCAAATGGGATGGTCCTACAATTGGATCAACAGATAGGTCAAAGAAATAAAGAGCCCAGAAATAGACTAACACTGATGAAGTAATTTGGCTGACTTTTTAATTGCAATGAGATGTCTCTTGTGTTTTCTAGTATTTTTTTTTTAGAGTCTACTTTGTTTTTTAATATAGACACTTCAGCTTTCTTATGATTCCTGTTTGAAAACTTTCCATCCTTTTATCTTAAACATATTCATACCTTCAATCTAAACTGTGTATTCTGTAGACAGAATATACTCGGATTTTGTTTTTATATTTAACCTAATATCTGTCTTTTAATTGGACTTTTTAAGTGTTTCACTTTTATTGATATAGTAGCCTTTACATCAGTGATTTTACTTTTATATCATATCTTTCTCTACTTTTATTATTCTTTTACTCTCTTCTTTTGTATTAAGTAGATATTACCTAGTATAACACTGTAATTAATTAATAATTTAAATTACCTTTAAAATATTTCTAAATTATCTTAATAACTGCTCTAGTGTTTGCAATATACAATTTATTTTATTAAAATCTATTTCAGTTGTGTAGTAAGTGTCAATGAAGTATAGATACTTTATTATTATTTAGCTTCATTATTTGTCCATGCCTTACCCCTTTTGTTATACATTTTACTTTATATAATCTTATGCCTTTCAATAAACCTGAGTGAATAGAGGATAGCAGTATATATTTATAGTTTGCTATATTAACATTCTTACAATTTCTGAATCTCTTTATTTCTTCCTTTGGATTAAATTACCATGTGGTAAAATTTTTAATTTTCACTGGGCTCGGTGGTTTAGCCTGTAATCCCACACCTTTGGGAGGCCGAGATGAGTGGATTACCTGAGCCCGCGGGTTTGAGATCCGCCTGGGCAGGCGAGACCTCATCTCTACAATAAATCAAAAAATTAGCCGTGCGTGGCAGCGTGCACCTGTAATTCCGGCTACTCGGAATGCTGAGGCAGAAGGATCGCCGGAGCCCAGCAGGTTGAGGCTGCGGTGGCCGGGAGCGGCCACTGCACTCCAGTCTGGGCGACAGAGTGAGACTCCAACTCAAAAAAAAAAAATGTAATTTTCTTGCTGAAATATATTTCTATTTCCACCCCCTCTCTTGTGCTGTTAATGTAAAATATATTACACTTATATATGTTGTAAGTTCAGTGATACAATTATGTATACATTATTTTATATAATCCCTTTTGAAATGAGTTAAGAGAAAAAATAATAAGAAACATGCAATTACAACATCTTTTAAATTTGCCCCAATAATCACCATTATTGGTGTTTTTTTAATGCAGATTTGAATTGCTGTCTGGTGTCACTTGTTTTCAGCCTAAATAACTTTCTTTATTATTCCTTGTAAGTGGGAGCCTGTTAGCCATACACTATCTCTGTTTTTTATATCTGGAAATGTCTTTATTTCACCTTCATTTTTCAGTGAAATTTTTGCTGAATGTAGAATTCTTGGTTGAAAGTCTTTTTTTCTAAGCACATTGAACATGTCATCTCTCCATTGTCTATCCTCCATGGTTTCAGATATCAGTATTAATCTTTTTGATAACTGATAATAAGATTAATGTTCAAGGTAAATCTTGTACCTTTTCTTGTGCATGATGAGTTGTCTTCTTCTTGCTGCTTTCATAATTACTCATCTTTCCCTTTTTAGAGATTGATTATTATGTGTCAAGTTGAGAATCTTTTGAGTATATATTTATTGCCTTTCTTATTCTTCTTTGATGTCTAGATTAATGCTTTTCATTAGTTTGGGAAGTTTTCTATCATTATTTATTGAAGTATTCTTTCTGGTTTTTTCTCCTCTCTTCTTCTTCTGATATTTTCATTATGCATATGTATGTGTACTTAATGATACTTCACATGTCTTGTTCACTATTCTTTATTTTTCAGACTGAATAGTTTTTATTGTGCTATTTTTAACTTTACTGATCCTCTTATCTGCTAGCTCAAACCTACTTCTGAACTTCCCTAATAAATTTCTATATTGGTTATTATATTGTTCAATTCAACAATTTCAATTTTTAAAATAATTTCTATCTCATTATTAGTATTTTCTATTTGATGAAGACAATCATCATACCCTCTTGTAATTGTTTTTGTATTTGTAAAAAATTCTTGGAACATATTTATATTAGTGGCTCTGAAATTTTTGTTGCCTAAATCAAGTACTTGGACCCCTTCAAAAGTGATTTATATTGTCTTCATTTTTTTGTGTATGCATTAATAATATTCTCACTTTTTCTTGCATATCTCATACTTTTTATTGTATAAACTCTGGATACCTCTCACCCCCTAGGAAACTAAATGCTGTTGTTATTGTGTGCTTGGTGATTTATTTTATTTTATTTCATTTTAGTGACTTAATTAATTCTGTGAAGTCTATTTCTCTGACAGTTCAACCTCTGCTGTCTGTGTTCAGATTTTTCTCCCTTAGCCAGATTTTCCTGAAGGTTGCTCCTGGCTTGGCATAAGACTCTTACAACTCAAAGTTTGTGTTAAGCACCTTTGGACACTTAGATTTGTATTCTCTATTATCAGATGCATGTTAGTTTTGGTGGCTTCTATCACTGACAGGGAGTTTATGTTACTGCTTTTCATTAAACTAGGGAATCGTAGCTTGGATTTCTTTCTCTGCTCACTCACAAGAGAACACAGCCTTGGGCATGCACACAGCCTTCCAAACTGCCAGGAATGTATGTGACTTAAATTTTAAGATTGACTTCTTAGGCGCTTTCCCTGAGTCAGCGTGGCTTTCATTATATGAAATTTAACACTATGTTGTAAAATTTAATAGCAAACTATTGATGTTAGGATTAAATAAGTATGACGTTAGCATCTGTTTATACACTACTCTTTATATAGTAAGGGAAGAGAGAGAGAAAGAAAGAGAGAAAGAGAGATTTGAAAATTGACATGATTTAAAAGACTCCAGAGTTTTGAAAAATATTCACAGAAGATTTATGTTATAAAATGTTTGTTTAAAACTACTTCTTCCCCACAAATCCTCATAAAAAATGTTTGCATAATGCTAAGAAAAATAAGAGATCTTTTAGAAAATAGAGAAACATATGCACTTTATTTTCCAGCACCAATTTAGAGCCTTGTTTTTCATTTCCCCTAGAGAAATGCATTTGACCATATTTATTAGATTTGATTATTGAATCAAATAGTTGTACTGGGACTTTCTCTGGAAGCTCAAGAAAATGCGTGTATAAAACGTAGATACAGTTAAATTTGCTTAGTGTATTAGAACAATTAAATTTTAAATATTTTGCATTAGCTATAATAGCTTGTGTCTTTCATGGATTAAAAATACCACAGATGTATATTTTGTCTTCTGTGTTTATATCCTGAGAAACAAAGATTGATAGGACAGTGAAGAAGTCTATAAAGAGTAAGAAGTTGGACTTTAGTACCGGTTAGGAAAACAACAAACTACTTTTTCTTCAGGTGCTTGCAAACAATACCTTGAGTTATCTCAACCGCAAGTAATAACAAAATCGGTAACAATTAACATTTATAAGGCACTTACTATATGTACCCAATACTAAGATAGATGATACACATCGCCCTTGCTCTCAGTTGTTAATACAGAAGGAAAAACTAACTTGTTCCAGGGATATCAGAAAAAAATTCATAGAGAAAAATGCTTGAGCAAGAGTTGGTGAAGAGTCCACATTTTATTTATCCATTTACTGACCACTTGGGTTGTTTCCACTTTTTAATGCTTATAAATTTTAGTGCTATGAACATTTGTGTGCAGATTTTTGTGTGGTCATTCGTTCTTAATTCTCTTCAATAGACACTAGGAGTGGAATTGTTAGGTCATATGAGAACTTTAGGTTGACTGAGTAACTGCCAGATTATTTCCAAAGTGGATACACTATATTACATCTTCAACAGCAACGCATGTGTTTAAATTTTTACACATCCTCGCCAATACTTGATATTTTCTTTGTGTTATAGCCACTCTAGTGTTTGTGAAGTGGTGTCTCATTGTTAAGGCTTGTCACTATTAACCTTACAAAAACAGAAGAGTCATAAGGAAAAATTATGAATAACTATATACCAACTTTCTAAGACACCTCATGTTAATATAGCATATTATTATAAACTGGGTGGCTTACAAACAACATAAACTTATTTTTAACAGTTCTGGAAGTTGGGTGTTTGAAATCAGAGTGTCAGCATTGTCGGGTTCTGATGAGGCCACTCTTTCAGATTGCAGACCACCTACTTTTCTTTGTATCTTCACATGGTAGAAAAAAGAATGCTATCTCTCCTTTTCACATAAGTACACATTTCATTCTTAAAGACGTCACCCTTATGACCCAATTACCTCCTAAAGTCCCCATCTTCAAATACCATCACATTGGAATTAAGGTTTTAACATATAAATTGTGAGAGAATGCAAACATTTAGTCTACAGTACCAGCAAATTAGATAACTGAGATAAAATGGTCACATCCTCAGAAATATACAAGTAGATAAATTGGACTTTACAAAATTAAGAATTGTGTGCTGCAAATAATATCCTCAAGAAAGTGAAAAGACTAAACACAGAATGGGAGAAATATTAATAAATCATATATCTGTAAGGAACCCTTATACAGAATATATAAAGGACCTTAAAATTCAATAACAAAAAGACAATCCAGCTGAAAATATGCAAAGGCCAAAGACCAGGCGTGGTAGCTCATGCCTATAATCCCAGCACGTTGGAAGGCAGAGGCGAGAGGATTGCCTGAGCTCACGAGTTCAAGACCACCCTGGGCAACTTGGTGCGCCCTCATCTCTACAATAAATTAAAAAAAAAAAAAGAAAATATGCAAAGGATCTGAAAAGACATTTCTACAAAAACAATAAACAAATAGGCAATAAGAATAGCACCCATTGGTAAAGATTCAGATAAATCATAACCTCATATCTTAATGATGAGATTTTAAAATTGTGTAACCCAAGATATACACATGAACTTTGAGATCCCTTGCATATGTCAGATTTTAAAAGACACTAATCTTTTCTCTAAATTTTTTTTTCCTGGCTCTTGATTGCCTCAACTGTTATTGCAATTTCAGGCAGCTGTGGTGTTTAACAAAGTCAATAATGACAATGTCTGGCTAATGGAGCTTTTCTAGGGAAAGCTAAGTCAGGTCAAATGGGAACAATGATCTGCAGAAGATACTTTTTGAGGTGCTCCAAACCTGGCTTTCGCCTTCTGTTGTTTTGAGACTACTACAGCATTTAGAGAGGAGAATGTAACTATGGCGAGTTAGATTTTACCAAGGTACAGCCGATTTTATTTGATCTTCTTGAATACTTAGATAAATATTCATCATACCATTGCAAGTCTTAGGTTAATTTCCAAAACTCTAAAAAATGTTGATGTTCACAATTTTTCCAGAAGTTTTATTGTTTTTTTGTGGAAGAGATGATTTACTAATTTCTTCAGTCTACCATTATGCCACCTAGTTTTGTTGATTGTGACATGTAGTCAATTTGAAGGGAAGAAAGGCATCTGAGACCCTATCTATTATATAATTTGATAAAACCTAGTGAATTAACTCCCCCTTTTCAACAATTCTTCACTTAGAAGAATTTTATGTACTTTATGTGTGCTGACTTATTTGACAGCTGTCTTTTTACTGAAAGATAAAGCTGCACCTTATTTTACATTTCATAATAACTAACTGATGGCTAAGATTATATATTGCCCATTTAAAAATACTCACAGAACAATGCTGTGATAAACATACATGTGCGGGTATCTTTTTCATAGAGTGATTTGAGTTATTACGGGTGTATTCCCAATAGGGGGATTCTGGGGTCATATGGAAGGTCGATTTTTAGAAATCGACCTTTTTACAAAAAAAAAAAAATTTTTTAAAAAAAAAAAAGAAGAAATCGCCACACTGTTTTTCACAGAGACTGTACTAGTTTACACTCCCACCAACAGTGTAGAAGTGTTCCCTTTTTGCCACATCCTCTCCAGCATCTGTTGTTTTTTGAGTTATTGATGATGGCCATTCTGACTGGAGTTAGGAGGTATCTCAGTGTAGTTTTAATTTGCATTTCCTTGATGACTAGTGAGTGAAAATCTGCCTGGGGAAGGGGTTACACACCTCATCAACAAGGGTACCTGCACAATGAATATTTGTATATCTAACCCTGAATTGTATCCAACAATTTTAAAATTTAAAAGTGAAAAAATAAAAAATAAAAGTAAAAATTTCTCACAGATCGACTGAGTGAGATGGCTTCCAGCACTTTGGGAGGCCAAAGCAGGAGGATCACTTGAGGTCAGGTGTTCGAGACCAGCCTGGGCAACATAGCAAGACCTCGTCTATACAAATGATAACAGCAATAGTAAAATATTAAATAAATAAATAAATACATAAAATTCTCACAGAAACGTTTATACACTAAGCAATAATATAGAATTCTTAATATTTTCAAGTATAATAAATTTGCTCTACTATTAAATTTACCTGAACCCATGCATTCAAAAGGGTCCAGATATCTTTTAAAGCATAAAAATTAAGCATACATTTTGCTACTAATCCTAAAACATTTTTGAAATTATATTCTGAAAATTAGCTTCAAGAGTGTTTCAGCTATAGGAAAAAGATACTCCATGTTGTTTAAAGTCACCTAGCCTTTTACTATTTTAGTCAAAAATTATTCTAGTCATTCTAAATACTACAGTTTACAAAAATATAGACATCAATTGGCCTTTGAACATTTTCAAAAACTAAGTTCAACTTTGTATTGTAAAGACTTGGTATCATGATGCTATGCAGAATACTGCATGGTACATGCAAGAAGGAATTTTTAAGGAAAAATTATATGAAAGATTTGACTTCTGGTAGCACAATACAAATAAAAGTAAAGAGTCCTATAGAGATGGCTTTGAGTAACTTCATAGCTAATCTCATTAAATACGTATTATTTCATGGTCTTAACTAAAAATTAAAAACAGTCACAATCAAGCAACTTATCACTACAAAATTATAATTCCTTGGAAATATTTGCTCTGTTTATAATTCTATATTTTTGTTTTTTATACACATATCTTTACATACAACCTATCCAAGGTAATTATTTGGTTCCCTAAACCAAAAGCAAACTATAAAATTTATAACAAAGTAAGTCAATGCATAATCTCCTTAAATTGACAGTATATTTAAAAGTATATGTTTTAAATACAGATATACAGTTTATGCTTGATTTTTATTTCTTATGAATTTCTATCTCCGTGAAGGAAGACAAGCACAACTTTCAAAGATAGTCTACTTAGGTCACCAATAATGATTTCTAGAAGATTTAATTTTTTGTGCATTGGGTATTTTTTGTTATCTAAATCATAAACACGTCATTTTTTCCCCCTTTTGATTAGTGGAGAGCAGCAATCAGATTGATTCTAAAACCCCTAGAAAATAAAACACCATATTGGTGGCAGGGGAGGTTGAAGACGTGCAAACTGTGAAGAGATAAAAGGAACTGGGGTTTTGTGATCCTTTGATTTGCTCGTATTCCTCATTACCCATAGGTAATGTAGCTGCATAATAGCAACCCCATGGTAAGCCTCTCAAATTATGTAATTTTTAATAGCTCTATTTTAAAGAGACACAAAAAGCCTAATGAGCAAAAGTTGGCTTGATTTTTAGGAATGCCAAAGCCTATCAGCAAGTATTTCTAAAATTTCTCAATGATAATATTATTACTATGTTTATATATGTAATATATAATAAAATTATGATATAGGAATATCTAAATTTAGATATACACTCATACACACACCTCACCATTTAGAATTGAGTTATTTTATTAAACTGTAGAACCCAAAAATCCAAGAATGCTTTATGAAAGTTAATCTACTAAAGCCCACACACTACAGATTTTGTGAGAATAAACCAAGATATGTCTAAACTATGCAAAGACAAGACTTTGGAAATATATCCCAAATCATTTTATGGTGCCCTTAGTATAATCTCAGTGAAGACTAAAATGTCTTTTTATTTTAATTAATGGAGATCTAATTTAAAAGCATTGTACAAAATTGGATGGTGGTGGTGACGGTTATGCTGATGACAAATATATTTATGCATTTTTGAGTGCCTCCTATGTGTTAGTCACTAATTGATAATTTAAACCTGGAAAAATAGACCTTTTTATACAACTATGTCTTCCTATTTTAAAATGTTTTTCTATTAGTCAAAGTTTGTTTTTTGTTTCTTAGGTAATACTGAAAATTAACTTTATATAGATTGTACACATCACACATTCATAGGTGCTTTGTTCATGGTAATCTGTCATTAATCTTATTTTTTAAAGAAGAATAACATATAATCAGTCACAGAACATGTTCATAAATATATGTGACGCATCCTCTATAAACATTAAAAACACCTAGAAAACATTCTGCATGGACGTTGCCTGACTTTTAGCACTGCTATGAAAATGATGAGCCAGTTAACATATGCTACAAACAAATAAGCAAAGTCATTTATGACTAAATGACTACTTCTAAAATGAAGCCAGTTTAGCACAATCATTCAAAAATGCTAAAGGTTTTTAGTGCTCTAATTCACTTCCCGGTCATATCAACGTGTGCCTTGTCCTTCACAAAATAAATGGAATGAAATCAGAATCTTGAAAAGGTGCTCACCCTCTTGTGTTTATCACAGCACTATTCACAGTAGACAGTATATGAAAATAACCTAAATGTTCATTAACAGAAGAATGGATAAAGAAAAAAAATTACACACACGCACATACACACACACACACACACAAATGCTATTAAGCTTTAAAAAAGGAAATTATGCAAAATGTGATATGTCATAATATGGATAAGTGCTTCAGGATATTATACTAAGTAAAATATGCCAGGCATTGATGAGTAAATAATGCATGATTCTATTTATGTATGGTGCCTAAAATACTGAAATTCATAGAATCAAAGAGTGCAATGGTGGTTGCCAGGGGTTAGGGAGTAGGGAAAATGGGAAATTACTAGTCTACTTACTGACGTAAAGCTTTAGTCAAGCAAGATAAATATGTTCTAAAAATCAATGTGCAGCATTGAACCAATGGTCAACAGTAATGTATTGTGTATATAAAAATTTGTTGAGAAGATGATCTCATGTTACATGTTTGTACCACAATAACACAAGATAAAATAAAATATTATGTGTTTCAAAATCTTATGTATTCCTGGTCAATCTCCTTGGGCCCCCTCCACTGTGGGAGCTTTCCTGTCCTCTCGATAAATCTTGCTTTAAACAGAAAAAAAAAAAACTTATGTATTCTTATGAGAATCTTTAACTTAGAGATCTTAGTCAAGTTTTTACCTATTTAAAAATATAATTGTATACTTAAACTGGGCAAAGCTTCCTACCTCACCTTTGTACATTTTCATAGATTTTAGCATTTTGTACCTTTTAAAACTATCTGCTAAAGTTGTTTTTTGTTGCTTTTCTTGTTCAATTAGGTAAATATTAGAGTTTGTATATTTT
The DNA here is from genome assembly GCA_027257055.1 of Cephalopachus bancanus. Taxonomy (NCBI): domain Eukaryota; kingdom Metazoa; phylum Chordata; class Mammalia; order Primates; family Tarsiidae; genus Cephalopachus; species Cephalopachus bancanus. Next base: position 629,254 of record JAPVLO010000504.1, read on the forward strand.
ATGCAAAATAAAGCTATATGATATGTTTGCTGTAATTGTCTTTTGTTCTTAAATTATGTAATTTTTATGTTACATTTAATAAAACAGAAACTGGGAAATTTTTTTTATGTAGAAGTAGACGTATATTGCACAATATTGTTCTTTTGGTTTTTTCCCAGCCATTAAAATATTTAACAATCATTATTAGTTTGAGCATCATACTAAAATATGTAGCAAGTCAAATTTAGCATATGCTCTATAGGTTGCCAATTTCTGCAACACAATGTGAACTTATCAAATCAGAGATTTTTTTCTTTGTTGTTGAATCCCCAATGCATAGAAACTTCCTGACAGATAATATACATGAAATAGTTGTTGACTGAGCTCCAGAATAAATATTTCAGCTACTTAGTGTAATGCAAAAACACAGTTTACCTTCTATGGTAATAAAATATTTTACTCTGATTTCTGCATGAATCAGATAAATTTAACTAAACAAGATTTCTTACCAAATTTGCCTGCCTCTTTAATTTTCAAATGGCAAATTTCTTTGTAGCAGCTTCCAAGGTTCTTTTTATTTTTTATTAATTTGTTACTTTTTGATATTTTCTCCCATTAAAACTTAGGTAGTTCCATCTCTATAATTAACTTATAATTTTTATACTTTTTACATTTATAATTCACATTTATGGGATTGAAAAATATTTAAACAACATAAATAGAATAGATCTCAGTTAAAATATTTGAAGACATTAATAATTCACATAGATGTGTTGATCTATTGCAGACATACCTGAAATATTACAACCATCTATCAAAATATTTGGGATGAACTGTGTGCAGTAAAATTGAATGCACATTTTGTATTATCACAAAAAATGTAACAATAGAATGATTAAAAAGTGTCTCATATGATTGTGAAAAGTCAGTATTTGGGATTTAAATGTGCCATTTTTTCTTTTCTATTATTTATTTTATTTAGGATGTGGGGTACAAGTCAAGATTAGGTACATAAGTGGTCTACATATAGGTGAAGTCTGGGCCTCCCATTGGTTCTCACTTTGCCTGGTTTAGGGAGAGGAGACACATAACATTAATAAGGGTAAATGTAGCATTTTTTTTTTCAAGGTACTGAAAAGAAACTTAGAAAAGCTGTGCCTGTGATTGGCAGTGACATTAACTTGATGGGTTAGAGTGACAAGTTACTCCTCTCTACTTCTCAATTTTAAAAAATTTATTAATTCATCAATGTCCACCTATCTTCTGTGAATTGACCAAGATCAATCTTAGACATTTTAGGCAGTTCAAAAATACTTTGCATCTAGAATTAAGAATAAAATATTAAAAAATGAAATACCTTGGCATCTTCCTAACCAGAGATGTGAAAGAGCTTTACAATGAAAATTACAAAACACTGCTCAAAGAAATCAAAGCTGACATGAACAAGTGGAAAAATATCCCATGCTCATGGATCAGAAGAATCAACATTTTGAAGATGTCCATCTTACCTAAGGCAATCTACAAATTCAATGCAATACCTATTAAGTTACCAACAACATTCTTCTCAGACCTAGAAAAAACAACACAGGAATTCATATGGAAACACAAATGTCCAAGAATAGCCAGAACAATCCTCAGCAAAAAAAAACAAAGCAGGTGGTATCACAATACCAGACTTCAAACTTTACTATAAAGCTACAATCATCAAGACAGCTTGGTATTGGTACAGGAACAGGCATATAGATCAATGGAACAGAATTGAGATTCCAGAAGCAAAACCTCAATTTCTCAACCAACTCATCTTCGACAAAGCCCCCACCACCTACCACTGGGGAGAGGAGAACCTATTCAGTAAATGGTGCTGGGAAAACTGGCTGACCACATGCAGAAGATTGAAACAGGACCCCTATCTATCCCCATGCACAAAGGTTAACTCCAAATGGATCAGAGACCTAAATGTAAAACCTCAAACCATAAGAACCTTAGAAAAGGAAGGAAATACTCTCATGGAAATCGGAACTGGCATCCAATTCCTGTACAAAACCTGAAACCCACAGGACATAAGAGAGAAGATAGACAAATAGGACCTTATTAAACTGACAAGCTTCTGCAAAGCCAAAGAAACCATCAAGAGAGCAGGGAGACAGCCTACAGACTGGGAAAAAGTATTTGACAACTCTAGGTCTGACAAAGGCTTAACATCCTGGATCTACAAGGAACTGAAACGTACTGAAAAGAAGAAAACAAACAACCCCATTTTAAAATGGGCAAAAGATATGAACAGACACTTCACAAAAGAAGACATCCGAGCACCCAACAAACACATGAAGAAATGCTCAACCTCACTAATCATCAGGGAGATGCAAATCAAAACCACACTGAGATACCACCTAACTCCAGTCAGAATGGCAGTTATCAACGACTCAAAAAATAACAGCTGCTGGAGAGGGTGTGGTGAAAAGGGAACACTTCTACACTGTTGGTGGGAGTGTAAACTAGTGCAACCTCTGTGGAAAGCAGTGTGGCGATTCCTAAAAGCTCTAAAAATTGACCTTCCATATGACCCCACAATCCCCCTACTGGTAATATACCCTGAAGAACACAAATCACTCTATAAAAAAGATACCTGCACACGTATGTTTATCGCAGCATTGTTCACAATAGCAAGAACCTGGAAACAACCATGCTGCCCATCAAAAGAGGACTGGATTAAAAAATGTGGTACATATACACGATGGAATACTATGCAGCCATAAAAAAGAACAAAATCATGAATTTCTCAGCAACCTGGATGGAACTAGTCTATAATACTGAGTGACCTCTCACAGAAACAAAGATCCGAATATCACATGTTCTCACTCATATAATGGACCTTGAACATCCAATGTAATACTATAAGAAAATGGCTGACGGTACTGGGAAATTATGGGGGGGGATGGGATTAACAGTAGCAAATATCTGTCTGGGACTGGGAAAACACCTCTTATCAACAGGGTGCCTGAATGAAACGTAATTGTACACCTAACCCTTAACTGTACCCCACAAAACCATAATAAAAAATATTGATTAATAAAAAAAAAGAATAAAATATTAGGAGTCACTATTTCAAAAGAAAAAGTGAAAACAATTTTAGTATCTATTTAATCTTAAAACTAATGGAATTAAGAAAATAATCTGAAAAGATGGCAGTGATATGACAGAGATCATTTTTAACTTTTCTTTAAGGTAATCTTTTAAAAATACAAAAAATATTAAACTAAAATTAATCTTCATGTACTCTGTACTCAGCTTCAACAATTAAATTATGAGATGGTAGGGTGTGAATCATACACAGTATCTATTACAGCACAAATGAAAATAAATAAAACAAACACAGACAGATATAACAAAATAGCAAGTTTCCTTACAAACTCCAGTACATGTAGCTAAGGAAATACCAAAAGAGCAAAATGTCTTGTAGGTGTTAGCAAATTTTTAGAAGAAAACAGAGGAAAAACAAAATTATATATGCTGGCAATGAGACTCAAAGAATGTAAAAGTAGGTTTACAAGTATTTATTGGAAATTTCTGTGAACTGAACTGAGAATAGTAGAGAGAGTAAAATGACATTGCAGGCTCCAATCTCCAGAAGACCTCAGTAAGGAAACCTCAGTAAGATTTATGCTAAAGCAGACCTTTTCCAGATAATAGTGGAAGAGGTAACAGTACCAGCAAATCTTAAAACATAACTAATTGTAAGCTTGCTGTTGCTGTTGTTTTAAATAATGCTATGAGAAAACCCTACTCTAGAACAATGGAACAACAGCAACAACAACAACAAAAGAACTAACCAAGCACAACAAAATATCTTCCTAAGAGTAAGACAAATTTCACCTTATATAGAGAAGGACAAATTTACAAAACTTGCAACTTGGATGAATTTAGAAACTTTAAGTTTTACTAAATAAAATATCACTTCATCTGCAAACCAGGATAATTTGACTTCTTTCTTTAAAATCTGGATGTCCTTTATTACTTTCTCGTGCTTAATTGGTTTTGCTAAGATATCCAGTACTAAGTTATTAAAATTCCTGAAAGCGGGCATACTTATCTAGTTTCAGATCTTAGTGAAATTTGTTCCAGAACTCAGTGGTTTTAATTTTCTCTCATTCAATATGATATTAGCTGTGAGCTTGTCATACATGGTTTTTTTATCAGTTTGAGGAAAGTTTCTTCTTAGTTTGCTAACAGTTTTGTCATGAATAGATGCTGAATTTAACTGAATGCTTTTCAACACTATTGACATTATCATATGATTTTTGTCCTTGATTTGACTGATATGGTATATCACATCTATTGATTTACATATACTGAACCATTCTTGAAACCCTAGTAAAAGTCCCACTTGATCGTGATGAATGATCTTTCTAATATGTTGTTGAATTATGTATGCTAGTATTTTGTGAGAATTTTTGTATCTATGTTTATCAGAAATAACTATAATGTCTATGTTATTGATTTCTAGTTTTATTATGTTGTGATCAGGAAAGATACTTTATATAATTTCAACATTTTTAACATAGATGATACTTTTTTTTTTTTTTTTGGCTGACTTATCTATCCTGGAGAATTTTACTTGTGCTGATGAGAAAAATGTATGTTCTGTAGCAGCTAAATGAAATGTTTCTTTAAATTTCTATTACATCCATTTGGTCTAAAATACAGCTTAACTTCAATGTTTCTGTCTGGATGATATTCTGCCTTTGTTGATATTCTGTCCATTGTTGAAAGTGGAGTGTTGAAGTCTCCTACTATTACTGTATTGCAGTCTATCACTCCCTTTAAATCAATTAATATTTGCTTTATATATTGAGGTGCTCCACTGTTGAATACATATACATATATACATATATATATATTCAAATTAAGAATAATGAGGTTTATACATCTGAAAAGAAAAGCTTTATTTCTCATAAGGTTTTGCGTGGTGACCATTCTGACAGACTGGGAAGTGTAGTCTCTGGTCAGAAACCAGAGACAAACACTTCAAGGAAGACTCATACTAAGATTTATACTGAACAGGTGGCCAAATATACATGCTGAAAAAACTATAAAAGAAGCCATTTATGTTTATGAAAGTAGAAATATGAACATGTGCAATTGAGCTTTAAGCTTCTGCATGGGGTCCATGCTCAAAAAATGGCAGCATTACCATGATCTAGGGGTAGAGTTTGCAGTCGGTCCTTTGATGTCAGACTGTGAAGCAGAGGACACTAAAACTCTCTCTGCATATCTTCTGTAAACCAACCAGAAACACTTTATGGTTGATAGTCTCTTACCAGAAAGGAATGTTGGTGAGTCATTCTGTTGAAAACACAAAAGAGTCAGCATCAGGCAGTTGACTGATATCAGGAGTGAAATGAGTATTTTCAAAAGGTTGATTTCTGTTTAACTCTTAGGAAGTGAAAGCCTAGTGGTAGTTAGGGAGGGAGAGGTATAATGATGCCTGTCTGACCCCACATCCAGTCATGGCCAGGAACTGTTTTCAAGGTTTCTGGGGATTCCTGGCCAAGAGGCAGTCCATTCAGTCCATTGGGAGACTTAGAATTTCATTTTTTATTTCTCATTACTTGTATCCTCTTCCTGAATTGACCCTTTAATCATTATATAATAGCCTTCTTTGTCTCTTTTTATAAGTTTGACTTAAAGTCTATTCTATCTTATATAACTATAGCTACTCCTGTTCCTTTTTGGCTTCTATTAGCATAGATTATTTTTTCCACTCCTTCACTTTCAATACATGTGTATCTTTATAGGTGAAGTGAGTTTATTATAGGCCACATGTAGCTGAATCTTGTTTTTTTTTTTTTAATTCACACAGTGGTTCAATGTTTTTTAATTGGAGATTTTAGTCCATTTACATTCAGTGTTATTATTGGTGGATAGTGACTTTATTATTGCCATTTTGTTACTTGTGTTTTAGTTGTTTTGTTAGTCCACTCTTTTTTTCTTACTGTCTTCTTTTGTGGTTACGTGATTTTTCTCTTGTAATATGTTTTTATCTATTACTTTTAAATTTTAGTGTATGTATTAAAAGTTTTGCTTTGTGGTTACCATGAGATTTACAAAAAAATTCTATTGTTAGAAAATGTATTTAAAACTGTTACCAAAGCCGGGCTCGGTGGCTCAGCCTGTAATCCCGCGCCTTTGGGAGGCTGAGGTGAGTGGATTGCCTGAGCCCGCGGGTTCGAGACCCACCTGGGCAGCGAGACCTCATCTCTACAATAAATAAAAAAATCAGCCGGGCATGGTAGTGCATGCCTGTAATTCCGGCTACTTGGAAGGCTGAGGCGGAAGGATCGCTGGAGCCCAGCAGGTCGAGGCTGCGGTGGCCAGAAGCGGCCACTGCACTCCAGTCTGGGCGACAGAGTGAGACTCCAACTCAAAAAAAAAAAAAAACTGTTACCAATTTGACTTTGATCAGACAAAACATAAACAGCACCCTTCCACAAAACCTGTACACATAATTCCCTTCTCCTCCAACATTTTTCAATTTTTGATACCATAATTCTTATTTCTTTGAGAAAATTTTTGCAGTTATTATTTTAATAGTTTTGTTTTTTAGTTTTCTTACTAAAGATACATATGATTCAAAAATCACAATTACAATATTAGAATAACAACCATGTTATCCTTTTCATTTGGTTTGATAAACTACCTTTAGCATTTCTTGTACAACAAGTCTGGTAGTGATAAATTTCCTCAGTTTCTGTTTGCCTGGGGAAGTCTTTGTCTCTCATTTATTTCTGTAGGATAACTTTTCTAGACACAGTATTCTTGGTTATCTTTTTTTTTTTTTTGAGCACTCTAAATGTATTTTCCCACTTCCTCTTGGCCTGGGGGGTTTCTGTGAGAAGACTACTGCCAGTCATATTCAACTTTTCTTATTTGTTATTTATTTTCTTTCATTGCTTTCAGGATCCTCTTTGTGTCTTTGACCTTTGAGGGTTTGATTATAATATATCTTGAAGTATTCTTATTTGGATTGATTATGATTGGTGAACTTTGATTTTTCTATACTTAGATATTTATACTTTTCTCCAGGTTTGGAAACTTTTCTGTTATTATTTCTTTAAATAAGCTTCCTAAGCTTTTGTTTTCTTAGTATCCTTTTTAACTTGAATAACCCAAATGTTTCCTGCTTTTGACATTATCCCACAAATCCAATAGGCTTTGTCCATTTCTTTTCATTTTTTCTCCTTTGATTTGTATTTTCTTTTTTTAAATTTTATTTTAAGGATGTAGGATACAATTCAGAATTAGGTATACATATAGTCATGTATACATAAAGTTTGGGCCTCACTTTGGTCCCCACTTTGCCTGGTTTGAGATCAGGCATGCTCATCTTATTGATGAAGCATGCCACACCTCCCTCCCCTGGTAGTTTCCCACTACTGCCAATCCCTTTTTAAAAGTATTATGGCAATTGTTCAGGGTCTGCTTGTGATTGAGAACATGTGGTACTCAGATCTTTGTTTCTGTGATAAATCATTCAGTATTATCGACTCTAAATCCATCAAGTTGCTGCAAAGTACATAAGTTTGTCCTTCGATATGGCTATGTTATATTTCATTGTATATATACACAACTTTTTTATCCAGTTCTCATTTGTTGGGCAGCACGCTTGGTTCTATGATTTTGCTATGGTAAATAATGCTGCAATAAACATGCATGTTCAGGTATTTTTTTCATAGAGTGATTTGAGTTCCTCTAGGTATGTTCCCAGAAGGGGGATTGCTGGGTCATATGGAAGGTCAATTTTTAGGTCTTTTATGATTTGTCACACTGTTTTCCACAGAAGTTGTACTAGTTTTCACTCCCACCAACAGTGTGGAAGTGCTCCCTTTCCCCCACATCCTCTCCATCATATATTGTTTTTTGAGTTATTGATGATGGCCATCCTGACTGGAGTTGGGTGGTATCTCAGTTTTTATTTGCATTTCTTGTGATTAATTGCTAAATGGGCAGAAATTGAAAGATTTTCCCTGGAAAACCGGAACAAGACATGGCTGCCCACTCTCACCCCTGCTGTTCAACATTTTGTTGGAAGTCCTAGCAAGAGCAATCATACAAGTGAAGGAAGTCAGGGGTATTCAAATAGGAAAAGGGGAAGAAAACTTATTCCTCTTTGTTGATGATATGATTTTATACCTTGAAAATCCAAGAGAATCTGTCAAAAACATTCTTGCACTGACAAAGGACTTTGGCAAAGTCTCAGAGTACAAAATCAACATGCAAAAACAAACACCAAAAACAAACAGGCAGAGACCCAAATATAAAGCACAATCCCGTTCACACTAGCAACAACAAAAAAATGTAATACCTCAGCATCTTTCTAACCAGAGAAGTGAAAAACTTTTACAATAAAAACTACAAAACACTGCTCAAAGAAACCAAAGGTGACACAAACAAATGGAAAAATATTCCATGCTCATGAGTTGGAAGAATCAACATTATTAAGATGTCCACCGTACCCAAGACAAAAACCTCCTTGCACAGATAAAAGACTTTGGCAAAGTCTCAGGGTATTAAATAAACATGCAAAAGACAGTCGCATTTCCACACACCAACAATAAACAGACAGAAACCCAAATAAAAAGCACAATCCCATTCACAATAGCCACAAAAAAATGAAATACTTGGCATCTTCCTAACCAAAAGGAAGACCTTTACAATGAAAATTACAAAACGTTGCTCAAAGAAATCTAATAAGACACAAGCAGCCGGGTTTGGTGGCTCAGCCTGTAATCCCGCGCCTTTGGGAGGCTGAGGTGAGTGGATTGCCTGAGCCCGTGGGTTAGAGACCCGCCTGGGCAGGCGAGACCTCATCTCTACAATAAATTAAAAAAAAAATTAGCTGGGTGTGGTAGCGCGCACCTGTAGTTCCAGCTCCTTGGAAGGATCACCGGAGCCCAGCAGGTTGAGGCTGCGGTGGCCGGGAGCGGCTACTGCACTCCAGTCTGGGTGACAGAGTGAGACTCCAACTCAAAAAAAAAAGACACAAGCAAATGGAAAAATATTCCATGCTCATGGATTGAAAGTATTAACATTGGCAATTACCAAAGGCAATCTACAGATTTAATGCAATACCTATTAAATTACAAACATCATTCTTCTCAGACCTGGAAATGACAATACGGAAATTCATATGGAAACATAAAAGACCACGGATAGTCAAACAATCTTTAGCAAAAGAAACAAAGTAGGAGATATCACGTTTCCAGACTTCTGAGTCTAATATAAAGCTACAATAATCAAAGCAGCCTGGTACTGGTACCAGAACGGGTATATAGACCAATGAAACAGAATCAAGATTCCAGAAGCAAAACCTCAATTCCTCAACCAACTCATCTTCGACAAAATCTCCACCAACAACCAATGGGGAGAGGAGAACCTATTCAGTAAATGGTGCTGGGAAACCTGGCTGACTACATGCAGAAGACTAAAACAAGATCCCTACCTATCACCATACACAAAAATCAACTCTAAATGGATCAAAGACCTAAATGTAAAACCACAAACTGTAAGAATCCTAGAAGGAAATGTAGGGAACACCCGTATGGAAATTGCAATAGGCAACCAAGTTCTGATCAACTCTCCAAAATCTAATCCATAAAAGACAAGATAGACAAGTGGGACTTCAACAAAGTGAAAATGTTCTGCAAAGCAAAAGAAACCATGAAGAGAGTGAGGAAACAGCCCACGGAATGGGAAAAAATATTTGCCAACTGTATATCTAACAGAGGCCTAATATATGGAATCTACAAGGAACTCAAACATACTGAGAGGTAATAAAACAAACAAACAAACAAACAAAAACAATCCTATTAAAATGGGCAAAAGATATGAATAGACACTTCTCAGAAGAAGACATATGAACAACGAACAGATACATGAAAAAGTGCTCAGCCTCACTAATCATCCAAGTAATGCAAATTAAAACCATACTGAGACGCCATTTAACTCCAGTCAGGATGGCCATCATCAATAACTCAAAAAACAACAGATGCTGGAGAGGATGTGGGGAAAAGGGAACACTTTTACATTGTTGGTGGGAATGTAAACTAGTATAACCTCTGCGGAAAAGTCTGACAATTTCTAAAAAATCTGAAAATCGACCTTCCATGTGACCCAGCAATCCCCCTACTGGGAATATACCCAGAGGACCTACAATCACTCTATAATAAAGATACCTGCACACACATGTTTATTGCAGCATTATTCACAATAGCAAAAACAAGGAACCAACTGTGCTACCTATCAAAAATGGACTGGATAAAGAAAACGTAGTACATTTACATGATGAAACATGCAGCCATAAAGAAAAACAAAATTATGAACTTTGCAGCAACCTGAATGGAATTGTTTATAATACTCAGTGATTTATCACAGAAACAAAGATCTGAGTACCACATGTACTCACTCATAAATGGACCTTGAACATTTATCATAATACCATAAGAAAGGGATTGGCAGTAGTGGGACACTACCAGGGGGATACATATCATCAATAAGGATACCCACACTTTACCTGTATGATGACCACATATGTACCTAACCCTCATTTGTACTCCACATTTTAAAAATAAAATAATTTTAAAAATACAAAACAAATAGAACATCAGGGGCCAGAGTTGAGACTGTGCCTTCTTGGTATCTGCATTAGGATGGAGATTGACGTTCCTGTCACATTGGCTCAGATGGTTACGCATCCTCCAGCAACTCCTCTCATAGACAAGATATTGCACTGTTTGTAAGAGGAAGGGTCAGAGTTGAGTCTAAGCTTTCTCAGAATCTGCTGTGGGACAGAGGTTGGCAAGCCCATTAGGGAAGCTCAGATTCCCAGGCAATGAATTCCAGGTTTGTCTCCATCTAGATCCCTGGCCAAGCAGTTCCGAGTTGGGACCTCAGCTGAGGAATACTGGATCAGAACAACTTTCAGGTTCACTGCCAAGACTCATGTCAGGGGGCAGACAAGCTTTTCCATCGAGGTACTAGTAGTCATGGTTCCTTCTGGACCCCTTGGCAAATGGTTTCGGTTGCAGGCTCAAGGACTAATGGAGCTATGATCCAGTCCCTTGGGGGACTGGGCCATTCCCAAACTTCAATTCAAAAGCCAGTTCAGTGGGGCAGATCAGACAAGTGGATGTCAGTTTGCATTCTCAAAAAGATGCTCCCAGGTTTTGGGTTCCACAACCTTCTACCTGAATCTTCCTCAGAAAAATTTTTGACTGTCATTGGGTGCAGAACTCATGTTGTTGTGGGGGGATACGAGGAGGTTATCTTCTATTCTGACACCTTGGTGATATTACTCTCTTTATTCTTCAATTATTTTAAATATAAGTTTATAGATAGATAGGTAGATAAATAGATTCATTAATAGATATATACATACAGAGACAGGTAGATAGTCATAATATAAGCAGAACTCTATTTATTACCTTTATATTTACAGCATGCACATTCACATCACACATCTTATGCTAAATACTTTGTAGTGGCATAGACACACTTTCAACTACCTTATTTAATTTAAAAATGTACATCTTACTGATTCCTTAATAGTAGTACATATGTTTAATATGTTTAATTTCAATTATGTAATTTCATTATATAGTTTTCATACTAAATACCTTTTAGTATATTTTTAACACTTAAGAAAGCTTTTTTCTATTTTTAATGATTAACTCGATGTTAATATTCTTTTATTATATCCCTAGTCCGTTTTTTTGGCTCTTTTAAATGACTCTAATATGGGAAGCTTTGAAATTACTTTGTTATTTCTTATCCTCTCAGCACTTCCTCTCACTCAGTATTTAATTGAAAGTATAATACTTTTACCACTATCAGTAAATACTAGCAAGCCATTTAGTGATATTATTATATTTTTATATACACTTCCATTCATCCCTAATTTTAATAACTGTTTTGCGTTCATCGATAAATATAATTGTCATATGATATTCTGTATCTTAGTTTTATAGGTAAAACTTAATAATCACCAAAAATCCATAAACTGAAATATCTCCAATAATTTTGTCTCTCTAAATTTCTAGAGTTTATTTCCTAAGACGGTTCCAGGAAATTCCCAAGATGACACTTGATCTCATACTTAAAAACAAGGAAATTATCAATGAATATTGTCATTATTGTATAATAATTTAGGAGAAAATTTCCAAAAACTCTTCTTGCTTAACTATGGTAAAATTTATGCGGCAATAAAATAATTGTTATGATGAATAGAGATATGTTAATATGCTTAAATATATGAGCTAAAAATTATACTCAAAAAATTCATCATGGCTCACCTGTGCAAGATGTTGTGTATCTATTCCTATTATTTTATTTTTAAACAACTATACTATTTGTATTAATAGTTTGCTTTCATAAAATAAAATATAGTTGAATCTTTTAAAAATGGTTTTGCCAATCTCTGCCTTTTAATTGGTATATTTCATTTACTTATAATGTAATAATTGGTATCTTAGGGTTTAAATATGCCAATTTTTAAATTTTGCTTTGTGTTTGATCTTTTCTATTTTGTGTTCCTCTGTTTCACATTTTACTTTTTCCTGTGAGTTTACGGAACATTTATTAGAGTTCCATTTTGACTCATCTGTTATGTTTTTCATATATATATATAATTTTAGTGACTTCTCTGCATTATACATATGTGAGTTGTCATAATCTGTTAATGTGAACTTTCTACCAGCCTAAGAAAAATATAGACAAGTAACCGTCATTTCAGTCCCTTTATCCTTTGTGTTTATAGTATAATTTTTAAAACTGCATTTCTCTACATATACTGAGAACTGTATCAGGTAATGTTAACAGTTGTGCTTCAATTTTTAACATAATTTAGAAAACTTAAGAGAAGGAAATTATATTGTAGATAACAAACTACTGCTCCTTTCATTGTTCTTTTTCTCTTCCTTTTGCTCCATGAGCCCTTCTGTAACTTTTTTTTGTTTGAAGAACTTCCCTTAGAAACTTAGTCAATCATCTTTCTCTCTTTCTATCACAACAATGACACAGATGCTGCTACTTTATTATTGTTTCACAGATAGCTAAGGCTCTGTTGATTTTTAGTGCATTTCTCTCTAATATTCAGATTTTTTAATTTTATTTTCATAGTCGACTATTTTTAGTCTGTTTTTAGGTTCACTTGCTATTTTCTCTGTTACCTTCAATATACTGTTGAGATCGACCAGTAAGAGTTTTTTATTTTGGTTCTATATGATTCATGTTTCTAATTTGACCTTGAATTTTTTATAACATATTTATGATAAAAATTTCTATACTTATTTGTTTCAAGAGGATTTGTAATTGATTTATTAGGCGTTTTTTCATGGCTGAATAAAAATTCTTTTCAGATAATTCTAGTATCTGATTCATCTCAGTGTTGGCATCAGTTGATTGTGTTTTTCATTCAAGTTGTGATTGTCTCAGTTTATGGTATGGTGAGCGATTTTGTTTATATCCTGGACATTTGGAGTATGATGTTAGGAAACTCTAGATTATATTTAAATCATCTATTTTAGCAGACGGTCACCCAATTTAGATTTGGCACATGGATCTTGGCCTACTTTTGTGGGCTGTGGTTCAAATGACATTTAGTTTTTAGAGCCCTTGCCATGCTATTTTTGTTTGAGTTCTTTTTATGCTCCATGGAGGCCACTCTGAAAACCTGGGTGGTACTACAAACTTTAGTTTATAAAACTTTTTGGCATGTTTTTTCATGTCAATTTTATGTATGAGTTGGACAGTCATCATTCCAGTGTTTCCCTTGTAGTTTAAAGAATTTATTTCTCCAGCCCTTTTCTAGGGTCTTTTTCTGTTTGTAGTTGGGTAGACAATGGATATTGCCTATCACTGCCTCATTTGGGGGTGGAGAGTATCAAAATCCAGATACCCTTCTCAGTTTTTGCTGCAATCACTGGCAATGGAGCAAAGTATTTCTGTGAGCTGACTTCTTGGACTGACTGAAAGTCAAGGTCAAGATTCCACTGAATCTCCACTAACATCACGAAGGAAAATAACAATCCCTCCTTAGACCATATTCTAGTACATGGTCCCTAATAAGATGGCATCAGAAGAAAAGAGATTTTTTGGCCCATTTTCTGCTCTTATAATAGAGTAACACAGACTGAGTGATTAATAAATAGAAGATATTTATTTGGCTCATAGTTCTGGAGGCTGGCAATTCAAAGCATATGGTGAGAGCCTTCTTGTAGCATCATAACATGGTGGAAGGCATCACATAGTGAGATTAGATGAGAGAGAAAATTAGGCCAAACTCATTCTTTTATCAGCAGCCCACTCTTGTGATAACTAACTCACTTCCACAATAATGGCAGTAATCTGTCTATGATGGAAGAATCTTTAACTTAATCACGTATTAAAAGTCCTGTCTCTTAATTCTGTCACATAGCAATTAAATTTCAGCATGAGCTTTGGAATGAAAATTCAAACCGTAGTACGAAAAGTGTCTTCTGAGCTATCTGCTGCTGCTGGATTGGAGCAGGAGATCACACTTTCTATTGACACCAGCAGTGGGGTAGGAAGGCACCCTTCTGGACCGCCTGTTTTCATTGAGTTGGGGGAGGGGTGTCAGATGACCAGACTCCACTCATAGTTCACAAGACCAATTTCTGACTCCGAGATGACTGGGATATACCTCCAAGACTTCCCTCCTCTATTGGGCTAAGACTTCTTTGGGGTGAGGTGTTCAGACCTCTAGATTAGTTCTTCATTCAAAGAACATGCTTAATAAATGTTTTATGAGTTAATGTTTCATGTGAAATAATAACCCCAGAACTCCATTTGCATCCAAAAATGAAAACTCTTACTGAGAAATTCTTCATTCCTTATGTGAACACTGTGTGAAAAAAAGACAACCAGTAAGCATAAATAAGTGACCGTTCCAAAGGAAAGCCTGAGCAATCTTACTAAACGAAAAGACTGTGTGCACAGGTGAGGAACTCAAGATGGTTTAACTTGATAGTTGATTAGGAACATTAGGCCTTGGTAAGCCCACTCACTTCTTTCCTAAAGGGCCAAAATTATGAATGGAGCACCCTCTACCTAGAAAGGTCTATGGACAGGGCCTGAATACAAAGTCTTATTCAAGCAGCTGAATGCATGTTATAGCTATTTTTTAAAAAGTCCACCCAATTGTGAGGTAAACTCCAAGGAAAGTAGATTGGTCAGTGTGTCAGAGGTAAAATCAAGTAAGAAAAGTGTCTGCTGGGTGGAACACATTTAAGAAAAGCTTTGTTCACAAGGTTAACATGCTTCTGGTTAGTCCCTGGGAAGAGCTCATCAGTTTTAGATTTGTGATTCCAAATTTAATCATCCAATATACATACGGTATGTGTATGTCTTCCTTGTTTCCACTACATTGGTAAAACCCAGCTCTGGAAACTGCACCTTCTGTGTATATTTCCTGTGGCTACTAGAATAAATATTCACAATCTAGATGTATTAAAACAATATAAATATTTTATCACAGTTCTGGAGGCCAGAGGTCTGAATTCAAAATGTCAGCAGGGATTCACCACCATTCATGTCTCTAGAGAAAGTATGTTTCTAGTCTTTTCTGAATTTTTAAAAATTAAAGTATAATGGGTAAAGTATTATGAGTTTAAAGTATTAATTATTATGAGTACATAATCAGTATACATATTTATTTATTATTTATAGAGTACACGTGATATTTTGGTACAGGCACGCAATGTGTAATGATGACATCAGAATAATTAAAGTATCACACCTCAAAAGTTTATCATTTCTTTGTGTTAGGAACATTCCAATTTTACTTTTAGTTATTTAAAAATATACAATAAATTAGCATTAACTATAGTAATCCTATTTTGCTGCCAAATATAGGATTTATTCCTTCTATCTAACTATATTTTACCTATTAACCATCTGCACTTTACACGCTCCCTCCACTACCCTTCCCAACCTCGAATTGATTTATGGTGATTACTGGCTTGCCTTGACATTTCTTGTCTTGTTGACATTTTTCTTTACTCCATCTTTACATGACTTCTCTATTGTGTGTCTCTGTCAAAATTTCCCTCTTTCTTTTTTATAAAAGACACGTGTGATTGCATTTAGGGCTTTCCTGGATAATCCAGGATAAATTCCTCCTCTTGAAATCTTTAACTTATTCATGTGTTTTGGTATATCAAGTAATATTCACTGTTTTTTATTTTGTTTTAGGTTCAGCAGGGTACGAGTGCATGTTTGCTACATGGGTATATTGTGTACTGTTGGGGATTGAGTTTCTACTGTACCCATTACCCAAATAGTGAACATTGTACCCACTGGTCATTTTCACCCCCTGTCTCTTTGCCATCCTCTTCTCTTTTAGAGTCCACAGTGTCTACTATTTTCATCTTATGTCTATGTGTACCCATTGTTTAATGCCCCTTTTAAGTGAGAACATACATTTCTCTGTATTGGTCTTCTGTTTCTGAGTTAGTCCACTTAGGATAGTGTCCTCCAGCTCCATTCATGTTGCCTCAAATGACATGATTACATTATTTTTTATGGCCATGTAGTATTCCATGGTTTATATACACATACTACACTTTCTTTATCCAGTCAACTGTTGTTGAACACTTAGGTTGTTTCCATGACTTTGTTATTGATATTCACTTTTTAAAAATATATAATACAATTTTCAAAGAATACGGAGATTCAAAAAGACATGAAAATGTGTTTGGGGGAGCCTCCATTGCATTTACTACACCTTCTGAGGTAAATATAATCCACCACTTATGAAACAAGAATAGGCTATCCAGTGCAGCAAGTTTATTCACTAAAGTCTTAACATACTGAAGCAAGTGATTTCAGCCTGGAACTCATAAAATCGAAGAGACCTACATAGACATTAGGGAATAGGAGATGAATTAAAAAGTTGTCTGATACTGGCCAAAAAATGAATTGTCTTTAAGGTGCATAAAGGGAATTTGTAAAAGGGAAAACTCCGCTGAAACTTAAATAAGGACACTTAAGCTTAGAGGAATTTTAGGTAAGACACCCAAAATAACCGGTAACGGTGAGGAGCAAGAGACAATGGAATGAATGATGAAATGCAGTTAACTATAGAGGGTGGTTTAGAGGAGACTCTTCTCTGCAATGGGAAAGTATCTTTAGGAGGTACTGAAGAAATTTTCACTTTCTTTACCTAAAGGGTTTTGACTTTCCTTGAATGCCTCTTATACATCCTCATGAAGGAGACAGGATGGTGCTTTGTGATGTTTAAGCAACCTCAGAGTTACCCTTGACTACGGTACAGCTTTACTGACCAAATAAAGCCCAATATATGTGCACCCATTGTACAAAAAAAGGGCATATTCAAGAATTTCAGTAGCCTTGGGGTAGACAAATGAAGGAGTTTGAGATGACTAAGTGGACCAGAAAACCACATGCACCTACCACAGTTACAAAACCATCAATCCCAAACATCAGAGGGAAGAAGAAGATAAATAACTCTGTCTACCCATTTCCAGGAGTGGTGACAAGGTCACATGAACTTATTGATGCTCCTCTTCTTCTTCCTTATTGGTCTCCCTTTAAAGTTTCATACCTTCCCTTGCCTGGCTCAAACGACTTTCTCATCTTGCATCCCCTCTCCTGAAACCCACCTACCCATTCAGTTCCCATAATTTCCCCACTAAATCAATTCCCTTCTGAGTTCACTCTATTTTCCTTTCAGGTAAAGACAATATGAAGGCAAAAAAACAACTCTTCAAAAGAATTAACAAAACAAAAAAATCTCTCGAACAACTCCCACCCCTTTTGTGAATACCTAAAAGAGAAAGAAGGTAGGCTATTTGGCCTTTACTATAGGATGATTAAGAAACTAAATGAAGTTATGTCTTTGTCAGATATATAGTTGGCAAATATTTTCCCCAGCTTGTAGAAGCTGTTCAGTCTGATGAGGTCCCTAGGGTCTACAAGGAACTCAAACATGCCAAAAAAAAAAACTAGCTCCATTACAAAGTGTGCAAAAGATATAGACACTTCTCAAAAAAAGATATATGGGCAGCCAACAGATACATGAAAAAATGCTCAGCCTCACTAGTCATCAAAGAAATGCAAATTAAAACCATACTAAGATACCTACTAACTCCAGTAAGGATGACCATCATCAACATCTCAAAAAATAACAGATGGTGGAGAGGGTGTGGCAAGAAGGGAACACTTCTACGCTGCTGGTGGGAGTGCAAACAAGTACAACCTCTGTGGAAAACAGTTTGGCGATTCCTAAAAGATCTAAAAATAGACCTTTCATACAACCCCACAATCCCTCTTATGGGAATATATCTGGAGAAACTCAAATCACCTTTTGGAAATGATACCTGCACATGCATGTTTATTGCAGCATTATTCACAATAGCAAAAACATCGAAAGAGGATTGGATACCAAAAATTGTGGTATATATACAATATAATGCATCCATAAAGAAGGACAAAATTATGAACTTCGCAGCAACTGCAACTTGCATGAACTTAGAGCCTATGATACTGAGCGATCTATTATAGAAACAAATAACTGCGTATCACATATTCTCACTCATAAGCAGTGCTTGAACAACTATGGTAATACTATAAGAAAGGGATTGGCAGTAGTGGGAAACTGCCAGGGGAGGGGGAACACACCTCATCAACAAGGGTACCTGAAAAATGAACATTTGTATACCTAACCCTGAATTGTACCCCACATCTTTAAAATAAAAAATGTAAGTAAACTAAATGAAAATTAGACCAAGAGACCTGAAAAATTCCACCACTTCATGTAATGACCTTTGTAGCCAGTATCTATATATCATGGACCAGAATCCTCAAAACTATCTGTTGTATACCTTTACAAATGGTCTACTGAAAAATGATAATCTGCTTAGAGACTGAATCTTACAAAAGAGAACATGGAGTGTGATGACAAGTTGTGAAGAAAAAAGATGTGTGGGTTTCTGTGTGTTCTCTAATAATGAGGAAGGAGGAAAGAAGGGAAGAGGCAGATATATAAGATGAAAGGGAAATGAATCCTGTGTGGTTGGAGAATAGACTGGTAAGTTCACTGTTAACTCTTGAGGGATAAGAATTAGATGAAGGCTGTGCTAAAGATAATTTTCCTCAACACTATTACTGGCAAGAAGGAAAAAGGACTTAGTGTTTCTACTAAGTTTTCTACTGTGTTTGGGGTAGGGGGTGATATGTCGACGTCAGGGTCTAAAAATTGTAAGTTTTGATCTAACTATCGATCTATATAGATAGATCAAAACTTATAGATATATAAGCTTTTAAAATATGGGTATATGTGCATATATAATATATGGCTTAAATGACATTTTAGTTCCTATACTTTAATAAACACTATATTAGACAAAGAAGTTAAGCAGTTGGTCTAAGACACAGGCTGCATCATCTGTCCGTGTTCCTTCACCAAGTTAAGTTTTTAGTGGTTTACGTTTGCTTCTAGCACACATTCAGTGTGAAATATCTGTGGTAATATATAAAACATATAACCTGCATTTAAACAGTGGATTCTAAATAAACCATAATAGCATAGCAATTCGAAAGACAAAAAGTTAGTTCAGTTATGTCATTCTATGTGATGTCATATTGTTTTTATATCTAAATAAATGAATGTATGTGTTTATGTCTGTAAAATAGGCTTTCTTACAAATGTATTCTTTATCACCTTTTTTTTCCCTTTGCCATGTTTCGTGTTTATATTTGCGATTTCTCCTTTCTTGATATGGTAGGTTTTGGCTTGTTTATTTGTTTGCTTTTTCTTAGATGTTTCTTTTATGTAAAGCATATAATTTAGCCTTGATTTGTGAGTAAATGGAAACAATTATTAATATATTAAGGGATGTGTTACACTTATTCATACTTATTGACATGATTGATATATTTGGTCTCAAATTTGCCAAGTATTTATAACTAAGTATATTTTACTATTTTTTATGTGGTACATATTATTTGCTTTTTATCTGTTATTTATTCAGGAAACTTTGTATTGTAATGTATTGGATACCTTTTTTCTCATATCCTTTTTAATATTCTTGGGATACTATTTTTTATTGAACCTATACTAGATTGCAGTTACTAATGATGCTTAGCCTCTACTTCTACCTATACAATAATTATCTCATCCTATTTTTCTACTCTCTTCTATTTCCATTTTAAGAAATTGTGGGGTTTTTTTGTCATAGCAATTATACCTTATTATTCAACCCCAGTTCTCACCTTTGTTTTATTCTTAGCTTTATAATTGTAAATATTAAAACACTCAGTATTTTTTTGGTGAAACTTTCCCTTGTTTGAATAAGTTAATATTTTAATGGAATCCCCAAGAAGACTTCATGTGTACAAAAATTTAAAAGTTCATGTATGTTGAAAGCTCTATTACTAAGAGCTTGATAGTTAAAGAATAATTTGTTTGACTATATCAGGGACCTGTTTCGAAGAAGATGGTTTTCTATGGGCCTGGTGAGAAGAGGTGGTTTTGGGATGATACAAGTGCATAGCCTTTATTATGCACTTAATTTCTATTATTATTACATTACAATGTATAACGAGATAATTATACAACTCACCATAAGAAAGAGCTATGGACAAAAGTGGTAAATAAAATAATGAGCTTGTCACACATGGACTAAAATAAGCGTCATATTCTGATTTAAAGCCTGCTAACAGATGCAGCTGTACAATTGAAGTACATCAATTCTCTTGCCTCTCACTGATAGGATTTTGATATTAGTCTGCATGCTATTGATTTACTACGGTCTCCGTGCAGTCAAACCTCACTGCTAATATAAATCTGTATTTGTTGTCACTCCCCAGCATTAGCATCACTACCTCAGCTCCACCTCAGATCATCAGGCATTAGATTCTCATAAGAAGCACCCAACAGAGCCGGGCTCGGTGGCTCAGCCTGTAATCCCGCGCCTTTGGGAGGCTGAGGTGAGTGAATTGCCTGAGCCCGTGGGTTCGAGACCCACCTGGGCAGCAAGACCTCATCTCTACAGTAAATCAAAAAATCAGCCGGGTGTGGTAGCGCACACCTGTAATTCCAGCTACTTGGAAGGCTGAGGCGGAAGGATCGCCGGAGCCCAGCAGGTCGAGGCTGCGGTGGCCGGGAGCGGCCACTGCACTCCAGTCTGGGTGACAGAGTGAGACTCCAACTCAAAAAAAAAAAAAAAAAAAAGAAGCACCCAACCTAGATCCCTCACATGTGCAGTTCACAATAGGATTTGCGCTCCTGTGAGAATCTAATGCTGTTGCTGATCTGACAGAAGATGGAGCTCAGGTGGGAATGTCGGCCACGCGGAGCAACTGTAAATACAGATGAGACTTCACTTGCTCACCAGCACCTCACCTCATGCTGTGCGACCTAACAGGCCACTGACCCGTACCAGTGCATGACCCAGGGGTTGGAGATCCCTGGACTATATAACCTTGGACTGGATTTATTTTCTTAGATTTTTTTACTCTATTTCAGTATAGAGATGTTGGGTACAAATCAGGATTAGGTACCTAAGTAATCTACGTGCAGGTGAAGTTTGGGCCTCCAACTGGTCCTCACTTTCCCTGGTTTAGAAGCAGGTACCCTTTATGGTGCAACGTGTTCCTTTCCTCCCCCTGGAAGTGTCACCCTACTGCCCATCCCTCCCTTGTGTAATTTTGGTTAATGTTCAAGTCACATTTATGAACAAAAATGTGGTATTCACTTTATTTCTGTGATTGATCACTAAGTATGATTGTCTCCCACTCCACCCAGTTTGCTGTGAATTCCATGATTTTGTCCTTCTTTATAGCTGTGTAATATTTCATAATGTATATGTATCACATTTTCTTTATCCAGTCCACTGCGTTGGTTCAATGTTTTTGCTATTGTGAATAGTGTAACAATAAACATGCATGTGCAGGTGTCTTTTCTGTAAAATGATTTATATTCCTATGGGTATATTCCCAGAAGGAGGTTTGCTGGATCATTTGGAAAGACAAATTTTTTGTTCCTTTAGAAATTACCACACTATTTTCCACAGAGGTTGGACTAATTTGCACTCCCACCTACAGTGTTAAAGGGTACCCTTTTCTCTGCATCTGTGCCAGCATCTACTGTTTTTAGATTTATTAGTAATGGCCATCCTTGCTGGAGTTAGATGGTATCTCAATGTGGTTTTGATTTGACTTCTCTGATGATTAGGGAAGCTGAGCATTTTTCACCTATCTTTTTGCTGCTTGTATGTCTTTTGAGAGTTGTCTATTCATGTCTTCAGCCCATTTTTTTAATAGGGCAGTTTCCTTTCCCTTCAGCCCGTTTGAGTTCCCAGTAGATCCTGGATGTTAGGCTTTTGTCAGATACATAATTAGCAAATATTTTTCCCCCATTCTGTGGATTGTCTCCCTCCTCTCTTGGTGGTTTCTTTTGCTGTGCAAGGCTTTTCAGCTTCATGAGCTGCCGCTTGTCTATCTTAGCTCTTATTGCCTATGATTTTGGGGATTTGATCAAGAATTGGTTGTCTACTCCAACGTGCATAAGAATGTTTCCTGCATTTTATCAAAACAATCTGACACTATTACAAGAACAGGCATATAGACTAATGGAACAGGACAGAGATTCCAGAAGGAAAAACTCGATCTCTCAAACAATTCATCTTTGACAAAGCCATCAATAATAATCACTGGAGAAAGGAGACCTTATTTAGCAAATAGTGCTCGGAAAACTGACTTATCACATGCAGAAGAATGAAACAGGTTCTCTACCTGTCATCATATACAAAAATCAACCTTAAATGGATCAAAGATCTAAATGTAAAACCTCAAATTATTTTCTTAGTTTTTTTTTTAATGTTTCTTATTTTGTTTTGTTTTCTCTGTTGTTTTGTAAAGCTTGATGCTAGAATAAAAATAAATTCTTTGCCATTTAAATATTTTATTCACCTGGAGTCTTTAAAAATATTTTCTTCATCTTTTCTGTCTATTTGGTTTACTAGATTCCACATTTTTATGGTTAAACTTTCAAAATAATAGGCAAGCACTCATTATATACTTTGAGATTGTATTCTATTTTGGAACTTTTGGGAGAGTATAGTTTTACATATTGATTTTTTTCCCAAGGATTTCAATCATACGAATGTTTTTCCTTTGATATTTATATTTCCATTATTTTCTCTCAGACCATTTTTTTCTTTTTTAAATCTCATTTTTGTTCTGTATATATTTGTTTATGACATTTCATTTGAATCTATTCTTCGCTGTACATATTATGATTTAATCTTCAATTATATGATAATTTTGTCTGTCATCATTTTTTACTGAGTTTAAGCAAATCCCTTTTTTTTTTTTTTTTTTTTTTTAGTTTTTGTACATATCTATTCTTGGATATTGGATTTCAGATTCATGGGTGTTTTTTTTTTTTCCCATATGCCCAAATACTTATTTGAGTATATTTACTTTAGTTACCTTGTAGGTTTTTCTGCTTTATGGTTGTTTTTTTGAGAAGTTGCTCTTTGGTTTAAATGTTTTGAATCAAATGTCACTTTTTTTAATTTAAAAATACATTTATATTGATTTATTCAATTATCTCTTATTTTGTGTGTGTGGTTTTGTTTGTTTTGTTTTGCTTTGCTTTTGTTTAAAGGATTTTTTTCTGTCAGTACAGCAAAGTATAAATTCTATACGGAATTTTTGAAGGAGATTTGTTGTGTGCCTTCATTCACTTATTTTTAGTATTTGGTTAGCAATATCCTAAAGTTCTCTTTTTCATGTTTTTTACTTTACTACTCAGTTGCCAAAAGACACCTCTCTCCTCCTTTTTGCTGTTTTCTTCCTCAAAAGGTAAAGGTAAACCTTTCAAAGACCTACAAATCAAGTAACATATATTTTTTACTTTTTACTCTGTTCCATATAGTCGATATTCTTACCTAATAAAAACCTTCTTTTTCTTTTCTTTCTTTCTTTTTTTTTTTTTTTTTTTTGGTATTTTCTCTGTTCAGGTCAATCTATTTTTTTCAGGTTATAGTTTTAGATAAATATTAGCTCTGTCACCAGCACCCCTCTTTCCTTATTCTCACAGTTTTGTTTTGTTTTTTCCCCAGACTGCCCTCACTTATAAGACAGGCTTGCAATCTAGGATTTTCAGTTTTCAGTTTGTTTGCTTGTTTACTATTACTACGAACTATGAGCAACCTTTATCTCAAGTTATACTGACAGGATTGGGTTTGGGACAGTTTTATTGCTTCATTTTGTTGATTGCCACTGTTTTGATCAAATAATGGGAAATGTGAAACTAGATATTCAACATTGTGTTTAACTTTCCCAGCCCAGCAATTCTCTGTTTTTAATCCTACTGAAACCCTATACATTTGCAAGGCTTCAATTCTTCCATTCCTTCAGATAACTCAGCACACTGAAATCCCTCTGACAAGTATTTATTCATTTGCCCTCCATAGACAATCAATCTACATTGTTCTATTGATTATCTTCCCAACGGTTCATAATTATCACTAGTTCTATCCATTATACTTTAGTGTCATTTTTGTTGACTTTGTACACAGTACTGTTTTATTTAATTTGATACCTCCCTCATTATAATGGCAGAAATCAAAATAACAACTTTTGATCTTGCCTTGTCTAAATATATTCAAAATAATAGATTTAATCTTGTTTTGTGAAATAGTTCTGACAAAGACGAAAACAATTCAATGTTAAAGAAACAAAAATTAATCCCGTGCCTTTGGGAGGCTGAGGTGAGTGAATTGCCTGAGCCCGCGGATTGGAGACCCGCCTGGGCAGCGAGACCTCATCTCTACAATAAATAAAAAATCAGACAGACGTGGTAGCGCATGCCTGTAATTCCAGCTACTTGTAAGGTTGAGGCGGAAGGATCGCTGGAGCCCAGCAGGCAAGGCTGCGGTGGTCGGGAGCGGCCACTGCACTCCAGTCTGGGCTACAGAGTGAGACTCCAACTCAAAAAAAAGAAACAAAAATTAAAGTTTATTCGCTACTATATATTTAGGTACTACTTACATCTGGTATTCAATGTGAACTCTTACTATGAAAGCTCACACTCAGATTCAATTACCATATTCATGAAGCACTTTCATTGGACGTGCACTGATATAATTTTTATCGTCTTCCTCATAAAAGTGATTTTTCTTCCAATTGTTCATGGACCACATGTCTTTTGTAAACACAAATTTGGATAATTGTAAGACTTAAATATTAGATGTGAAAAAGGACTTAAGACTGATTTTACTTTCAGATTGCCAGGAATTGCAAACTATAATAGACTTAAACCATAAAAAGGCCAACATGTTTACTTTGAAAAAAGCATTACTGAGAAGTATTTCACATCATATAAAATCAGCAATTTAATATATACAATTCAACAATGTTTACTATATTCACAGTGATGTGTAAACATCAATATAATATAAACGTAGGACACTTTACTCATCTCATAAAGAAATTCTCGAATTATTATCAGTCAACTCTCAATCATCCCAACACAATCCTCCAGTCCCAAGGAGACACTGATCTAGTTTCTGTCCTTTATGTATTTGCCAGTTCTGGACATTTTCTGTGAGTGGAATTATATAATATTTGGTCTTTTACACCTTTCATTTAGCATAATGTGAGCCTGGAAGGCAGAGCAACAAACGAAAAAGAATTCTTCAAAACCCTTAAACTCTTATGGAATTTACCTTGATAAGTTTAGTATTTGTTGGGACACATTATCCCTTACTTGTTATTTCTTCCTTTTGAAATGGGTATGTTTATCCTGCACATGTCCCATCTTTGGATGTCGGAAGCACATAAGTTGTCTGGCTTGACAGTTTAACTGTTGGAGAAGAAACTGGTCTCAAGATTAATTATGCTTCAAGTCTCACCTATAACTGATTTTAATAATATTTACATGAGCCTTTTAATTTTTTATTGCTTTTTCTTTTATTTTCTTTTTGTTTTTTAAGATTTAAGAGGTACATGTGCGGGTTTGTTACCTAGGTATATTGAATTATGGTGAAGTTTGGGCTTCTATTAAGCCCATCACGCAGGTAGTGAACATGGTACCTAGTGAGTGGTTTTCCAACCCTCACATGTTTCCTTCCCTCCCCCCCATCTAGGAGTGCCTCAGTGTCTGTTGTTCCCATCATTGTGCCCACGTATATTCAGTATTTATCTCATTTATCAGGGAGAACATATGGTATTCAGTTTTATGTTTCTGTGATAATTTACTTAGGATGGTGGTCTCTAGCTGCATCCATGTTGCTGCAAAGAACATGAGTTGGTTCTTTTTTATAGCTGCATAGTATTCCACAGGGTGGATGTACATTATCTTTGGGCAGTTCACCATTGATGGACACCTAGGTTGGTTTCATGTTTTTGCTATTGTGGATAGAGCTGCAATAAACATGCAACTGCATGTGTGTTTTTGGTAGAATGATTTATGCTCCTTTGGATATATACTGAGTAGAGAGATTGCTGGATCAAATGGTAGATCTGTTAACCCTTCTTTGAGAAATCTACAAACTGCTTTTCATAGGTGTTGAACTAGCTTACACTCCCACCAACAGTGTATAATCATGCCTTTTTTTTCCCTGAAATCTCACTGTAGTTTCTTAAGTTTTTAATAAAAGAAATTCTGATTACTTTGAGATGGTGTCATATGGTGGTCTTGATTTGAATTTCTCTGATGATTAGTGATGTTGAACTTTTAAAAAATACAATTTAGACTTTAGAGTTGATGCTAGAACAAGAGAAGACTTTTGAGGCTGTTGGAATGGAATGAATGTATTTAGCATTCAAAAAGAACACAAATTTTGAGGAGCCAGGGATGGAAAGATATAGACTGAATTTTATACTATAAAATTTCATATGTTTCATTCCTAACTCCCAGTGTGATTTTATTTGGATGTAAGACCTTGAGAGATAATTAGATATGGATGAGTTTATGAGGATGGGGCCCTTAAGATGGAATTCGTGTCCTTATAAGAGTTAGCAGAGAGCCTGCTGTTTCTCTCTAAAGGACATGTAACGAAATAGCAAAAAGGCAGCCATTTATAAGCCAGGAAATGAGCCCTCAATAGAAACTGATCAGCCGGGCTCAGTGGCTCAGCCTGTAATCCCGCGCCTTGGAAGGCTGAGATGAGTGGATTGCCTGAGCCCGCGGGTTCGAGACCTGCCTGGGCAACTTGGCAAGACCTCATCTCTACAATAAATCAAAAAATTAGCCAGATATGGTAGCATGTGCCTGTAGTTCCAGCTACTTGGAAGGCTGAGGCGGAAGGATCGCCGTAGCCCATCAGGTTGAGGCTGAAGTGCCTGGGAGTG
This sequence comes from Cephalopachus bancanus, assembly GCA_027257055.1. Lineage (NCBI taxonomy): Eukaryota > Metazoa > Chordata > Mammalia > Primates > Tarsiidae > Cephalopachus > Cephalopachus bancanus. Next base: position 656,632 of record JAPVLO010000504.1, read on the forward strand.
GCCACTGCACTCCAGTCTGGGCGACAGAGTGAGACTTCAACTCAAAAAAAAAAAAAAAAGAAAAGAAAAAGAAGCTGATCATGCTGGAACCTCTATCTTAGATTTTTAGCCTCTATAATTGTAAATAAATAAATCTATCACTATAACCACCTAATATATGGTATTTTGTTACAAAAGCTTGCACTGATTAGGACTCAATATGAACCAATAATTTTACTTCTGGTTATAACCAAAGAGAAATGAGTTCATCCAACAAAACATTTACACAAAAATATTTATTTAACCTCAATTTTTAAGAGCTAAAAACTGGAAACAGCCAGAAGTATGCCATATTTGGAATAAATGAATAATTTCTGCTACATTCATGTAATAAAATACTACTAAGAAATGAAAAAGCACAGAATAGTTACATATAACAGTAGAGCTGTATCACACAGATTTAATGTAGAGAAAAAGCCACCAGACTCAAAAAAGTACATAGTGTCTGGCTCAATGTATAGGAAAGTTGAAAGCAGATAAATTAGTCTATTATAATAGAGTTCAGAATAGTGGTTAATTTTTGGAAGTATTGTCTGGGAGAGGCATGCAGGAGCCTTCTTAGGTATTGGAAATATTCTGTGTTTTGATGTCCATAGCAGATAGTTACAATAAACATTTATGCAAATTGTTACAGGTATGTTTAATCCAATAAAAAACACAAACAGAGAAGGTCTTTCAGGATCTACCAACCCCTAGCCAATCACTCACTTCTCATTTAGGAAGTGATACTTTCCCACAACGAACGATGATAATGAACAAGAAGTGGGTGCTTTGTTTGGGCTGAATGAGCGAAGCCTTGGAGCTTCGCCTTTGGAGCGTTTTGCCTGTCCATGCCCCACCCCACAGTTCCATCTGATGTCTAGTTTGTGTGGTGCATGCACTGAGGAATGCGGAGGGGTCCGAGGCTGAAGAGGCACAACATAGAAAGAGGACCCAGGGGAGAACATTAGATGACCTGGAAATGAGGGGCAGAGGAAAGGGGAAGGGGGGCACAGCTGACACATGGGGGAAGTGAGGGCCCCTTGCCTTCCTCCTCAGGTCTTGAAGTGGTGGTGGTGACTGCTGCTGAAGTTGAGTTGTCCCTCTCAGAAGATCTCCGTGGGGAAATGCAGCTGCACTGAACAGGTTCCTATCTCACACCTCTTTTCAGGATTGGTGGTCACCTCAAAGCACTTTGTTCCCATTCTCTTACATAGTCCCTGGTTGTTTCTTTCTACAACACAGAATAGGAGGCAGGCACATCTGAATGAAGAGGTCTGTTTGTTAAGGAAACAAATGAAGGGGATGCCTTGACTTCAGGCCACCCTTGGTAGTAGCTGTGCCACCTGAGGGAACAGTCTTTCAGTTTCTCCTGGAGTTTAGCGTTTGGTGTGAATGCCTCCAAGATCACTATCCAGGTAGACTCATCTCTCCCATAAAACACAGCAGGGAGATCTATGGGGCCCTTTTCTCAGTGGGTGTCCAGGAGAGGAGTTGACTCTCCTTGACTTCCCTCCTTCTTTGTCCCTAGGTCCCTGTGTGGCTTCAGAGATTTTTCTCTGCACCTGGAGGGAAGATGGACATCTCTGGGAGAAAGGCTGATGGATGAGGGGCCCAGAGGCTGCGGGAGGTGAGTCTAAGGGCTTGTATCATCTCTCAGGCCTGAGAGGAAGCGCCTTCACCTCAACAGATGAAGGGCACGCTCGCCCAGCAGGAAGGGAGGAAGGAGGGCAGCAGAGAGGGTGAAGCCCAGATTCTCGAACAAAAGGCTAAACCCGGCCAGGCTCGGTGGCTCAGCCTGTAATTCCAGCATTCTGGGAGGCCGAGGTGAGTGGATTGCCTGAGCCCGCGGGTTCAGGACCGGCCCAGGCAACTTGGTGAGACCTCGTCTCTACAATAAATCAAAAACTAACTGGGCACGGTAGCACACTCCTGTGGTTCCGGCTACTTGGAAGCGTGAGGCCAAAGGACCGCCTGAGCCCATCAGGACGATGCTGGGGTAGCTGCGAGCGTACCTCGGCACTCCAGCCTGGGCGAAGAAGTGAGACTCATAAACAAACAAACTCAAAACAAACAAACAACCAAAAAAGGTTAAAGCCACTCCCAGACTGATCACCCCAAGGATGGTAGGAATGTTGGGGAGGACAGCACGTGCAGAGCTCTTTTCCCTCCAGGGGCTGAGTGGAAACCTGGGCTCCTGACCTCTCCAGTCCAGCCAGTTCTGAGTTCTCAGCCTCCCTGCACCCTGATTCCTCTGTGCCTGCATTGCTCAAGCTGGGGTTTCGAGTTCAGGTCAGTGATTATGGGGCAGGAACTCCCATACCTGGACAACAGGCAGCTGTCTAGAGTGTCCTTCTTCTTATCCATTGAATAAAGGCATAGGCTACCCACAGTTGAGTGGGTACCATAGTCCACTGTGGAACTCAACAGTCTAGGGTATTCCTGCCTTGAGGAAGGAAAAGAGGAAGTCCTATTCTCTCAGATGGTGCCAGGTCAAGTGCACAGACACTGTCTCTGGGGACTGTAGAGGAGGGAGGCCAGTGGGGTGAGCTCGGACAGGTTTTTGAAGAAATTCTGATGTCTACTTACCAGCAGAAGGCAGTAGTATCCTTTGAGGTCACTACAAGAGCACGGTTGAACAGACAACCCAGGACACAACTCAGTGGGTAGTGGCCACTTGCTGTGTTCACTTTAAGTGTGTATTTTCCTCTCCATATTGTGTGAAGGAATGAAGGGAGGAGGCAGTTCAGACCTCGTGAGAATGGAGAAATGCCATTTTGACTTTCCTTTTTCAATTGCTTCCTCTTTGCTTGAAAGAGATAAAGAAGAAACAATTGCTCCCTTCTTTATACAGAGGAGAAAGAGAAAGAGGGAGAGAGAGTGAAAAGACACAAGTACAGGACATGTAAACAATCATCTGGACAGCAGCCCTTCGTGTCCGGGCAGCAGCAGGTACATTTCACGTCCTTGGGTTTGACATGGAAGACATCCCGATTCCTCCATTCAGATGATTTTCCTATACTCCATCAGGGGGCTTTGTGGGCACCTGGTGGGTTTATGCAGCTTTGCTGCCAGTCTCAGAGCAGCTACAACTTCTCCCAACTCCAGCTTCATGGAAATGAGGTAGCAACCTTGGAAAGAAAATTGTTCACTGTGTTTAGCACGTGTTAACTGCTCAGGAGGCCCACTTAAATCCCACGTGGCTGTGGGTCATTCCCACAGTTAGACAACCTGCTCAGTCTGTGCAACTGGTCAGAGGTAGCTCAGGAACTCTGACCAAGACCACTGTCCCTGGGATCCATGTTCCCTTAACTCCTGTGCCTTATGGCCTCGCCAGGTGAGACCAGGAAAGAGGAAGGAGATATACAGAGACTGGAGCCTTTCGTGCCACAGAGGTGCCTTCTTGGACCTCAGTCAGGTGATGGTGACAATTTGAAACTTTAGATTCCCCAAAAGGTGTGGGTGGGGCAGTCTGATGGCCTGGGATAATTACAGGAGGCTTCACAACCCCAGTGGATAATAAGCCTTGGTATCTCAAAGAACTGTGCAAGTAATTGGGTGTCACAAAATACTTATTGGCCAGAGCTGAAAAAGTTAAAAAAAAAAAAAAAAACACAGGCTGTTATATACCCGTGCAGGATTCATCGAAATGTGGCCTCTCTGTTCTAGGTTTAGGACATCAAATTTCCTGTCCCTACAAGCAGGCTTTCCAACCAGAATCACCATGTGCCAACCGCACAGCCGTGACAGTGGCATGACATTGGCTCTGAAAGCAGGTAAAGGGAAGCTGATTCTGAGGGCAGAGAGGTGGAGGCATGTGCACGTCAAAGTGGGATGCACAGCTTCCCTTTCTCCAGTCCCAGATGTTTCCTGGTCTTCTTAAGTGACATGCACACGCTATTCTTCCACCAAAATGTTGGGTTTGCAATAGAATTTCGTGCTATTTTCTGTGATTATAAATGCTTCACTCATCTACAATTAGTGCTACTTAAGACTTTTTATTATTTGGCAGATGGGAAGCTGCCCTCTGGGCATTTTTGATGTCCTTCACTTTGGTCCTTTGGGAATCGTTTCCTCCAGACTCAGTCCAAATCGTTGGGGGTCTGGATCATCCCCATGGGCTTTATTTGCATTTTTGATGTGGCTATGAAAGGTCTGCCCTGGTGGGGTACGGCAGGAATCATAAGCCAGTCTGCTTACACACCACACTTTCACAATTCTAAGGAACATTACGGTCTAGTATCCAGCTATGATCATGATGAGAGGGACATCAGTGTTTCTTACAGGATTTTTCTCATTCTGCGGAAGTTGACCCAGCTCTATAGCATGCACAAAATGTGAGCATGGGGCAGATGTAAAGCTGGTAACTTGCAAGACACTGTATTCGAGGAACTTGCAGTCAGGTAGGGAAGGAAAAGGCTGGTACACAAACAGGTGAGATGAAAGGAAAACCTGGCAGGGATGTGGGTAAGGGTCCCATCCCTTCCCACCCATGAGGAGGCAAGTTAACGTGTGTCCCTGGGCTTCAGCACCTGGATTCTCGACAAGGTGAATTGGATAGTACTCTCTCTGTGTCTGCAGTCACCTGGTTCCACCTGGGAAAATAAAATGTGTTTTTTTTTTTCTTCACAGGAAGCAGTGGGCACAGGGTTTGGCTCATTAATGTGATATCCCCTCTGCCGGGCTCGGTGGCTCAGCCTGTAATCCCGCTCCTTTGGGAGGCTGAGGTGAGTGGATTGCCTGAGCCCGCGGGTTCGAGACCCGCCTGGGCAGCGAGACCTCATCTCTACGATAAATCAAAAAATCAGCTGGGCTTGGTAGCTTATGCCTGTAATTCTGGCTACTTGGAAGGCTGAGGCGGAAGGATCACCGGAGCCCAGCGGGTCGAGGCTGCGGTGGCCGGGAGCAGCCACTGCATTCCAGTCTGGGCGACAGAGTGAGACTCCAGCTCAAAAAAATATATATATATATCATATCCCCTCCTTCTCATTGGTACGGACAGTGTGTCTAACAGAACAGGGTATCTGATTTGCAGTGAGAAGGGGCCATCTTGGGTCAGCCCAAAGAAGGCTTCCGGCTTTTCCATCCAGACCTAAGAAGGACACCATTGGGAGAATCAAAACAGGTGAAGAGAGAGCTGGGGATCTTATATGCAGAAGAGGGAGAATAGCTGGAAGGACATAGGAGTCATCTAAAGGAGGGGTTGCTGAGTGATGGACTCTGATGGATTCGTTTTCTTCTGATGCTTATCTTATCCCCTCCTTGTTCCCAAAGCAATCTCACAGCCTTCTAGGAAGCATTCCAAGGCTTTGCCATGGTGATGGTAGTCTTTCTTGACTCCTCCCACCTTCCAGTGGATTTTCCCAGGCAGCTGGTGAGAGTGGGACAGGGAGTGGGAAGAGAAGGAGGCGTTGGATCCCTGCCACCTTTTGTCTTTTTGTTTAGTTCTTAGTGGGACAGGGCAAGAGTGGCAGTTGTGTGGGCTGGGGTGTGTCTTGTGCTTTGGATTCATGTCCTGTGTTCTCCTGATTCCCACGACTAGCACAGCAGCAGCTTACTGTTATTATTTATTCCTGTATATCATGTCATTCTTTTCCTTTCCATTCCTTTAAGTCTCAGCACTTAAACTTATGATACAGACTGCAGAGAAAAGATATCTCAAAGTGTCCAGACAGTTGCTTCGGGGTTCAAGTCAGGCAGTTTAAGCTCCTCTCCTCAAAACCAATCCAACTCCAAATCTTGTCAATAAAAGTAAACCTGACATGTCTGGTTAACTTTATGGACTGTAGTTGCTTTGTTCCTCTCTACCCATGGTCACTGGAGGCAGGGAGAGATTGGATTTAATGGTTACAGGACAAGTTGTCTCCTCTCTTGACTGGACATGTGTAAACAACACAGTGATATCAAGCAGCCAGCTATAAAGAATTTCAGGAATTTAGCAATGTTAGGTCAGCAAATTACCTAAGTTCTTTCCAATTCTAAGCAAGTAGTTTGTTTAAATTAGTGACACATATCACTTAGAGCTGTAATTTGAAGACGTTAGAGGTTCTCCATTGCAGGCAAAAAGAAATTATTAAGCAACCTTGACATTTGTTTGAGATTCCTCACCTTTCCACACTGCAACCCTGTGAAGTTTCACTTTTAAAATAACAACAATGGCATATAAAGTCAATTAAAATAAAAATACGTCATAGAGGATAGTGTGTGGTAGTAGTCATGCTCCTAATGAGGCATGCGTTTCTATAACACACCATTCTGCAGTGGGACTTCGCTCTCTCGTGGTTTTGAATTTATTTCCCCGGGTGGTGATAAATGGTTGGCTTTTTATCTTAATGTTTCTGATGTGACATTGTTCACCTTCCTAGGCTGATCCTTAAGATATTTTGCAGTTTCTGTTTTTGCCCTCTTGAATTCATTTTTTTTTTTTTTTTTTTGAGTTGGAGTCTCACTCTGTCGCCCAGACTGGAGTGCAGTGGCCGCTCCCGGCCACCGCAGCCTCGACCTGGTGGGCTCCAGCGATCCTTCTGCCTCAGCCTTCCAAGTAGCTGGAATTACAGGCATGCGCTACCACGCCCGGCTGATTTTTTGATTTATTGTAGAGATGAGGTCTCGCCAAGTTGTCCCGGCCGGTCTCGAACCCTAGGGCTCAGGCAATCCACTCACCTCAGCCTCCCAAAGGCGCGGGATTACAGGCTGAGCCACCGAGCCCGGCTTGAATTCTTGAACTCCCCAGAATGTGAAGAAATGAGAAATGAAATACCATGTGGAGGAAGAGACCAGCCAGCCTAGGTGTTCCTGGTATTCCAGCCTGGAACCAATCCCTGTGAAGAGTCCTCTTAGTTCACCCCACATTAGCTGTTTGCAGTTGCATGAGTGAGCCTGGGTTAGCCCAATAAAAGAAACTCCAAGTCAACTCATGGAATTATGAAACATTTACATTATTGTTGTTTTAAGGCGTTGAGGTTCAAGATGTGATGCCACCATGAATTGAATGCCAGTTTTGGTATTTTTTAGTCTTCTATGCAACCCTGTATTCAGACGACATTCTTGGTTTATAGCTGTAAGCAACTTACTTAACTTTTCTCAGCTTTTATTCTTCATCTACAAACTTGTGATAAAAATAAGTATGGCCTTCTTAGGGTTTTGAGTGGATTAAATGAAATAATACATGAGTTCTTATCTGGCAAACCGCTGTGGAACAAAATGAAAAGAAAAGAAAAACACCATTTAACATTTAATATTTTAATAAATACAATAAAAAGGCAGAAAAGTCTTAGAAAACACTAAAATATTTTAAATGCATAAGTATCAGCAATATTAATATATAAAAGTAACTCACACATTAATTTTAAAAAGATAATTTAATGATAAAATTAAACATTGCACATAAAATCATGTTTCAGAAACATTTACTAGACTATTTTGTGTCTTTATAAAATGTCATTATACACTTTATAGAATAATTTATCAGAAAATGGCATGCAAATGTTGACCCCCAACCAACAAACTAAATATAACCTCAGATAAATGTATGAAAACATCCAATCTAAATTTTAACAAAAATTATACCTGCATTATAATGTTACTGATATGATGGCATTACTGCATTACTGATATTCATATATTTCACACTTTTATGTGTTTTACCAATTGTTTTGCAATTGATGAAAATCACTCTCATGAGAAGAACAAAAAAGATAGATTGATAAAATGTGCTTTTCCTTTTTAGAATTCTAAAGTAAGAATAACTTTTAAAAATGTAAAATTTGGTTTTGGCAGAATGTTTCCATCTTTTGAGCTTCCTAAACCTATGTATTCAGTCTATTCAGTTACAGTTCTGGCATTGCTATGCTTCTGACTCTTAACCCTGATAAATGTTAACTTATTTTAAATTATGAGGATAATCTAATATATTCACTTTAACCATGTGACAAAATTACAGTATTGCAAGGAACAACCAGAATTAATACATAACAACGAAGTATTAGCTACAGTGGCAAGGATTTTTGGGGTTTTGCTATATTTTGATTAGAGTGTTTTGAGACCATATAAAATAATATATCACACTTGTTTTTGAATACCATATAGGTCACCCTTTCTCAAGTATTGTGACTATATCAGTTTAGCCATTTAAACCACTCACACTCAATATCTATATAACTATTATTTATGATCTCTTATCAGTTTTTGATTTCAAGAAATTACCTGGTCTAGGCTAGGTGAGATAAAGGTGATTCTGTCCCAAATGTGTTGTCATGTTCCTGAAACCAAAAGGTGAGCTTGGAATATGTTTCTGATGGCAATTGCTAAGTTGTTGGAGAGTTCGCAAAAAATGTGCATGAACTCTAAGTTCAGAACTGGCATATCATTGGTTCCATTTAATTTTGTTGGCTTAGGAAAGTCACATGGCAAGAGCCAGACTCAAGGGACGGGAAGGGAATCCTACACAGCATGAAAGAGCACTGTAAAATTTCCTGCATGACTAAGGTAATGGATTTAGTGAAGAATGAAGGATTGGAGAAAGGAATATAATCTACCATATGAGCCTTATTCCTATTTACGCTATTAGACAGTATATATGTTTATGTTGAACCATTAAATTTCACTTTAATAAATAATTTTACCTTTATAATTTATAAACTAACATACCATCATTAATACTGCACCTAAAATTGTAAACTTTCTCTATGTACCAAATAAAGCATCTACTACCTCAATCAACACAATGAACTTTTGAATAAGTTATTGCTACCCTTATTTAAGAAAAGAAGCAGAAAAAAAATGTTAGTTTATAATATACATGTGATGGAAAATTTGGTTTTTTAATTTTCCCAAAATACTATAGCTACAACTAGTAAGTGGCTGATACAACATTCTAAACCATGACTGGCTATTTCTAAATTCAGTCGTTTTTCACACCAGGATAAGCTGTCATTACCCTGTCTTGTACTTCACTTCTTTATTTTAGTAAACATTCAATTTACTACATCATATTTTTTTCAATCGTATGCTGGAGTAAATTTCTAAAAAGACAACAGACATTGTTCAGTTTCACATTTGAGCCTCATTGTCGAGTCTCCATTCTCACCGCATACATTGCAGACATTTTCTTGCTGGCAATGACATTATTTGTTGAGGAAAGAATTACAAGCCACCTCCAAGCTACTGAGTACTTCTCATATGTCCCTGTGGTCTCATTCTTGTTTAGATGTCTATAAGGAGTGGAGGAGCAGAGATGTTCCTACTCCCATTATATCAGGTACCTGTGGGAAAATTATAGGCTTTGTGCATGTGAATCCCACGTGCAATTTTGAAAAATTATTCCCTTGTCCATATTTTGCCAAGACTAAAATGAGATGCCCAAGGTACATGTTCATAGTGTTAAACATCTGGTCAGTTTCTTGTGCTGCCTCTTATTTCAATAAAATCCTTGGAATATTTCCAACTGTAGTCACATCAATTCCCACAATCCTTGTAAAAGTTTGCTTATATTTGTAGGATCTGAAAATTAAAATGAAAAGCGGTATGTAAACAAAACATTATTACAGTGGTAGCTGGAGGCAAGCATTTGTAGCATTTCAAACTAGTCCATTCTAATCACAGTGTAGTCATTTATTTAATTTCTCTTTTTCTGTGAGGAAAAACTCTACAACCCATATATTGGTGCTTATGCCACATGAGTCACTATAGTAGGCATTGGGAAAACAAATAAGATGAGATCCTTGCCCCTGAGGACCTCATAAGAGAAGAGAGCAGCCATTATGAAAACTCTTACATGTGTAACTATGATCATAGTTACAATAGAGGTAAAAAAGAGTTCTACAGAACCTAAACAAGCGAGAGATGCTGAGGTGTAATGAGCTAGCTTTTGAGGCCTAAATAGGATTGTGATGTAATAGAAGAAATAAGCAGTCAAGGGGGAGAGAACAGCAAAAACAGATGAAGCTATGTTATTTGAAAATGTGGAAGCAAGTGGGGCTCGGTGGCTCAGCCTGTAATCCCACGCCTTTGGGAGGCTGACGTGAGTGGATTGCCTGAGCCCGCAGGTTCGAGACCCGCCTGGGCAGCGAGACCTCATCTCTATAATAAATCAAAAAATCAGCTGGGCGTGGTAGCGCATGCCTGTAATTCCGGCTACTTGGAAGGCTGAGGCGGAAGGATCGCCAGAGCTCAGCAGGCGAGGCTGCGGTGGCCGGGAGAGGCCACTGCACTCCAGTCTGGGCGACAGAGTGAGACTCCAATTCAAAAAAAAAAAAACAAACAAAAACAAAAAAACAATGAAGCATACCCTTCGTATAATGCCAATATATGTATGTTTATGGGTGAAATACACAAATTAAAAACAACTCTATTAAACATATAAAGAAATAGGCTTTGTGAGATAAGGAGTAAATAAGCCATTTTAATAATCATTAGTAGATCAAAAGTGTATTTTTTTGATGAGAAAAATTATTGAGAAAATGTAATTAGACCTTATTATTATTACATTTTGAATAACTATTTAATGAACTATAGTACAGCAATTCAAAAGACTAGCACAAAGTTTAGTGCTAAAGGTTTGTATTAAATGCTGCCATATCTGAAAAACCCTCGTAGAGATACATGAATCCACATGGAAGAAACACATCATTGTATATATTTTTAATCCCAAATACCAATTACGTAAATTGTGTTGCTATTATTGACAATTAGCAAATAACTCCCTATTTTCTCAGATGGAAATAATACTAATTAGAAGTTAGGACATTTTCATATTTAACAAATGTATTCTAAAACCATTGAAACTCTCTGCTTGGAATACTAAAAACAGTCTAAAAATTTGTTTTTTTATGTGCACATATAATAGAAGTTTTATAAACAACACAGTCATATTGTTTTGGCAGAAAGAAAACCACATAATGGTGAAAAGATTCCAAACATCTGCCTTTAAAATGTTATCTAAATAGCATATTTCTGTCAAAAATTCTTCACTTTTTACTCATTATTAAAATGTTAACATGTCATCTTTACTTCGGAGATTCAGATAAGTCTAGATTCTGATCCGAAGGAAAAGTTTTAGTTCTGACAATTTGTGGGTTTTATCTGTGCTTCAATATCATTATCTACAATCTGTGGCCTATTTTTAATAATATCTTTATGCCACTTGTTCATTTTGTGACAAGTTAATTCTTACAAGATAAAATATGCCGAGACTATGATAAACTGAACATAAATAAAAAACAATGTGTAACATTGTGCCAAAAGCAAATCAAAGAATGAAGTTTGTAAAACTCCCACTTTTCTCTCAGGATACATTGACTTCCATAAATAGTAGATATGAAGGTGTTTGCATGTCAATGTACAACCATGGCAATAAATACATTAAATATAAATGATGCTTATTTTGTTATTTCTTTAAATAAAATTAGTATATGTACATAGATCTTCTAATAGTTTCTTGCATACAGCCCTTGTGATATTTGGGCAAGTGCTATATGATCCAACAAAGTCCAAAGTCCCACAAATGAAAATGCTTGGTGAAGCTAAGATCAACATGTATGTTGCAAGATTTACCTAGGCAATGGCATCAGCATCTTCTGAAGAAGAAAAGAACAAATTGTTAATACTCATTTAAATTGTGAGTCCAGGGTCTCCTGCATCCGTTGTCAAATGAAATCAGCCTTCATTAGACTAATAGGAAAATAATATGTTTTATAGAAAAAAGAAAAAATGTACTTTAGGAATTGTTGTTTGATCTAGCTGTAAGCAAAAAAGTTAATAAAATGGAAGTAGGAGTAAACACACCATTTGAAGTCAATTATATTACCTAGCCAGTTATACTAAGGGAAATGCTTTCAGTTCCATGAATACCATAAGTCAAATCAACCATACTTTTTAGATATGTGTTTTTTCAGAGAAGGGCAAAGTGCACATGATTGTGTGTGAGTCAAAGTCTGAAATTACGAGAAACTTTTGCAGGCCATACAGAGTTCCCAATTTATCCAAGTTGAAATAGCATAATTTATAAACAAGGCTTTGGGGAGGGAGACATAAGTTTTTGATGGTTATCTAGAAATATTTGGATTCTGCCAGAGGATAGAGAAAAATAAATGCTTTCCTTTTACCCTCAAAGGGCTTATAGTTTAGTGGGGCTAACATTCTTCTACAGATATTTATACATATTGTATTGAAAGTGCCACTCACCTCTAGCTGTTAGGACAGTTAATTCAGGTAAATCTTGACAGAGGAAGGGGTGTGAGTCTTAAAAGCTAATAGAAACTTACACAGTAGAAATGCAGGGAACAGTGCTCTGGATATGGTTTGGGAAAGGAATAATTGAACACATGGTTGTGTTTAAAATATCATAGGATATTGCATGTTCAGAAAAAATGGTGAGGTATCTGGTTGGAATACATGTATGTTTGTCTTTAAAGAGTATAGATAGATACAACGTGAAAAATTGTTTGAGACAAGACTGTAGAGAACCTTGTAGATCAAACTAAGGAATCAAGACTCTATAGTAACCCTCCCTTAGTCTATGAGTACAGTCTCCCTCTAGAAAAAGATGATTTCTTGACTTATAACAGGTATCTAGTATATATAATGGCCAAGATGGTGTTCATCAAATAGCAAATACTACCTTTAATTAGCATTATGTTTATGATTGCCATTGTGCCTAGTTCTTTTTTTTATTATATACACTATATATATGTAAGTGAAGGTTGGGCCTCCAGCTGGCCCTCATTTCCCCTAGTTTGGGACCAGGTACCCTTTGTGCTGTTATGTGTCCCCTTCCCTCCTTCCCTCCCTCCATCCCTCCCTCCATGGCAGTGCCCAGCAACTGCTAATCCCTCCCTTGTGCTATTATAATCAATGTTCAGGTCCCACTATGAGTGAGAACATGCGGTATTCAGTTCTTTGTTTCTATGATAGATCACTAAGTATGATGGTTTCCAACTCCATGTAATTTGCTGCAAAGTCCATGATTTCACTCTTCTTTATGGCTGTATAATATTCCATCATGTATATATACCACGTTTTCATTATCCAGTCCACTCTCAATGGGAAGTATGGTTGGTTCCATGTTTTTTGCTATTGTGACTAGAGCAGCAATAAACATGTGTGTGCAGGTGTCTTTTTGGTAGAACAATTTATGTTCCTCCAGTTACATTCCCAGAAGAGGAATTGCTGTATCGTATGAAAGGTCAATTTTTAGTTCTTTTAGGAATCCCCATGCTGTTTTCCCTAATGGCTGAACTAACTTGCACTTGTACCAAAAGTGTAGAAACATTCCCTTTTCTCACCTGTGCCAGCAACTGTTGTTTTGATTTATTAATCATGGCCATCCTTGCTAGAGTGAGGTGGTATCTCATTGTAGTTTTGATTTGCATTTCTTTTATGATTACTGAGGCTTAGAATTTTTTTCATGTATCTGTTGGCTGCTTGTATGTCATCTTTAGATAAGTGTCTACACATGTCCATTGCCACTATTTAATGGAGGTGTTTTGTGTTTTTTTTTGTCCTTTTAGCTTGTTTGAATTCCTTGTAGACCCTGAATGTTAGGCCTTTGTCAGTTGTATAATTAGCAATTTTTTTTTCCCATTCTGAGGGTTGTTTCTTTACTCTCTTGACTTTTTTCTGTACAAAAGCTTTTCAGTTTGATGAGGTCCCACTTGTCTATCATAGATTTTATGGCATTCGCTTTGGGGAACATGGTCAAGAATTCATTTCCTACTCTGATGTGCATAAAGGTGTTTCCTATATTTTGTTCTAAGATTCTTATATTTGAGGTTTTATGTTTAGGTCTTTGATCCATTTTAAGTTGATATTTGTACATGGTGGTAGATAGAAGTCCAGTCGTATTCTTCTGCATGTGGTCAGCCAGTTTTCCCAGCACATTTATAAATATGGTGTCCTTTCCTCATTGTTTGTTACTCGTAGCTTTGTCAAAGATGAGTTGGTTAAATGATTGTGTGTTTACTTCTGGAATATCTGTCCTGCTTCATTTGTCTATGTGTTTATTCTTGTACCAATACCAGGCTGTTTTACTTACGGTAGCCTTGTAATAAAGTTTAAAGTCTGGAAGCGTGATGCTTTTCCCTTTGTTCTTCTTGTTGAGGATTGTTTTGACTATTTGTGTTCTTTTCTGTTCCCATATAAATTTCTGTATTGTTGTTTCCAGGTCTGAGAAGAATGATGTTGGAAATTTGATGAATATTGCATTGAATCTGTAGATTGCCTTGGCAGAATGGATATCTTGACAATATTGATTCTTCCAATCCATGAGCAAGTAGTGTTTTTCCATTTCTTTGTGTCATCTTTGATTTCTTTGGGCAGTGTTTTGTAGTTCTCATTGTAAAGGTCTTTCACTTCTCTGGTCAGGTGAATGCCAAGGTATTTCATTTTTTGTGGCTATTGTGAATGAGACTGTGCTTTTTTATTTGGTTCTCCACCTGCTTATTGCTGGTGTGTAGAAATGTAACTGTCTTTTGCATGTTTATTTTGTACCCCAAACACACAAAAATATTGACATTAAACAACATGCTGCTGAATGATTTCTGGGTCAACACAAAAAGCAGAATAGAAATAAAAAGATACCTGGAAACAAATGAAAACAAAGACATGTCTTATCAGAATCTCTGGGTTGTCATGAAAACAGTATTAAAAGGAAAATTCATAGCATTGTACACACACACATCAAGAAAATAGAAAGCTCACAAGTAAACAGACTAACATCATACCTAAGGAACCTAGAAAGGGAAGACCACCAAAATTCTACTTTCAGCAGAATAATTCAAATCACCAAGATAAAGTCACAACTGCATGGCATAAAAGACAAAAAATGTAATAGAAAAAAATCAACAAGACAAAAAGCTGATTCTTTGAAAGGATAAATAAGAATGATGGACCCCTGGCCACATTGACTGTAAAGGAGAGAAAGTCCAAATAAACACAATTAGAAATGCAAAACGCAAAGTCACAACTGACCCGAAGGAATTCAAAAAATTATCAGAGATTACTATGCACACATGTAGGCAAATAAACGTGACAACGTAAAGGAAATGGAAAACTTTCTGGCATCATACAACCTCCCAGGGTTGAAACAAGATGACATTAAAACCCTAACCAGACCAATCATAATCCAGGAAATCAATTCTCTCATAAAGAATCTACCCACCAAAAAAGCCTCGGACCAGATGGCTTTCCAACTGAATTCTACAAAACATACAAGGAGGAGTTAATACCAAACTTATCAAAAATATTCCAGGCAATCAAGGAACATGAACTCTCCCCAAATCATTTTATGAAGGTGACATCACACTGATACCCAAAGATGGCAAAGACCCAACAAGGAAAGAAAATTATAGATCAATCTCCTTGATGAATGTAGACACAAAAATTATCAATAATATTCTAGAAAATGGGATCCAACAACATATTTCAAGGATCATCCACCATGACCAGGAGGTCTTAATTCCTGTGATGCAGGGCTTATTCGACATTCACAAGACCATATATGTAATTCAACATATTAACAAATGTAAAAATAAGAACCGCATGATTATATCGTTAGACAGAAAAAACCAACATCTCTTCTTGATAAAAACCCTTGAACACCTATGCATAGAAGGAACACTACTCAAAATAGTTAAAGCCATCTGTGATAGATCCACAGCTAATATTTTGCTCAATGGACGGGAACTGGAAACATTCTCCCTCAGAACGGGAACAAGACAAAGATGCCTGTTCTCACCCCTCGTGTTCAACATAGGGTTGGAAGTTCTAATCGGAGCCATCAGGGAAGAGAAAGAAATCAAGTGCATCCAAATGGGAAAAGAGGAAGTTGAGCTATCCTTCTTTGTGGACGGTGTGATTCTATACTTTGAAAACCCGAGAAAGTCCATCAAAAGCCTCCTCACACTGATAAATGATTCTGCCTAGTTTTTCTTCTTTTTTGACTTTTAAATTTTTTTATTTTGAAATGTGTGGTACAATTCAGAGTTGGGTACACAAATATTCATCGTTCAGGTACCCTTGTTGGTGAGGTGTGCCCTCCCAACCCCAGGAAGCTTTCGACTACTGTGACTCCCACCTCCCTCCCTCCCCCTCAGTTTCCCACTACTGTCAATCCTTTTCTTATGGTATTACGGTAGTTGTTCTTGGTCCACATATGAGTGAGAACATATGACACTCAGTTCTCTCTTTCTGTGAAAGATCGCTCAGTATTATAGACTCTAATTCCATCCAGGTTGCTGCGAAGTTCATGATTTTGTTATTCTTTATGGCTGTGTATTATTCCATTACGTATATGTGCTACATTTTTTTTATCCAGTCCTCTTTTGATGGGCAGCATGGTCAGTTCCATGTTCTTGCTATTGTGAACAAGATTGCGATAAACATATGTGTGCAGGTATCTTTTTAATAGAGTGATTTTAGTTATTCCAGGTATATTACCAGTAGGAGCATTGTGGGGTCACATGGAAGGTATATTTTTAGAATTTTTAGGAATCGCCACACTGATTTCACTGAGGCATTCTAGTTTACATTCCCACCAACAGTATAGAAGTGTTCCCCTTTTGCCACATCCTCTCCAGCATCTGTTACTTTTTGAGTTATTGATGGTGGCCATTCTGACCGGAGTTAGGTGGTATCACAGTGTAGTTTTAATTTGCATCCCCTTGATGACTAGTGAGACTGAACCTTTTTTCGTGTATCTGCTGGCTACTCATATGTTTTCTTTCGAGAACTGTCTATTCATAACTTTTGCCCACTTTGTAATGGTCTGCCTAGTTTTTGAAGCTGGATTCTGTTTTCTTTATTCATAAGTATTAGCTAAACGGTCTATGAGAATAAGCAGATCTGGAAACACATAACTAAAATTCATTTCCACTGTCCTTCTTAACTATCACTTCAGGTTTCTTCCACCACCAAGGCTATCTGGATGGATATTTTGTCCCAGCACTTTACTGAATCTTATCTGGCCTTGATGCCTGCCAAGCAGCAGGGTATAAAGAACAAGTATTGGCATCAGAAAGACATGTTGACATTATTTTTCTTTTGTTTACTAGCAGTCGTAAAAAAAAACCTGAAAATTTAGAGTCTTATTTTCTTTACTTATAAACTTATTGTACAAATAGTAACCTCATAGCACTGGTGTGAGAGTAATATAAAATTATTAAGAGCTCAGTGAATGGTAATTTGCAACACTACCACTGAATTTTATGGACATGTACTATGGCCTGCCTAGTTGTCCCTTCTGGGATGATGCAATTATCATATGCCCTAGCATAGTACTCCTTCCATTTCTCAAGCAAGATTTTGCACCAAAGTTGCGCGTTGTATTCATCACTTATCATTTTTTTTCTACTTTCAACAATTAATCTTTATTTGAAGCCTGTTCTCATCATCTTTCCAAGGGGTAAGCTACAGGTAGATCTATACAGCATGAGCTGTGCCCCTAGCCACAACTGATTCAACCAAGTATTACGTAGCAAATTAAATAGACTCTTGTGAATTTGGAATTTTGTCTAATATTTTGTCTCTCTTTAGGTAAATGGACAAGTCACCTGAATACTTGGAATTAGCTTGTGACTATTTTGCATTTAGTGTCTTAGAAAGCAGAAATGATCTGCCTACAGTTAGAATCAAAATAATACATGAACCAGGTATAGAAATAACAGTAGAAGGACAGCTTGGAAAGACTAATGCGCAGTTCAATTTCTGTTTCTAGTCCTCGAAGCTTAGCTGTATTTCGACACCTTGAGATCCATGATTCAGCCATTATCCTTGTATTTAGTCCCCTGGTTAGTTCAAGTCAAGTCAACAAGCACCTGTTATTTACAACATAAAAGACCTTCTTTGGTAGTACAAGAATGTTTATAATTCTAATTAGGGACTTAAATTAAATCTCAACTTTTTCATACAGAGTACATTGACTGCTGAGTGCATGCCACTAAGTCAAATATTGTGATTAAATAGACACAGACTTTTTTTGTTTAGTTATGGGCACTTAAAATCTATTTTATTCATGTTTCAATTAGTCAAGTCACTTCCTTTGACTAAGAAATAATTTTGATTCTTTTAGGAGGAAATTCTAGTATATCCACATTTCTAAGACTTAGCGTTCTAAAAAAAACCGAATGCAATTTATTTGCTTTGACTTCTGGCTTTAATAGCATTAAAGCAAAGCTAAAAAAATAGTGTCATCTATAATTTCTATGCTTGTATGACTCTTTCAGAAATATGCTGGCAATATTTTATCTCAAATACCTGGCTTCAGAACAGAAGTGCTTGAACTAAATGTGTTGATAAAATACTACTCCCTTAATAGCATCTTTCTCCCTCATTCTAACCCACACATAGAAGTAAAATAATAAAAAAGAAAAACAAAGAACAATACTATTTTGAAGTATAGAATAAATGTGAAATTGTGTATGCACCGTTCGCTTTTTAAAAGAAACTGATGATACTTCACAACTATATCATCTGAGACCGATCAGATCGCTCTTGTAGATCCCACTTGATTTTTCTGACTTTTGATCTTTACCATCTATCAGCTTGATTCTGACAATTTTGTATCCTACTGTGTAGACTTCAATTGCCGACAGATCTATAAAATTGCAGTGTCATTAGGCAGCCAGCAAAACTATTTCTTTGTGATGGCCAACAGAGGGGAAAGGAAAAACAAAAAAACCTCTGAGCTTTAGTCTCTGCTAGTATAAATAAGTTTTATATTGTACATGAATAGGGAAACCCTTTTTCAACTTTGGCAAGTTTGGTTTGAGGATCACAATTCTTTTTCTGTAGAACATCACCACATATTTCCAAGTGTCTTATGGAACAACTTTCCCACATTATATTTATCTCAATTTAAGTTGTAAAAGAAAGGGTCATTTTATTTTTGATGCAATGTTAAAACTTTCTAAAACAAAGATTTTTTTCAGGATAATCATGAAAAATTGTTGCTCAATTTGAGTAATAATTAATTGGTGCAATATAAGATTAATACATGAGTATCTGTATTTTTTTCCTGAAGTAGTTGACAGTTAAACAGAGATAGAGGAAAGGGATAGGGGAAAAGAAATAAAAAGAGCGTAAAAGATTTGTAATTATTACATAATTCGCATGTTAGGAAATATCTGTGGTATGGAAGATGATGACTATGGAAGTCATAAAACTTAAATGAAGTCATGGAAGATGTGGTATGAAGAGTATTCCAGACAAGACTGAGAAAAGCTGAAAATTCAGAATATCATGGTGTATATTACAGAATAGTTTATTAAGTTTGTATTTAAAGCATAAAAAGGAGTCAGGGCAGGTGTAAAAGTGGAGTTACCCAGCAGCACATGAGGATGGATTGGAGGAAACACTGATCACATATATATCTAGCAAGCTTCATGTCAGCCCCAAAGTCGTAGACTTTTGTGCACAGGAAACTATTAGTGTAACCAAGAATTCTTAGAGGTGACCCCATTGCATTTTTCCATTTAGATAAGTTCCTAAGAGAGACCATGAGTAATCCCAGAAAATCAATCACCTGTGTTAGAGTATAATAGAACAGTTGAGTTTCCTAAATTCAGCAACACTTAAAACAGTATCTCTTAATGAAATGTAAGATGGGGGCCTGGTTTGATCAAAACTATGTTCTACCTGGGGTTCAAATATGTCTGGACATTTCTGGATGACGGGTAAGACAAGCCCACAGGGTCCACTTGCAGAATACACTGAGTCACCTGCTAGGAAAGAAAACTCATTTTGTGTGAAGAGGATATCAGGCCCACAGGGTTTTAATTGTTTTTTTATTTTTTAGTCATCAAAGAGCAGGAGGCTTCTGAGTACAGTTTCATCTCTACTTCTAATTCTTATGACCAGCTTTTCATGTTTTGTATGGACCTCCTAGTGAGGCAGAGGAGAATCCTCAATTAAAAGCAGAAAATTGGCCAGGCGTAGTGGCTCAAACCTGTAATCCCAGCACTTTGGGAGACCGAGGCGAGAGGATTGCCTGAGCCCTGTAGTTTGAGATCAGCCTGGGCAACTTGGCAAGACCTCATCTCTACAATAAATCAAAAAATTAGCTGGGTGTAGTAGTGCAAGCCTGTAGCTCCAGCTACTTGGAAGGCTGAGGCAGAAGGATCGCCTGAACACAGCAGGTAGAGGCCACGGTAACAAAGTGAGACTGCAATTCCAAAAAAAAAAAAAGCAGAAAACCTAAATTAAATCCTTGTAATGTGTTACAGTGCCAGGGTGAACTGCTATTGGATATAGTGACTCAAGATGGAGAAAAAAGGCTTTATCTATAGGGTGGCAACTAACCACGAGACAGAAGGAGGACCTGTGATAATTTGATAGAAAAAATTACAAAACCATAAGAAGCTCAGTCATGACCTAATATTTCGAAGCAGCTTGAGAAACATGTAACTGATGCTTCTGGAGTTTACATAATTCAACCATTACTATATGGTTTTTAAAACTGGGATTTATTTAACTACTGGAAGTCCAAGGTGTATCCTTGCAGACCTACAAATTTTCTATAGGAAATTTTTATTTTCTGTTTTTACTTTTTAGTGATTATGTATAAAAATGCAATCACATTCTGGTTCATCTAGATTAAATATTCTGAAATTAAATCCTGTCCTGAAATATTATTAACTCTATATATTAGCTGTCGACTAATTTTAAAAAGAGGTGGATTAAATATGCAAATAATGTATTTGAAATAGGCAAAAGACAACTTATTATGCTGCACGGTTCAAATAAAAGTTTCACAGTAGTTTGGAGAAAAGTAGTTAAAGAATTGACTCACCCCAAGACACACGGTGATATAAGCATGTTGAATACTTAGAGGAAACTGCACAGTAGCAGTAGTCATTATCATGCTTATATTGTCAGAAAACATCATCCTTCATATGAAATTAATATTGTGAACTTGAATTTTATTGGCTACATAAACATGTTTTTTATTTATAAATATGGTTCAGTTTTATAGGTGAATACGAGCTAT
The DNA here is from genome assembly GCA_027257055.1 of Cephalopachus bancanus. NCBI lineage: Eukaryota > Metazoa > Chordata > Mammalia > Primates > Tarsiidae > Cephalopachus > Cephalopachus bancanus. Next base: position 677,630 of record JAPVLO010000504.1, read on the forward strand.
GACGATGTGTTTATGCTTAGCTTTATGATTGTGCATATTTAACTAGCCATTAAAGTAAAAATAAGATAATACCTGGAAGTGTTTTTCCTTCAGTGAGATTCATATGTTTTTCAAGTTTTGGGGAAAATAAAAACACAAACTGCTGTATGCTGCTCTAAGAAGCACATTGTTTTGAGTACTTTATGACGACCTAATGTGGGGTCAATGCCTTGGCACTACTAAATTCAGACTGACACTAGCTAATCTTTATGCCACCTAATTCTGTAGTTATAATGAGGAAGAAAATTTTAAGAGAAATAAGTGAATAATGCCAATCATTTTTAAAATTGAGGTTGAACTCAGAAATTTCCATTAGATCACTTTTTAGTGTTGCTTTTAATTCCTCCTTGATTCATAGTCATATATAACAATGTAACAAACATCTATATATGAGGACCTGTACCATATACCATCAAACCTCGGAGGTAGAAGTATCATTGCTTCCTATATGACAAAAATAAGGCTAGGAGGGATTAAATTGTATGGTTGACAGTTATGTCTTCTTATTTTATGTCCACTGATCTTTTCACTCATCATACCAGTTCCTTCTGATTATATACTCATTTCTTTTATCCAGAAATTCACTCAGTATAAACAAATTGTACTTTGCCCAGTCTCTTATGCATAGCAAAATATATGATCTCTGCTTTAATTAGAGACCTGCTACAGGACTTGAGCTTTGAGTCTTTCTAGTTTCTCCAATAGGTTCACATTTTTCTTGGCTTTAATTATTCATACCACACATTTCTAATACTACAAGGACAGTTAAAATATGCCCCTTCTGACTTTAAGAAAGCAGCATTATATAAGAGCATTTTAGTTGTCACAAATAAAATTGCCACACTAGAATCTCTAGGATATGGTGAATGCAAGTTAACATTTTTTATTCAAACAAATCACCCTTCTTAAAGATATAATGCTTCAGCCTCATTTTGCATCTATGAGCCTTTTAAAAGGAAGACTTACTTGAGCTGAAAAAGTTGAACTTTTGCAAAGTAATAACAGGAGTTTATAAAACTAGTCAAATAAATTTTAAGTACAGCTGCCTTTTTTCTTATTCTCACAATGGTCGAAATAATTCATGTAGCAATGTCAACAGATCTGATAAGTTTAAATTGCAATTAAAATTTTGCCTAAAATATTAAAATTGACAACTTTATTACAAAATAAACTATCACAGTTAAATAAATTGGAAGGAAAGGCAAATTCTTTCTTTCTTTCTTTCTTTCTCTCTCTCTCTCTCTCTCTCTCTCTCTCTCTCTCTCTCTCTCTCTCTCTCTCTCTCTCTCTGTCTCTCTCTCTCTCTCTCTCTCTTTCTTTCTTTCTTTCGGAGTCTAACTCTGATGCCCAGGCTGGAGTGCAGCAGCACACTCATGGCCACCCCAGAATCAACCTGCTGGGCTCCGGCCATCCTTCAGCCTCAGCCTTCCAAGTAGCCGGAACTGGAGGCTCACGATCCCATGCCCAGTTAATTTTATTATTATTATTATTATTATTTATTATGGAGATGAAGTCTCGCCAAGTTGCCCGGGCTGCCGGGCTGGTGTCGAACCCGCGGTCTCAGGCGATCCACTGCCTTGGCCTCCCAGAGTGCTGGGATTACAGGCTAAGCCACCAAGCCAGGCCAGTAAATACTTTCTTGATGAGACAATCAAGGCTGAAAATAAAAAGAACAAGAAATTAAAGAAATTACTCTGGGTTTTCAAACATTTACAGAACGAACACCTTATAAAAACCTCCTTTTATTCTGTTGTATTTTAGTGGACCCCCTTGATCTTAGGTCTATTGTAGACCAGTGTATAAGATCTTAAAGCAAAAGATCCCAAACTTGGTATTTTCAATAGTTAAAGATTTTTTATTCCGTTTATTACTATTATTTGAATTTTAACTATGAGAATGTCTTATACCATAACAGTTGTGTTGTCATCATTCACAAAGTAAATATAAATGTAGCATGTTATCAAAAAAGATTTTCTGAGGCAAATAAAATTGAAATGAGTAGAAGCTTGCAATACATATTTCACTACATTCAAAAAGAAAAAACTTTAAACACACTGAATGAATTTTTAATACCTGCATTTCTATTTAAGTAGAATCAGCACAAGGAGAAATACTGTTAATTAAAATACTGCTTTAGAAAGAAAAACAAATAACAGAGGTATCCTTTTAACCAGAAAGAAACATTTCCAAAAATATCTCTGACATCATTTTCTAAAGTTATATATCATGTGGGGAAAGAAACAAACCAGGTTGTTACTAATTTCAATCATTTTAGTGATGTCATAAATTATAAATGCAACGAACTTGAAATGCATTTTAAAAATCAATTTGTGGGACCCCTGAAAAGTCAAATAAAACTGAACTGCATCATGAAATAATGAATTGCACTTTTCACTTTTTACACCTATTGGAGATTTAGCAGCTTCCCCCTCCACTGCATTTTCACCTCCTCTCCAGTATGAGTGGGGAAATAAGCACTCTCACACATTCCTGCAGGAATGTAAATTGACACAACATTTTGGAGAGCAATTTGGAAATACTTCTGCAATGTGCTAAAAATTTATACATGACCACTCATGTGTGAAACTTGCTCTGAACCCTTAAGAACTCTCAGTAGCAGCGACTGCAGGGGGCATATATTAAACTTGCCCATTCAAAGTAACTGAACATTGCCCAAGGTTTTAAAACTATTTCAGGTAAGCCCACATTCTTTATGATTAAATCATCAAACTTTTCAGGTTTATTCCACATACTGTGTTTCCCTTTTATACAGGTGGCATTCAGACATAGTAAAAATTGACATAGCTTTATGGAAGCAAGGAAGAAGTATCTGGAACAAGTTATCTCATTCCGTGACAACCTACTGACCCCCTGGTTAAGATATAGTTCATCTCTTCTGATTTTGAGGATATAATCCTCTTTTCTTTCTTCGTCTCTGGCTGAAAGGTCTACAATTAATATAACCTGCAGTGTTTTCTTTTGGTAGAGAAATGTACAGGGATTTCTAGTTGGAAAATTAGTTAATTCTCTTTGCTGACTAGACTTCTTATCTGACTTCTTGTTGGAATGGCTCATCCTCTGTACTCATTTGTATCCTTCTTCTAAACTTATAAAAGTATCTATACAGGGGTGTAAAAAGTATACAAGAATGTAAATTGCAGAATTGTTTGTGATAATATTGGAGACAACCAAAAATAGCCATCAACTAGCAACTAAGTGACATGTTATATACATAGGATAAAATAATATATAGTCATTAGAAATAACGAAGCAGATGCATATGTAATCACCAGTAAAAAATGTCCAAAAGAGTGTTAATTTAAAAAGGCAACTTTCATAAGATGTGTATAATATGCAACAAACTGGCTGCCTCTGGGGGTAGCATTATCAGGGACTTTCAGTTTCCTTGCTATATATTTTAATAACGTTTGCACTTCTTAATTCAAGAAAATGTTTTGACACATAGAGGTGGCTTATTTATTAATCAATTTAAAAATTAAATATACTTCTAAACAATATCAGAGTGATGCATATGAACATATAAAAAATAAATCAAGCTCAAAAGTCAACAACTCTTTAGTATAGTTAATAATGTCTTCACAAATTTGGCCTTATCGATCTCAGTTAAACTCCCTTCATCTCACCTCTCCTTTCCCCAGGAACAATGGTATTTATTACAAAATAATACATAACAATTTTTTCTATAGCTAGAGATGGCCTAGTATGCATCTGGAACATAAATAATAAACTTGAGTTTTGTGGGAGGATAATTCTATGGCAAGCACTTTATGTGTGCATTATCTCATTTGATCTACACAAAAATCCTGTAACATGGAGAATACTATTTTTATTTTTGAAATTAGGAAACAGATACAAAAAGATGTCTAACCCTAAACTAGAAAGTAGAGATGTTAGAATTTACAGTCATATGTGTCTGATTTCAAAGCTTCAACTATTAACTACAAATATATGCTATTTTTAATTAGTAGATAATTTAATATGATCTTCAATATCATACAATTCAAAAAATTGTGATCATTTCATATAATTGAACAGTATACATCCTATAAAACAATGTTTGTGAAAACATGAATGCTGTGTGAAAATTCTTGTAATGTTGAGTGTTTAAAATAAGAGAAAAACCTCTTTATTATAGGAAACTATTGCTACATGTTTAAAATATACCAAAAGTCAACAAATTCTCCATAATTTCCCTATAACCATGAATTTATTTAAAATAGTATTTACTATTAATATAAAGAACTCATCCCCAAATTAGCAATTTCATATTTAAAAGATTGCAAAAACCCACTATAGAATTTTTTTTTAATATAGGATGCCAGAATTTCTGCTTTCACACATGCAGTATAAATTGATACAGTAATTGCCCTTCCATTATACAAAACAAACAAAACAGAAAAAAAAATAAAACACTGCTTTTAAGGCATTGCTCATCAGATAATACAGGACTGTGATCCTGAGAAAGAAAAAAACAAGGTAAACTCTATGATTGGCACAGACTATTTCCTAAAGTCATGTTCAACATCAAAGTACAGAGAGAGGAAAATGAAGTAGAATACTATGACTTTGCTGAGTTGAGACGTCAGTGAGCAGAATCTGGGGAATACAAGGTTGCTAGAATATGTGAATAAATATTGAAGAAGCAGCAGCTACACAGAGACAAATCTCCAGAGATCTGCAGAAGAGACCTTTTGAGTGTATGATTAAGTGCCAATCTGTACATGTTTGGGGTTAAAATTGTAAAGACTACAGAAAATAACATTAGAAAAAAATAGTTCAAATAATTCCCAAGGCTCACTGCAAGCCAAATATAGTTTGCTTTCCCATTGGCCCAAGTGGGAAAAATACATAATACCTGAGTCACAGGAAGGGTCTTCTCAAGTGCCATATCTTACAAATAAGAATAACTAGTACTAGACCTCTCATAACAAAAATTAAAATAAAATTTTTAAAAATTGAACTGCAAGTAACTTAAATAAACACCAGAACAAAAATCCAATATTCTTCACAGGAATACAACAAAATTCAATGATCAACAACATAAAACTTACAGTATCTGGCGTCCAATTTAAAAAAGTACAAGGCACGTAAAAAAGTGGAATATATAGCACAAAATCAGAGGAAAAATCAATCAACAGAGAGTGACTAAGAAATTACAGACATAAAGAGCTTAATGGGTGAAACTTCCAAGCAGCTATTATAAATGTCATTGATATACTCAAGGCTATAAAAGAAAACATTAATATAATGAGTAGGAAAATACAGGAAATATAAGACAAGATCCAAATGGAGCTTATAGAGATACAATATGTAATAGCTGATATTAAAAAATAAGCTATATAAGCCCATCAGTAGTTTAGGTACTCCAGAAGATCAGTGAACTTGAAGAAATAGATATTACCCAAAAATAAAGGACTTAGAGGAAAAAACACTAAAAAAAGTGGCCACTAAATGTCAATTGGAGTGAAAGAAGGTTATGAGAGGCAGAAAAATATTTGAACAAATGACGAATTATTAAGAGGATCTTTCTATGTATCCTAAAGTCATCAAAAGTATGATAGGGGATATTTATGAACAATATTTATCAATATAGCTAATATACAAAATTTTTGGAAAGACGCAAACTACAAAAGCTCACTAAAGAGGAAATAATCTGAATAGTCGTGAATGTATTATAAATGTTTATTTTCTAGTTTAAAACATTGATTCAGTGCAAAGTCTATATCTGTATATTTTCACTGTTGAAGTTTTTAAATATTCCATGTTTAGTACTTGTCCGTGGTTCAGAAAACACAGTATTATTGAGAATCAAATTGATATATATGTTATAGAATTCTATTCAAAATTCTAGTAGGATTTGATTTAGATACTAATAAACTATTTCTAAACTATATATGGAAATGCAGATGACCTGATTGAAAATATTACCTTATGGCACATAGACAAAGTAATTTGAAATGCATCATACACACTCAATTAAAAGCCTAAAGTGAAAACTCATAAGCTATCAATAAAAAATATAAATTGTATTTTCTTTTTGAGTTGAAGTCTCAGTCACTCAGGCTAGAGTACAGTGGCATAATCACAGTTAACTTCAGCCTTCTGAGTAGCTGAAACTACAGGCATGTGCTATCATGTCTGGCCAATTTTTTTTTTTTTTTTTTTTGAGTTGGAGTCTCACTCTGTCGCCCAGACTGGAGTGCAGTGGCCGCTCCCGGCCACTGCAGCCTCGACCTGCTGGGCTCTGGCGATCCTTCCGCCTCAGCCTTCCAAGTAACTGGAACTACAGGCGCGCCCTACCACGCCCGGCTCATTTTTTGGTTTATTGTAGAGATGAGGTCTCGCCTACTCAGGCAGATCTCGAACCCGTGGGCTCAGGCAATCCACTCACCTCAGCCTACGAAAGGCGCGGAATTAATTATTTTTTGTAGCTAAGAGGTCTCGTTTTTGTGGCCTAGGCTGGTCTTGAACACTTAGGCTCTAGGACTCCCTTCTTATTGGCCTCCCAAAGTGCTGAGGTTACTAGCATGAGCCATTGTGCCTGGCTAAATTGCACTTTACCAAATAACAATTTTTGCTCTTCAAACCTGATATGATCATAAAAAATACATGGAAAAAATATTTGTGAAATATAAATCTGATAAATAAATTGTATTCAGAATACACAAAGAACTCTCAAAAGTGAAGACAAAGACAATCGTTCTGATTTTTAAAAAGGGGCAATTTTAATAGACACTTCACAAGAAGATATATGAGTGACTAATAAGGTCAGTTACATTAGTCATTAAGGAAAATGTAATTTAGAACCACAATGAGATTAATAATATTCACAAATGAGAACTGATAAAAAATCCAGACCACACCATGTATTTTTCATGATGAGAAGGGACTGGAAATTTCTTTTTTTTTTTTTTCTTTTCTTTTTTTTAGTGAGAATACAGAACTAGAAGTGTTCCCTTTTCTCTGCATCCTCGTCAGCATCTGTTGTTGTTTGTTTTGTTAATGATGGCCATTCTTGCTGGGGTTAGGTGGTATCTCAATGTGGTTTTCATTTGCATTTCTCTGATGATGAGTGAGGCTGAGCACTTTTTCATGTGTCTGCTGGTTGCCCATTTATCTTCTTTTGAGAAGTGTCTATTCATGTCTTTTGTCCACTTTTTAAAGGCGCTGTTTGTTTTTTTCCTTTCGGCGCATTTGAGTTCCTTGTAGATCCTAGATGTTCGGCCTTTGTCAGATATACAGCTGGCAAATATTTTTTTTTCCAATTCTGTGGGCTGTGTCCCGCTCTCTTGATGGTTTCTTTTGTTTTGCGAAGCTCGTCAGTTTGATAAGGTCCTGGCGGATTGGCAGCTGAAGAAAACTGCCAGGGATGGGAGGGGCAGACCTCATCAACAAGGGTAACTGCATGATGAACACTTGTATACCTAATCTTGAATTGTACCCCACATCTTTAAAATAAAATTTTAAAAAGAGAATCCAGAACTATTTGGCAATTTATTATTAAAGTAAATAAAATATTGTAACTCAAGTACCTCCTGAAGAAAAATGAAACTCTGTCTACACAAAGATTTGATCATAGGTGATTTATTCATAACAGCCTCAAATAGAAAGCAACCCAAACGTCCATCAAAGGTGAATGGATAAACAAACTGATATATTCCCATAATGGAACCCTACTCAGCAATAAAAATAAAAGAACTATTGATAAATACTCCAACATGGATAAATTTCAAATGCATTATGCTGATTTAAAATTTCAGACAAATAACTACACCTACGCAAACTCATTTATTTGAAATTTGAAAAAAATGCACAGCTTAGTGACAGAATTAGGATCAGTTATGGTCAGTTTCAGGAGGCCAAAAGTGATTTTTTTGCAAAGCAGTATGAGGACTGCCTTGGGATGTTGGAAATATTTTTGATTGATTATAGTAATGATAAGGACTGTGTACATTTGTCAAAATACAACCAATATTCAATTAAAATAGATAAATTATGTATATGTAATTTATATATGTAATATGTATATTCAATAAAACTAATTTAAAAATAAGATAATACATAGATCTGTGTGTGCTTTAAAGTATCATTGTAATGAAAATAATTTAATTTCTCAAAGAAAAAATTTTTGCAAATTTTCTTATATTCCTTGTTGGAGAAAAATTATATTTAAAAAAAATGAAGTTAAGATATGAAGAAGCCCTCAATTTTTGTCCTTTGTTGACATGTGTTTCATAACTTCATTATAGTTAGTAAAGATGTAAAAAATATTTGATTCAAGCTTAGTAGACCAGAGAGCTCTAGTCCACATTCTACCACTTCTGTGATGTGGATAAATGTAATTTTACATCTTTGTTCTTCACTTTTATCATCTATAAAATAATATAGTTTCAGTGCTGGCAAGGAAAGTTTTGGCTTTGTCAGTGTCTCCGGTTTCTCTATAAACTTACACTTACTGGGCTATTTTGAATGTAAACAAATTGGATCAACATTATCAATTGTGCAACTGTAATTAACACAGTGAAAAATATATATAAAAGTAATTGGGCCATGACTATATTTAAAATGTCAATGGTTATTGATAACATTATTTGATAGAAAGAGACTTTGTCTTCTTGAGTACACTTTCTCTTACCACTGTTCCAGGCCAATTTCCATTCCATGGATTAAAACAATTGCTGGAGGCAATTCAAGAGTCCATCATTATAGTAGATAAGTTTTACTGAGAATGCACATCTTTGAGGTGATATGGTAGTATTTAAAAGATAACTGCAATGATTCAGTCACTAGAAATGTATTTCTGTCAAATACTTATCTAGAAACATTATCTCAAATGTGAGACTATAATTTATCAGCATTTCTATATTATCATCTTTTTTGTAGGGTGGCACAGGAAGTATCATCAAAAACTCCAATGTCCCCCATGTCCTGCCTGTATAATTCCTTACTGCATCTGAATCCACCTCAAATACTACCTCAGCCATGAAGCCCATCCTGAGACCTTAAGCAGGTACAATCTGTTTTCTTCCCCAAGACTCTCATCAATTACTATCTTTTATTTTGTGCTATGCTTCATACATTTCCTTAGAGTTATTTGTGTAACTGCTTACCTATTACAATGCAAGATCCTTGATAACAGATGATTCACCCATCCCTGTATCAGCTAAGTGCCTAAAGAAGGATGTTGTGTAATGACAGAATAGTGTTATTATTACCATTGCAGGAACTATCTACCTGGAATTTGGCCTTGATAAAAACATTTCACTTGTTTTTTCTCCAGAATTTTTTCTTTATAAAACGGAAATGAAAATAAATGTTTCTTCTTCAAGAAATTGGTAACATTTATTGAACACTAGTTTTTAAATTGGATTTCCCTGATTAAATGTAAGCTCCATGATGGCAGAGATTTTATTTTGTTCATCCCATACTCAGTGTGCCTAAAACTCTGCCTGAAATATAGTAAGTGATCAGTAAATGTTTATTAAATTAACTCATAAATTAGGACATTAAAAGTTAAGCACTTCAAGTAATGGCCAGCATTGGGCTCAATAAATATTCTATAACTAGGAAAGGCAAATAACATCAAATATTTCTTCAATTAGATAATTAAATTGAATGAAAACCGTCTCTGCAATAGAACCCATGAGTTGAAATTCGGGACCTTCTTAATTTCTCAGGGTGAAGATGATTGTGTGTGTGTGTGTGTGTGTGTGTGTGTGTGTGTGCGCGTGCGTGTGTGTGTGTGCGCGCACACTTGTGTTTTTAATTGGTAAAATGTATCTAGTTATTACCAAAGTGGGTGTTCATCTCTGTCTCTGTTTCTGTCTCTGTCTCTCTTCCTACAGTTCAGGATGAGAGTATAGAAGAGAGTTCTTCCCAGCATGCAGAAGTTGCCACAAACAGCAGGACAGAGCAGCACTGAGGACTCTGAAGGGTTATTCCTGATATCTATTAATAATTAAGCAATGTCAATTGAGCACTGCCAATTGTCTTCTGCTGGCTAAAGCCTCACATTTTCAGTTTTGTAAATATAGAAAACAGATTCCAATTAATGAGATTATGCTGCATGTAAATCAATGCCAGTGTGACAGCTGAACAAATCACAGACTGCATCAGCCATAAAAAAACACAATTTAAAAAGTCCTCTTCTTATCTTTCCAATTTGAATCTCTTCTGTGCGACCTGTAAGTAAAAGTGAATTCTCAGTGTCTAGCTCCAGATGTACTTTTCACCTCGTTTCCCCCACTCCTAGAAACCCTGAGTTCTCCCTTCACAGGAGAATCTGGCAATATTCACCTACTACTGTCCTGGTCCTAGCTCTCCAGTGTTCAAATAAGTCACATGAGTATTGAAGTCTGGCAAACTATTAAAAAAATTAAAATCTTGATTTATATTTATATATAGTTATACCAAAAATATGAATAACTAAATTATGTCTTTGTCACTGACATTGACATTTTTCATTTAACAAATGAACCAAATAGATAAACGAAGTGCTAACTTTAGTTTGTCACAAATCGCTTTATGAACAAATTTTGTTATGATGTTATTTCATAAGATGGAATTCTACCTATATAGAAAAAATCATATTTAAAGAATCAACTAATACCTTGAACAATTATCATAACACTAAAAGAAACGGATTGGCAGTAATGGGAAACTGCCAGGGGAGGGGAGGGTGGGATTGGCAGTTGAGTGAAACTGCTAGGGGAGGAAGGGGCATACCTCATCAACAAGTGTACCTGCATAATCAACGCTTGTATACCTAACTCTGAATTGTACCCCAAATCTTTATAATAAAACAAAAGTTTTCAAAGAAAAATAAATAATTAAAGAATCAACTGCTTTTTTGGACACACTGAACAGCACACATCAGAATATTAATTTATGTATAAATTAAAAATTTATTTTCTTAAGTCAAAGCGGGGGCACACATGAAACAAGAGTGGTCACGAAGCTGCAAGAATAATTTATGGGTTTTATTAAACTAGTTTCACTATTTTAGTATATATATATACTAAGTCCTATAAGAAGTAATTTAAAAATAAAATACATTGGCCAAGTGGGGCACAGAGATGAACAAACATTTATAGAGAAATGAGAGCATATGTTAAGGTAATGATCTTATGTTTAGGTGAAATCCAAAGTACAGCAGGTTACCAGCTTAGTTAACACTGATCATAGGTTTGAATAAAGCTTTGAATTATTTTGCTTGTCCAGAATGAACTTTCTCTTAATTTTTGCCAACAATACTTGAATTCTACACTTCAAGCTTTAAAGTAAGGCTATACTTGGGCAGTATTTTCATACAGTAAGGTCCTCTTCTTGCAATTCCTTAAAAATAATTGCTTTAGTGTTTTATCAAAGTGAATATACATGTGTTTCAAATTATTCAACACAAATCCATATTACCAAAATGTGTGCAACAAAAATTATTAGTTCTCTATCCCATCCCTTTTCACTCTACAATCTCAGACAACAGACCCAAGGAACTTAAACTCATTTTTCTTTTTTAACTGGTAGTCACCTCACTATTGTTCTAAACAATATGCTTGTACATTTTCTACTGCTGTATTATTATGAAAGACAGCATTTAACTCCCTTAATACTCCTCATTCTCATGTGTTACCCACACACTGCCCAATTTGCACCCATTTGCCCTATTATCTTGCCAAGATAATTCCAAATTTCTGACTAAATTATTGTGTGTAGATGCTTATTCTCCATTCTTGTAGCTTCTAAGTATATGGACCCCTATTAGGGTTACTCCTGGCCTTTTTTCCTGATACTTTACTCAGTTTACATTAGGAGAGGTAAGCCACTTATTTGGAAGATAGGTTTAGAAAACCATAAAAAAGAAACATGTTCTATTCTGCTATACCTTTCCTCCTTTTCTCAATGAGCCATCTACAGGAAGCATTGTTCCCCGATGCTCCTTCAGAATTTGTTTTTTTCTGCTATAGGAAGAGGCCTTCTTTATCCAATGTTGCTATAAATAGATGGGAAAGCCTGCTTGGGATTCAGTTGGAGGCCCATTTTGCTCTTGCACTAAGCTATGTCCTTCACTTTTATAATTATAATAAGTATTAATAATGATATTCTGGCCCTAAATCTTATAATTATTATTTCTCAATTTGTTCAAATTCCAGCTAGAAAAAAGGGCCATTTATTGGACTCCAGTAATATCTGTTTATTATTGAATATCAGCATTCCATAAAACTTATTAGCTGCAGAACCAGGTACTATACTATGACCATATTCCCTCTTTTATACAGTGTTCAATTTTTTTTTCCCTGGAACTAATAATTTCTGTCTTTTTTCCCCATAATTCTCATTGTGCTTTTACTCGCTATTTATGCAATTTAAAATCTCTGGATTTCTATTCCATAAGATAAGTTTCAAACCAGGTACTGTAGTTAGTGCCTGTAGTTCCAGCTACTCAGGAAGCTGAGGCAGGAGGATTGCTTGAGCCCAGAAGTTTGAGATTAGCCTGAGCAACATAACAAGACCCCCCATCGCTACAAAAATAAAATTTATAAAAGATAAACTTGGCCGGGCTTGGTGGCTCAGCCTGTAATCCCGCGCTCTGGGAGGCTGAGGTGAGTGGATTGCCTGAGCCCGCGGGTTCGAAACCCACCTGGGCAACTTGGCGAGACTTCATCTCTACAATAAAATAAAAAAACTAGCCGGGCGTGGTAGTGCGTGCCTGTAGTTCCGGCTACTTGGAAGGCTGAGGCGGAAGGATCGCCGGAGCCCAGCAGGTCGAGGCTGCGGAGGCTGGGAGCGGCCACTGCACTCCAGTCTGGGCGACAGAGTAAGACTCCAACTCAAAAAATAAAAAATATAAAAAAAAAAAAAATAATAATAAAAGATAAACTTTATGTAGCAACTTTTTACTGTTTATTTTTCTAGATTCTCCTTTCTGGAGTGTTATAGCATCCTCTTCCAATTTAGAGTGGTTATTCTCTAGACCTATTTTATAGTTTTCATCCTGGAACTCAATTTGTGCTAGTTCAATGTGATTTCACTGTTTTTTGGATCATATTTCACCTTTGTTCTTGGTATATAATTTATTTTGCTGGAGCACATTAAAAAAATTTTATAAAAATTATACCTAGAAGGCAATTTTTTGAAATTTCAATCATTGAAAATTACTATTATTTCATATTTAATAAGTCGAGATAAAATAAGGATAAGATTTTACATAAGAAATTATTTTTCTTAGGTATTTTGAAAGTGCTATTCCAGTCTGTTTTGTCTTCCACCATTGCTGTTGAGAAACCTAACACCATTTATATTCCCAATCCTGTTAATGTAATTTTTAAAAAATCTGGAATGGCAATTTACACTGTTGTCTCCTATTCAACATCCATTCACCTCAAATTTGTTCAGACATTTATTTCACTTCCAGCCAATCAACAGATGACATTTCCCTGTTTGCCAATATTGGCCCATAAATGGCCGAACCTGGTGGCTCAGCCTGTAATCCCGCGCTTTGGAAGGCTGAGGTGAGTGGATTGCCTGAGCCTGCAGGTTCAAAACCCACCTGGGCAACTTAGCGAGACCTCATCTCTACAATAAATCAAAAAAAAAAAAAAAAATTAGCCGGGTGTGGTAGCGCGCGCCTGTTGTTCCGGCTACTTGTATGATTAGTTACTCTATCAGGCTGAAAGAAAAGGGTTATAGTGCAAATAGGTGAAGGAGAGTGTTCTCACTCACCTTCTGGGTGTGAGTTAAAAAACCTGTAGCTCTTATTTTCTATGCCAACTATCTTGCAAACTTTAAGAAAAACAGATTTAGGAAGATACATAGAAAAATAAAGGGGCAGATAGAACTGGAGTCTTTGATGACCTCAGTTGACATTCTGATTGTACTATTACTGGATTCTACCTTTTTTTTTTTTTTTTTTTTTTTTAGTTGGGTCTCACTCTGTCGCCCAGACTGGAGTGCAGTGGCTGCTCCCGGCCACCGCAGCCTCGCCTGCTGGGTTCCGGTGATCCTTCCGCCTCAGCCTTCGGAGTAGCTGGAACTACAGGCTCACGCTACCACGCCCGGTTAATTTTTTTTGATTTACTGTAGAGATGAGGTCTCGCTGCCCAGGCGGGTCTCGAACCCGCGGGCTCAGGCAATCCACTCACCTCAGCCTCCCAAAGGCACGGGATTATAGGCTGAGCCACCGAGCCCAGCTCCACCTTACTTCTATAGTATCTCTTGCTTAGTAAGGTAATAAATCTGATTATTCATTAAGCATGTTCGAGTGAAAACGTTTTTTTCATTCTGAAACATCATGACTGCTAGAGCTTTTAAGATTCTTTTTCTTATCCTTAATAGCCTAAAATTTCTTGATAATGTCTCATGGTTTCAGTCATTTTTCTTTTATTGATTTTGTGCTAGGTATTTGGTGGCTTCTTTCAATCTAGGAACTCAAATCTCTCAGTTATAGGAAGTACTTGATTATATCTTTGATGATTACCTTCACCTTTTTCTCTGTTTTATTATTTTGGACTGACAACATAAACAGGAAAACAAAATCAGAAGAGCGTTCTACAATAAAAATTATTAAGTGACTTTTAGAAAATCCATGGATCAACCACAGATGAAATTGCATCCTTTTAAAACTGTATGCAGAATACTATATTTATAGCCGGGCTCGGTGGCTCAGCCTGTAATCCCGCGCCTTTGGGAGGCTGAGGTGAGTGGATTGCCTGAGCCCGCGGGTTCGAGACCTGCCTGGGCAGTGAGACCTCATCTCTACAATAAATCAAAAAAAAAAAATCAACCGGGCGTGGTAGCGCCTGCGTGTAATTCCGGCTACTTGGAAGGCCGAGGTGGAAGGATCGCCAGAGTCCAGCGGGTCGAGGCTGCGGGGGCCGGGTGTGGCCATTGCACTCAGGTCTGGGCGACAGAGTGAGACTCCAACTCAAAAAAAAAAAAAAAAAAAAATTCTATATTTATGTAAATATTCTCCATTTTTTTTAGCGGGAATCTAAAGCTACTTTTTATTATTTTATCATCCCCAGAAGATTCAATCCAAGTGTGACATAAAATAAGCTTACAGGAGAGTACAACTATAAACTGCTGACTGGTTACAAAGTGAGGAAAAAGGAACAAAAGATATGGAGAAGAAAATAGTTCCTGTTCATTTTTGACATTCTATAAGACATTAATGGTTGTTGAATTTGTATTATTCAAAAAAGAAATAAAGAGGTTAAAAGGTTAACCATCATTTGTGACTGATTTAAAGATGAAAATAAAATATTTCATCTGTACAGTGAATGAAGAGAAGAGACCAATAGGAAGCAATGAGGCTTTGTGTTTGTCAGTCAGATATCATCCACAAAATAAATAAGATTTGAAATACTTTTAAGAAAGAAATAAAAGAATCCTTAATAATGGAATTAAATTGACTTTGGGTGTCAAAGTCTCATCTAAGGTTATATTATACTGTGGGATATGTTATACGATAAGTAATATTCTATGTATGGCTAGGTATTTACTTGATATTTTAATGGACAAAAGGAAATGACTGTTTTAATGAAAAATTTTTGTAATTAGTTTTCAAAGTAGCTTCCTAAATTGCTCAGTTGTAAGAATATTTTTGGCAAAGCAATGCATTACAGTAGCATAGTAATAGTTCCTTAAAAATCCTTAAAATATTTCATTTTCTTAACATTTAAGATTGCTTTTAATTTAATGTTGGCAACATCACAAAAAAACCTTTAAATAGATTTAAAAATCTTTATATGTTTGTTCTTATATACTTGTTTTATCATAATGTCATATTAATGGGCCTGTAGCTACTTTCATATTGAAACTGCTCTAACAAGAGCTGTCTGGTCATTCCCAGAACTACAAAATTATAATTTCTATAGACAGAAGTAACTTGCTTTATCAATTATTTTCTTTCCTGTATGTTCAATTTCTCTCCCTTTAACCTGACATCTTTTCCTCTGCTTAGGTACATATTCAGATTTTCACCATTTAAATAAAATCCTTCTAAATTTAACTTCCTCTTCCAGTCACTGTCATATTCCATTATTTGACTCAAAGTTAAATTGTTTGAAAATTATTCTTCTGAATGCCTATCCTAAGTAAGTGGGGATAAAAAATGGTGGCAGACATGGAATTACAACCAGGGCTGAAGCTTTAAGAGCTAAAAGCAGGAGCAGTGGGGAGGGTGGAATGAGTCCACACAAGACACTATTGAATTGTGGTTAAGAGACTGAGGGTCTCAGATTTTATAGACCTGTCTTTAAACTTCCACTTTGTCACTTGATGATCTGTGACACTTGAGAAGTGGTTTAATCTATATAAGCCTCTATTTCCTCTTGTGAAAATGAGGTTATATTAGTACCTATCACAGGATGTTAGAATCAGGATTCAAAAAAAGAATTCTGCACAAATTCAAGCTAATAAATGGTCTTGAATTTTAAAAAAAAGAATCAAGATTCAATCTGATAGTCTAAGAGCTTAATAAATGTTAATTGTGCTTACTACAATTATCAGAGTTTGATACTATTCACATAAAAGTCATAAAGTTTGAAGGACAACATTCCAAGGTAAAACAGGTATTGAGGGCCAGCTAATTTAAACAAATGAAGAGAAGAAACCAATAGGAAGCAGTGTGGCAGCAACCAGAATCTATGAGATAAAGCAAACTTCATTTAGTTGATAGAGAAATGAAAGAAGCTGAAGATATGCCAGGGCATAAAACAAGAAATTCATAGAACTTCTTCAACATCTGCCATCAGAAAGAAGGATTCATGTAAAAAGGTTGCATACAACACCATCATCTACAATCTTCTCCCACAAAGGGATTTACCAAAATTTGTCTGGTAAAATGTTCTTTTCTGTTTGGGAATATTCTGAATGTGAAGGGTAAATTTCCAAGACCAATCATTCAGGCAATACACTAAATACACTTAATAATGCATAGGGTAATAAAATAGCCACAATGTTCTCTTGGGCCATATATCATTTATATGATGTTTTCTGATTTTTAATTGCAATTATCAGGAAAATTAACTAGTGTGTGTTGCAGCATAAAGGTCCTAAGAAGTGGTATTGAGCCGGGCTTGGTGGTTCAGCCTGTAACCCCGCGCTTTGGAAAGCTGAAGTGAGTGGATTGCCTGAGCCCGCGGATTCGAGACCCTCCTGGGCAACTTGACGAGACTTCATCTCTACAATTAAAAAAAAAAAAAAAATTAGCCGGGCGTGGTAGTGCGTGCCTGTAGTTCCAGCTACTTGGAAGGCTGAGGCGGAAGGATCGCTGGAGCCCAGCAAGTCGAGGCTGCGGTGGCCGGGAGCAGCCACTGCACTCCAGTCTGGGCGACTGAGAGAGACTACAACTCAAAAAAAAAAAAAAAAGAAATGGTATTGATTGATTAGGAAGAATAGTAACAGTGAAAGAAGAGGAGAAATTTAGTTGTTAAGCAGTAGATGAAAGAAAATACTAAGTTGTTACCTACTAATTGTATTCTTGGGTTTCCCAGGGTTTTTTTTTTAAGAAGGTACAGAAATTTAAGGTTTGGTTTTTTTTGCAATCTATTTGCTTGCACATTTCTGTGTTGTAAATGCAGAGTCATGTCTTATTCTTTGCTAGATTCAATATTGTGACTATTTCAAATTATAAGACAATTTTGTAGCTTATACACAATTACAATACAAACAACTTTCTTTTTGCAAGTGAGTTATTTTTTGGAGCATTTGTGCTAGGAGTGGTTGACAAAATAATTCTGAAACTAATTTTAAAGAACTAAAAAAAGAAACTCATTTTAAAAAACAAACTTCTGAAACAATTGGGGAAATAATTTTTAAAAATATTGAGGAAGACAGCTGATGACAGGCAACTGCAGTGTGTTTCTCCTACAGAGTACACTAAGAGAGAGAGTTTCCTCAGCACCCAGAGAGGAAGGGACCAGCAGCACACCTCATGACGCATGAAAGAAGTGATAATAACCACAGAGTGCAAAGAAAAGAAAAATCAATTGACTTGAGTTGGAACTAGTCAGACTTTCACCTGGATCACATCACAGACCATGAGTGTCATCTGGACCCAGTGGGGCAGGTGAGTAAAGGGGAATTCAGGAATTCTGTTTTCCTGCTATGAGCCTGGAGCACCTCCAGAGCCTTATGTGACTCCAGTCTCTCATGGGAAACTGCTTTACTCATAGCTATTCTCTGCCAAAACCCACGTGGAGTGGTGTAAGAATTAAAAGCCCTGAGCAGAGTCAGCCACCACATGCTGCTTTCTAGCTATCCTGGGAGGGGATAGGCCCCAAGGGCAAACTCCATAGTGGCAGACAGTTCCTCACTGAGGCAAGCTGCCAGGAGAACACCTGAGGCCTTGAGGCTTGTTACACTTGAACATTCAGAATGCAGAATGCCTGAGGCTAAGGTGTGGTAGGTAGGTGGGATTCCTCATTACAGCAAATATTTCTTCTCAAGGTAAATGCTTTTGTGCCCTCTGTATAGCTGGGGACTCCCTTCCAATACTCATTGTGGTAGCAAAGAGTGCACACAGGTGGTGAATTTAAGCTCCTTTCCCTTGCACTCCCCTAGAAGGCTCAAAACAGACAGAGAAATTGGATAATCCTCACAGCCCCACCCGCCTCCTAGGTTAGCTGAGCATTTCCTTGGAGCAACACATGCCAAGCAGAAAGCCCACAGCCACCATCACAACTGGCTTTCTCTGAAAGCACCAACTCCTGGCTGAAATCAACAGCAAAACCCATCGCATCCAATATAATTCCTTAGCTTTGGGTAAGGTCTAATCGCAGACCTCAGCTGACACCACTATCCAAGCGACCTTGGGCATTGAGGACACCCTGAGCCTGTGAAGGTAACCAGCACAAGATCACCACAGCTGGCAGTTGAGAAACTCACCACACCAAGGATATATATAAAACCAAGGGAACCCTACAATTCCTATGTCAGTCTCCCCACCAAACTCAATCAAAAGAAATAGTTTATCCAAATGAGAAGGACACAGAAAAACAATCCTGACAATTTGAAAAAAAACAGAGTTCTTCAATACCCCCAAAAGACCACACTAATTCTCTAGCAATAGGCCCTAATCAAAATGAAATGTTTGTAATTCTAGAAATAGACTCCAAAAGACTGATTATAAAGTTACTCAGTGAGATTCAGGAAAAAGGTAAAAACTAACATAAATAAATTTAAAAAATTATTCAGGACACGATTGAAAAATTCCAGAGATAGACAAAATAAAGATGAAATTTTATAAATAAATTATTTAAGGAAGTACAAAGTGCAACGAAATGTTAAACAGTAGACTAGAGCAAGCAGAAGAAAGGATTTCTGAACTCGAAGACAAGGCTTTTGAATTAACCCAATTAGACAATAAAAAAAAAGAATCAAGAGAATGGAACAAAGTCTCCAAGAAAGGTGGGATTATATAAAATTTCCAAATCTAAGAATTGTAAGTATTCCTGGGAAAGAAGAGAAAACAATAGGTTTGGAAAACATATTTGAGGGAATAATGGAGGAAAAACTTCCTGGGTCTTATCAGAAATTTAAACATCTGGAAACAAGAAGCCCAAAGAACCAGAAGTCTCATTGCAAAAAACTTATCCCCAAGGCATATAATTATCGGGTTATGTAAAGTTAATGTGAAGGAAAGAATCCTAAGAGCATTGAGATAAAAACATCAAATGCCTTACAAAGGTGAATTTATCAGACTAATAGCAGACTTCTCAGAAGAAATGCTGTATATCAGAAGGGATTGATGCCGCATGCTCAATCTTTTCTAACAGAATAACAGTCAGCAAAGAATCTTGTATCTTGTAAAACTAAGTTTCATAAAAGGAGAAGAAATGAAACCTTTCTCAGACAAACAAATGCTGAGGGAATATGGCACTGCTAGACCAACTCTACAGAAAATACTCAAAGGAGTTCTAAATACCGAAACAAAAGGTTAAAATACAGCACAAGTTTAAGAAAAAGGTGGAAATCATAAAGATATAAAAATCACAGGGCTTATGAAACACCAACAAAATAGAGAAAATAAATTAATTGATAAAGAAATCAGATAATAAACAGCATGATGAATGGAATCGTGCCTTACGTCATTATTAACCCTGAATGTAAATGGTCTCAATGCCCCACTAAAAAAACATAGACTGGTAGAATGGATAAAAGTACACAATCCAGATATCTGCTTCCTTCAAGAGATCCATGTAACACACAAAGTCTTCTAGAGACTAAGGTAAAAAGCTGAGAAAGCATATTACATGCAAATGGAAACCAAAAATGAGCAGGAATAGCTATTTGCAAATCAGATAAAATAGATTTTAAATTAACAGTTGTACAAAAAGACAAATATAGTTATTGTATAATGATACAGGGATCAATCCAGCAAGAAGAAACATCAATTTAAAATATATATTCACCTACACCAGAGCCCCCAGCTTTATAAAGAAAATTCTACATGACCTGATATAAGAGATAGACAGCAGTATAATAACAGTGGGAGATTTCAACATTCCACTGACAGCAACAGGCAGATCATCAAGACAGAAAGTCAACAAGAAAATTTTAATTTGGACCCTAGAGCAAATGGAACTAACAGACATCTACAGAACATTCTACTCTAAAACTATAGAATATACTTTTTTCTCATTGATAAATAGAACATTCTCCAAGATAGACCATATGATAGGCCAGAAATCAAGTCTCCATAAATTCAAAAAAAACTAAACTATATTAACCACCTTCTCAGACCACAGTGAAGTAAAACTAGATATTAACTCCAATAAGAACTTATGGAACCAAAAAAAACCCAAACAAACAGGGAAGTTAAACTATCTGCTCCTGAATGATCCTTGGGTCAACAATAAAATTAAAATAGAAATTTAAAAATTTCTCAAAATGAACAACAACAATGAAACAAGTTGTCAATACCTCCAGGACACAGTCAAAACTGTGCTCAGAGGAAAATTTATAGCACTGAAAGTTTACATTAATAAGACTAAAAAATTGCATATTAAAAACCCAAAGTCATACCTCAAGGGACTAAAAAACCATGAGCAAACAAAACTCAAAGCTAGCAGAAGAAAAGAAATAAGAAAGATCAGAGAAGAAAGAAATGAAATTGAAATTAAAAAATAATACAAAGGTCAATGCAACAAAAAGCTTGTTCCTTGAAAGGATAAACAAAATTGATAGAGCACTAACAAGATTAATTAAGAAACTAAGACTCAAAGTCAGATTAGCTCAATCAGAAATAAAAATGGAAACATTACAACTGATACAACAGAGATACAAAAGATTATCTGAGGTTATTATAAACACCTCTATGCAAACAAACTAAACAATCTAGAGGAAATATATAAATTATTGGATACACAAAACCCCTCAGCCTTGAATTAGGAAGAAATAGACACAGACCAAGAACGAGTAGTGAGATTAAAACAGCAATTAAAAATCTGCAAACAAAAAATGATGAAGTGAAAAGGGAATACTTATACATTATTGATGAGAGTGTAAATTAGTATAACCTCTATGGAAATCGTTATGGAAATTGCTCAGATAACTATAGACAGATCTATGATTTGATCCAGCAATCCCACTACTAGATATCTACCCAAAGAAACAAAAGCATTATATAAAAAGATACCTGTACTAGCATGCTCATTGCAGCAAAATTCACAGTTGCAGAAATATGAAATCAACCTAAAAGCCCATCAACTGATCAGTGGATAATAAAAATGTGATATCCATATAGTCTAGGGAATACTATTCAACCATCACAAATAAATGAAATAATGTATTTTGCAGCAACTTGGATGGAATGGGAGAATATTATCCTGAGTGAACTAACACAGAAATTGAAAACCAAATAGCAAATATTCTTACTTATAATTGGAAACTAAACTAAGGATCTGTAAAGGCACAAAAAATAATATAATGTACATTGACAACTAAGAAAGGGACGAGGGGGAGGGGTGGAAAGATGAAAAATCACCTATCGGATACAATGTGAACAGGTGGGAGAGGTGGGTACACATAAAGCCCAGACTTCTTTGCCACTATACAATGCAACCACAAAACCCAAAACTGTTTGACCTCATAAAGCTATTGAAATAAAGACAACAAATGTTATTTAGAGAATATTTATTTATAAAAATATTTATTATAATAAAATATGTATTAACACTACAGAAATTAAAGCATGAGGTAATATAGCATTAATAAATAAGTACATTAAAATAGATGATCCAATTATTTACCCATATAAATATAATTTAGGATGTATTTTTTTTGTACTTCAAATATGGAAGGAAAGGCTAATCAGTCAATAAATGGTTCTGGGTCAATAAGCACTTATTTGGAACAAGAAAATGTAGACTATACCTTTAGGAACTAAACTATACCCATATTCAACCCACTATAATAAAAGAAGCACAGAGAAAGACACATGCATTAGACCTGCAGGAAGGTGAAAAGATAAGAAGTCAAGAGTGTCCATTTTCTGATACTTGATTCTATCATTTATATATCTATCATATATACATACATATATATGATATATGGCAAGACGTTTAACTTTGAGGGCTTTTTTCATCCAGAGAAACAGAAAAATGTTGCTTGAAGTAAGATTGGGTGAATAGGGAGAGTAGAGCATGGGGGTCATGCAGTTTTTGATCAAAAACTGTGAACACTCAGTGTGGTGTGGGCAGGTTGTTTGTGTAGATCACCCATCATGGAATGGGCAAACACGTTGAAAGAATCTCAAAAGAAAAAAAAATTCACTGAAGCCGAACTCAGCCTCTCACAACACTAGCTGATACACTGATGCCGATGGGTTCCAAGAACTTACCTAACAGGGCAAGCCTGTACTACAAGGGGCCTGCCCTCCAAAAAATAATTCAGTTTTTTGGGGGGTCCCCCTCATATATCCATATTTGTGTATATATAAGTGTATATATGAGGGTACATGTATAAACTCATATATATTATATACCTCAATATATACTATATATACTTATATATATACATATACAACATACACACATATATATATACTAAAATATAGAAAAAAGAAGAAAAAACTCATTTTTAAAATGGGCAAATGTGTGTAGACTCTTTGCAAACGTGTATATAGGGATAGCAAATAAAAATTAGAAAATATGCTCAATACTGTTAGTTATTAGCAAAGTACAAGTTAAAACTGCAATGTGATACCCCTACACAGGTAGTAGAATTTCTGAGATTAAAAACAAAATCAACAATACCAAGTGCTGGAGAGAATGTAGGGCAATTTGGAAATCTGTTTTGCTGGTGGAAATAGAAAAGGGTTCACTGACTTTGGAAAAACAGACAGAGTTTAAACATTCAGTTACCATATGGTGCAGCAATTCCCATTCTAAGAATTCACCCCAAGAGATATGAAAACATATGTCGACACAAGACTTGTATATAAATGTTCATAGCAGTTTTATTCACAAAAGCTAACAATTTTAAATGACTCAAATGTTCATGAACTCGAGAATAGATAAACAGATCAGTTACTCTACTTGAATTTGTTTCACCAATAAAAAGAAATGAACTGATGAAGTATACAGACAGAACTGTTATGTTTAGAGAGACAACACAAGCACAAATACTTTCACGTATATAATTTCCTTTATAAGAAATTTAGAAAGCTAAAATTTGATATGAGAACTTCTGTGGTGATGGGAATATTCCGTATCTTTATTGGAATAGTGGTAGCAAGTGTATATATATTTGTCAAAGTTCATAAAACTATGCTCTTAAAATCCATGCATTTTATAGTATATAAGTTATAATAGAACCAAGTTATAAAAAAACTAAGCAAATAAACAACAGACAAACAAACATAAAATTAAATATGGCCACCTAGGAAAGGGTTTAGATTCCACAAAAGGAGATTGAGGAGTAACTAGTGAGACAGAAGGCAAGCCAAGATGTGGGTTCCTGAAAGCCAAATGAAGTGAAACTTTCAAAAAAACAGTGTGACTGTGTTTATAAGAAGAATTAATGCCGGGCTCAATGGCTCAGCCTGTAATCCCGCGCCTTTGGGAGGCTGAGGTGAGTGGATTGCCTGAGCCCGCGGGTTCGAGACCCGCCTGGGCAGCGAGACCTCATCTCTACAATAAATCAAAAAATCAGCCGGGCGTGGGAGCGCATGCCTGTAATTTCGGTTACTTGGAAGGCTGAGGCGGAAGGATCGCCGGAGCCCAGCAGGTCGAAGCTGCGGTGGCCGGGAGCGGCCACTGCACTCCAGTCTGGGTGACCGAGTGAGACTCCAACTCAAAAAAAAAAAAAAAAAAAAAAGAAGAAGAATTAAGATAACTGATATTTAGTACTGAAAGTATGCAGTGGAGTCTTCATAGGAGATGCCTGATCAGAAATGGTCCAGCGTAATGAAAAAAGAGAAATGATAATAACAAACATAGTGGACAATTTCAAATAGTTTTTATCTAAAAGAAGCAAATAGAAGGACAGCTAGGAGGAATATGTGGTCTCCAGATTTTTGAAAATAGAATATTTTACATCATATTTGTATTTTGATAAAAAAGTTTCTGTGGATAAAAAAATGGATAATATGGTGGGTAGAGAGGGAAAAGTTAAGATTACATTGCAAACAATATAATTAATATATTGCAGTTGCTATGTATATCACCAGAGTTTGTTCCAGTATATATAGTTTGCAGAATGCTCAATAAATATTTAAAACAATAAAGGATGGAAACTAATATGTATTGGCTGCCTATAAGAATTGACAGAAAAATAGCATAAGAATATTGTTTCTGGCTAGATAAAAGTAATGAAAGCAAGGTAAAAAAAAAGAGAGAGAATTGTGGAAGAAGGAAAAAATTAATGGATAAATCAAAGCAACAATGAATTACCTGAATTTTACTAGTATTTTCTTTCGGTTCTGGTATTTAACTTCAATATTCTAGATTTCTCTTGTGCTTTATAATTGATCCTTTTTAAAACAGAGACAGCACTTATACCAAATCCTTACCCAGAGAAGACTATCTTAATCATTTGTAGCACTCCCTTCACTTTAAATTAGATAGGGCTTTAACTTCTCTCTTCAGGAAACAATGACCAATCTATCAAAATTGGTATGCAAAATAAATTATATTTGACCCATATATTCTAAAAGCTTCTAATTTTAAGGCTAAAATAGTCTTCCAAACTTATAGTTTTCTTAGGGATATAGCCCTATGTCATGAGAGACTTTACGTTCTTAAAATCGGAGAGGTGAACATATGGCAATCTTCAAAAATTGATTTTGTATCTTTGCTGAGTACATCTGCATCCCAAATTAATGAGATGAGTATTACATGAAGAAACAATTGAAATGTACTTGTTGACTTTTTTTCAAGACCCACGTTTGGGTTTCATTAATTCTTTTTATTAGTTTTGTATTCTCTATTTTTATTTGTTTTGACCTATATTATTTGATTTATGGTAGCTTTGTGTTTGGCTTGCTTTTTCTAGTTCCTTTAATGTAAAGTTAGGTTCTTGATGTGGAATCTTTAGCTATCAATCTCTCTCTGAGCACTGCTTTTGCTGCATCCCATGTTTTGATACGTCGTGTTTTAATTTTCATTGGTTCCTAAGCATTTATAAATGTCCTTTGAGATACTTTTCGACCTTATGATTATTTGACTATGTTATTTAATTTCAATATGTTGGTAAATGTTTCCATTTTCTGTTATTTATTTCCAATTTTATTCTATGTGGCCAGAGATCTTTCAAAAATAAATCACTAAGAAACCTTTAGTTTAGCTAAAAAGAAGAGTGATGAAAATAACTAAAATCAAAATAAAAAATGTAGATATTACTGCTGACCTTACAGATAGAAAAAATGATTATAATACTTCAAACAATTGTATTTTAACAAATTAGGCAACCTAGACAAAATGAAAAAAATTCCAAAAATACACATATTACCAAAATTGATCAAGAAGAAATAGAACATCAAAACAGACCAGTATAACAAGAGATTGGATCAGTAAACAAAAGTCTTCCAAAAAATAGGGGAAAAAAAGGACCAGATGACTTCAATGTGAATTCTACAAAATACATAAGGAATTAACACCAATTTTTCTTGAACTCTTCTAAACAGTTAAAGAGAAAGGATCATTTAATGATCTGTTCTGCAAGGTCAGTACTATCCAAATATCAAGACCAGAGAAGGAAACCACAAGAAAACCACAGTCTAGTATTTTTTTAATATAGATGAAAAATCCTCAGCAAAATATTATCAAACCAAATTCAATAGCATCCCGAAAGGATTACATACTACAACCATGTGGCATTTTTTTCTAGGAATGCAAGGGTAATTCAACATAGGAAGACAAACCCATGTAATACATCATATTAGTACAATGAAGAAAACAACCACAAGGCTCATTTAAATTGACACAATAAAAGATTGACATTATCTAACATACTTTTTCATAATAAGAATACTCAGCTAACTAGAGATAGAAGGAAGGAAACTTCTTCAACATGATAAAGGACATTAAAAAAAAAATCCACTGCCATGATCATATTCAAAGGTGAAAGACTGAATGCTTTTCCCATAATGTCAGGATCAAGACAATAATGCTAGCTCTCGCGACTGCAATTTAACATTGTACTGGAAGTTCTAGTCAGAACAATTAAGCAAGAATAAATAAATAAATAAATAAAAGACACACAAAACGTAAAAGTCAAAATATCTCTATTCACCACTGGCATGGTTCTACATACAGATAGTCTTAAAGAATCTACCAAAACATCACAGAATAAAAATTTTTTTTAACTTAAGAATTTTTTTTCCTAATCTGGGAAAAGCTAATAAGCAAAATTAAAGTTGCAGAATACTAACTCAATGCACAAACTCTGTTGTATTTATACATACTTGCAATGAACAATCAAAAATGGAAATCAAGATAAAAATTCAATTTAGAGTAGCATCTAGAAAGCTAGATACCTAGCAATGAATTTAACTGAGGAGGTAAAACATTTGTATACTGAAAACTGCACAGCATTGTTGAAATAGATTAAAGAGGATATAAATAAGTGTAAAGTCATCCCATGTTCATTGATTAGAAGAAAATATTGTTAAAATGGCAATGCTCATAAAAGAGATATACAGAGCAAATGCAATTCCTTTCATACTTTTATATCTATAATAGTCAAATCCATAAATATATTTTAGTTTCCAGGCTCTAGGTGGTGGGGAGGGCAGGAGGAATGTGTACTGACTGCTTAATGAATATTGGGTTTATTTTGGGGGTGACGGCAGGATTCTGCAACTAGATAGTGGTAATGGTTGCCCATTTTAAGTGCACTAAATATCATTAACTTTATATTTTATGTTATGTGCATTTTGATACACAAAGACACATTGCATACCTAAATCAAAATGTAAAACTATAAATCTTCCAAAAGAAAATCTCAGGAAATACAGGCAGCCTTGGGTTTGCTGATGAGTTTTTACATAGAACACCAAAAGCGTTATGTGACAAAGAAAAAAGTAATACTGGACTTCATTATAATTAAATACTTATACTCTGTGAAAGACCTCTCAAAAAATGAAATCGTGAATTATAGACTGGGCTAAGATATTTCTAAAATACATGTTTTATACACATTTTAGATATAAAGTAAACTCAAACTCAACAATAAGAAAACAACAATCCATTGAACAATGGACAAAAGATCTGAACAGACACCTCATCATAGAATAAACACATTCAGCAAATAAATGTTTGAAAATATGTTCAACATCATTTTTCATGGGGCAATGGCAAATTAAAATAACCATGAGGTACCACTGCATATCTTCTAAACTGGCTAAATTAAAAAAAAAAAATTCACTACACTAGTTATTTCACTTTATTCCTTGGCTAGAATGTCCAGTATAATGTTGAAAAAATTTTTAGATTCAGCCACGATTGCCTTTTCTAGGATTTACAGAACATTTATTGTGTTTGCCACCATTGAATATGATGCTAGCTGTAATACTGCGTGTATTACCTTTATAAAAATGTGAAGGTTCCCCACTATTTATAGGTTACCTTTATATGGCTGGTAATTGAATTTTGCCAAAAGCATGTTAATCATCCATTTCAATGAATATATTTCTTACATAGTCTGTTAATATAATTTATTGCAATAATTGGTTTTTGAATGTTAAATCAACCTTACATGTCTGGGGCTAATCCTCATTGTTTATTAATTATCTTCCTTTGAGTATATTGTTGAATTTGATTTTTAATATACTCACCATTATACAATATACTCATGGAGCAAACCTGCACAAATGTAAAAAATATTTTGCCTATATTAATTAGGGATATTGGTTTGTAATATTCTTTTTAAAGGTGTTTTTATCAAAGTTTGACAATGGTGTTATTCTGGCCTCATGAACTCTATTGGGCAGATTCCTCTTCCTCTATTTTTTTGTAAAAAGGTAGTCGATAACTGCCTGGGGAAGGGGGGTCAACACTTCATCAACAAGGCTACCTGCACAATGAATATTTGTATACCTAACCCTGAATTGTACCCCACAATTTTAAAATAAAAATTTAAAAAAAGGTTTATGGTATATGGTTGGTGTTTTTTCTTTTTTTTTTTTTTCCTTTTCCTTTTTCTTATTGAATGTTTGATAGAAGTAAGCTGAAAAAAACATATCCATTGGAATTTTCTTGTGGGAAGGACTTTCATAACGAATTAAAAATGTTGATAGAAGACTAAATGTTAAAACTGTAGTAGACCAAATAATCCCCTCCTCCACGAGGTATCCATGTCCTAATCCTCAGAACCTGTGAATGTTACCTTAAGTGGCAAAAAGGTCCTTTGCAGATGTGAGCAAACTTAGGAATTTTGTAATGGGAAGTTTACTCTTGATTGTTGGGGTGGGCCTAAATAATAACAAAAGTTGTTATAACATAGAAGATGGTGAAAGAGTCAGATTCAATAAGAAAGACATATGACAAAGGAAATAGACTGGGATGACAAACTTTGGAAGTGGAGAAATGGGACCACATACCAAGAAATACCTATGGCCTCTAGAAGCTAGAAAAGACAAGGAAAAGAGCTTCCCCTTAGAGCCTCCAGCAAGGAGGCACTTTTTCCCCCCTCAGCCAAACTGATTTCAGACTTCTGTCCTTCAAAACCAGAAGAGGATGTTTTTTTGTCATGGATTTTGAGGAACTGGTATAATCACACATACATTTATAATATTTATGTCTTCCTATAGAATTAGGCCCTTCATCATAATGAAATTGGCTAATTTATCCTTTAAAATTCTTCTTGTCTTGAAGTTTCTTTCTTCTTTTTTAAAAATATCTACTCTAACTTTCCTAAATTTATTGTTTGCATGGTCTATAATTTTACATCCATTTATTTTCAAAGGACATATTTTTTATATTTATTTATTATTATGTTTTATGTTTAGACTTAGTTTCTGTTTTTTATCTTAGAGATATGGGGTATAAGAGAGGATTAACTACATACCTAGGCTGCATGCAGGTGAAGTTTGGGCTTTCAACTGACCCTCCTTCCCCTGGTAGTGGACCTGGTAAGCTTTGTGTTGTCACATGACCCTCCACCTCTCTGACCCTCTACCCTCCTCCCTACCTCCACCACCAGTGCCCAGTGACTGCTGATCACTCTTTGTGTTCATGTGAATTATTGTTCAGGGTCCACTCATGAGTGAGGACATACGGTATTCAATTCCTTGTTTCTGTGATAGTTCAATTAGTATGATGATCTCCAACCCCATTCAACTTTCTGCGAAGTTCATAATTTGTTCCTTCTTTATGGCTGAATAATACTCCATCATGTATATGTACCACCTTTTCTTTATCCAGTCCACTTTCCATGGGCAGCAAGGTTGGTTCCATGTTTTTGCTATTGAGAATAGTGGAGCAATAAACATGCATGTGCAAGTGTCTTTTTAGTGGAAAGATTTATGTTCCTCTTGATATAGTCTCAGGAGGAGGATCGTTGGATCATATGGAGGGTCAATTTTTAGCTCTTTTAGGAATCGTCATAGCTTTTTTAGGAATCGTCACACTGCTTTCCATAGAGGTTTACCTAGTTTGCTCTCCCACCAACAGCATAGGTGTGCTCCCTTTTCATCACACACACGCCAGAATTTGTTGTTTTTTGACTTATTAATAATAGCCATCCACACCAGAGTTAGGTGGTATCTCATTGCAGTTTTGATTTGCATTTCTCTGATGATTAGTGAGGTTGAGTTATGTCTTTATATTTAAAGAAATTTTAAATTTTTTACCTCCTTAAATGAGATCCTAAGATATCATTCTAAAGATTGCATCTTGCATCCTTAACTTTTCACAGTCTATTTAAAGATACTGTTCTACCACTTCACAATCAATGAAGAAAAATAGCTACTAAATAGGTCTCTTTTACACCATCCCTCACCACTTCTTTTCATAACTATTATAGATATTACTTCTATGTACCTTAAAAACTCAACAAGATAATGTTATAATTGTGTTTTAAACATCACATATATTTAAATAAATTAAGAGAAAACTGTTTTGTATTTACCCAAATATTTTCTATTTCCGATTTTGTTTTTTGTGTTTTTGTTGTGGTGGTTGTTTTCCTTTGGGATCATTTTCCTTTAGTCTGAAGAACTTCCTTAAGAACTTCTAGTAGTGCAGGTCTTTAAGCGAATACTTATCTTGATTTTTGTTTATCTGAAAATATTCTATTATATCTTTATTATCAATGAATATTTTTATTTGGCATAGACTTATGGATTGAGAAGTTTTTTCCTCAACTCTCCATCTCAGCACCTCATATATGTTACTCTAACACCTTCTGTTAACCTTAGTTTTCGATAAGAAGTACAAGGACATTAAATCTTTAAAAGCCTTACCTTTATATGGAAGTTTTCAACAGTTTCTCATTAACTTTGGTTTTCAACAGCCTAACTCTATGTATCTAGTTATGATTTTCTTTTTAAAAAATATTTTAGAAGGATTTATTATATTGGATTATATTGTATGTTATTCAGTTTTGCCCTTTCAATGCTTATTTTTCCTTGTGGCCAAAACATTTTTTTCTAATATTTTATAAAGAAAGATTTAAAACAAAGTGACAATCATATTTTTTTAATTTATTATAAAGATGTGGGGTACATTTCAGGGTTAGGTTTATAAACACTGATCATGCAGGTACCCTTGTTGATGCGGTACGCCCCTCCCTCCCCTAGCAGTTTCCCTCAACTGCCAATCCCCCCCCACTACTGCCAATCGCTTTCTTATAGCATTATAATTGTTCAAGTTTCACGTATGAGTGAGAACATATGGAACTCTGTTCTTTGTTTCTGTGATAAATCACTGAGTATGATCGACAATCATATTTTTGTCATAAAGTTTGAAAATGAGGCAGACCAGCTGAAAAGCTATTTAATTTCCAGGACTACATTATAGAATGAAGTAATAGTAAAGGAGTGGATTGTGAAAATGCTGTATTAGGAAATTTTTTCCCAACTAAATGTGAGAGTCAGCAAGTAGAGTGAGAAGTGACTTAAATAAAAAACACAAAAAAGAAGGTGATTGCTACAAGGATGTCATAGTTCTAGCAGCATTTTTATACTTGGTATAAGATTTTTCACAAAGTTAATGGAGTAATATATTTAAAGTACTTTCCAGTTAACCAGAGGTTGAATTTATACTCTCAAAAGGTACATTTTCCTTCTCTTTTTATGGATGTGAAAGCTGAGGCAAAGAAAGGTTAAATGGCTTTACCAAGATCACAAGACATCATGGTGACAAATTTAGGAACAAAATTTAATTCTGAACTTCAGTCTATTATTTACTCCACTGAGGTTTACTGATCTTCTAAAAACTACTATTTCACCAAACTTGAGAAGTTTACATTCTTGAATTATTTATATTTTAACAGAATTCCCATATAACCCTGTCCCAAAACACTCAGATTATCTCCTACCATCAATATTCCACACTACAGTGGTTATAATTATACTATTTTAGTTATAATTGATGAACCTGTATCGATGCATCATTATCATCCTAAGGTCATACACTACACTGAGGTTCATTTTAAATGCTGTATATACTAAAAATTTTGCAAACGTACAATGACATGCATTCACTATTGTAGTATCATACAGAGTAAATTTACTGCCTTAAAAATCATCTGCACTCTGTCCGTTCATCCCTCCCAAACATCACTGACAGCTATTAATCTTTTCACTGTTTCTATAGTTTTGTCTTTTCCACAATGTCACATAGTTGGACTCACACTTTGTAGTGTTTTCAAATGAGCTTCTTTCACTAAGTAGTATTCATTTACGGATTCTCTATGTATTTTCATCACTTTATAGCTCATTTATTTGGGGCAGTGAATAATATTCTATTGTCTGTATGTACCACAGGTTATTTATTTATTTATTCACCTACTGAAGGACAACTTGGTTGCTTTTTGTTGGTCAATCATGAATTAAGCAGCTTTCAGCATCTGTGGACAGGTTTTTATGTGGACATAAGTTTTCAATGTATTTGAGTTAAAACCAAAGAGTATGATTGCTGAGCCATATGATAAGAGTATTTTGCTTTTTTAAGGAATTGCCAAACAGTCTTTCAAAGTGGCTATATCATTTTTTATTCCTACCTACAAAGAATGAGAGTTCCTGGTACTCCACATACTCATGAAAATTTGATTTTGTGTTTGAGATTCTGTTTCCCTTTTGAATAAAAATTCCATATGTAAATCATTTTTCTCTACTGCATTTTACTATACTCATTCAAGTGAATCCATGGTGCACCTCCAACATTTTGCTTAAACATTTCTTCAATCAAATATCCTATTTTATCATTCACAAACTCCACCTTCCAAAAAACACTAAGACATGAACACAATTCAGCCAAATTCTATGTCACTTTATAATAAGCATCAGATTTCCTTTATAATATGTTTCTCATTTTCATCTGAGATCTCATCAGAATAGTCTTTATCATTCATATTTCTACCAATATTCTGTTTACAAATTTAGATAGTCTTTAAGAAAATTCAGGCTATTTCTACAAACCTTCTCTTCTTATCAGTCTTCACAAGATCACCTTTAATTTTCTAGTCACAGCAATATAGGTGTTTTCTAACCTATATCTAAAAACTCTTCCAAATATCTACCCATTACACATTTCCAATGTCACTTCCACATTTTAGGTATTTATTATAGCATCACAACAATTTCTCGGGGCAATTTTTGTCTTAATTTGTTTGAGTTGCTATAGCAACATGCCATAAACTAAGTAGCTTACTGACAACAGAAATTTATTTCTCACAGTTCTGGAAGCTGAGAAGTTCAAGATCATGGTGCCAGCATGACTGAGTTCTGGAAATTTTGTATAGGAAGTTGGATATATATAAAACGGAGGATTCCTTCTTTGTTTTCCCTTTGTGTCTTTACTTGGAAAGTATATTAAAATGAAATACGAAGGTTCATAGAGTGATTCAAAGACCAGAGCAAGCATGTTTGGAGAGCTGTAATGGTAGAATTTAAAGAAAACTTGATCATCTGATTTTCAACTCATGCAACTTGGCTTCCTCAGCAAAGAGAAATCATTAGTCTTTTGATAGATATCTAGAAAGAAATAGTCATTTTATTTAGAACTTTCTTTACAAACGTAGACCTATTTTATCAATTGATTTAGACTTCGTTTAAAAAATTAGACTTATTTGGTGATGATTAATCTCATAAAGCTCATAAAGTTTTTGTGATAAACCAAGATAAAAGTACAGATCAATTTCCTAAATTCACAAATGTATTTTCCTAATAATAATTAAAAAAAGCTAAAGGGAATAAACAGGGTGGCATATATTTTATAATAAAGACTGTAATTGTTCCATGTTGTCTTGTTATTGTACTAAAATCTTCTTGTTTGATTTCCATTGTTCAATATGATCCATCCCAAAGGTTAGTGTGGGCTTTGAGGTTCACAAGTAATTTGAAACACAGCTAGATAATAATGCATGTAGTTTAAGAATCCTTAAGGAAACTTCAGTGGCAACTGTACTCCTTGTCTTGAAATTTAAAATTGAATTATTTACTTCTAATATTTTGCTTAACTTATCTTACCAATATGCTTTTTCTCCTGAATCCACCTGAGTAAAAAATGTGCTGCAATTTTTTTCCTGATTTTTTAAAAGCTATTTTTATTTATAACTTAGTTGATTAAGAAATGCTTACAAATTACAGAAATATATGAATACGTAAAACACTAGGGTAAATGGCTTTATAAGATACTTAGAAATTAGGAAAGATATATTGAAATTATTTCTTACCCACTAAAAATCTAGCCATTTCTAATCATTTATAAATCTGTGTTACCCTTTTCTTTTCAGTATCCCTTTCCAAATTTTTATACAAAAGGAGGGTTAGATGAATAAAAAGGATACCCAGGAGGGATTTATTCCTATTTATAAATGAGGAAGCAGGCATCTGAAATTATATTTTTATATATGCGATACTTGTATACTTAAACTATTATTCCATATTTCATTAAAAAATTGGATTTAAAAGTCTAATATTTTATTGATATATGTTACATATTTTAAAAATCAATGACAATGTTTTTATATCAAAAATAATAATTTTGATCAGTTGACGATGAACTAAATATTAGGCACTTTACATTTGCTGTCTGTTTTTACTGTTACAGCCAACCTTTATGCCAGGGATATTGGTACTTTTATTTTCAAAAACCATAAGTTAACATTCAGAGATATTACATAACCTTTTTTCAGTTGATATGACTTATAAGTACTAGAATTAGGATCAAAACCCAGATTTCTTTGATTCCAAATTCTACATATTTTCTACTATATAATGTTGTTGCATTTTTTGTAAGAACGTTGTTACCAGAGGCTAGACTCAAGTACACTCTAGATGGAAATTCTATTTAAAAGGATTATTTTATTCTGGTTCAAGATTATGGGCTGAGTACACTTTGGAGAATTAAATTCCCAACATAAATCTCTAAAAATGTCAGAAAATATATGTGGAAAATAAATCTATTGCCATGCTGAGAAACAAGAATGGTAGCTCTAGGAAAAGCATTAAAAATAATAAATCTCTAAAGTCAGAATGGAGATAAGATCATGTTAACGAAAAAAATGGAACACAAAATCACTTATAAGCTATAAAAATTGGGCATCTGTCAAAAATAGGGGAAACCAGGAATACAAGAGGTTCACAGTAAAATCACAAAGTGATTACTTGGAAACACTACATTAAGAGATGCCAAGCTATGTAATAACCAACCCACAGTTTGACATACCAAAGCATGAATCCAAAAGGCATATCTTGGCCCTTTCCTATTCTCTCTGAGTAGAGTTTCCAAAAGTACTTCACAAACATCCAATACGGAGACTGCACAAACACTTATAACAATTCTGCCCTCCCCCAAAAATATCAAAGAAGAACAAACAATGAAAAATCACATACTATGTGAAGAATGTCAATGGCATGTAAGAAGGGGACCAAACTCAGTTCACAGAAATTTTTAAAAATACACCTGAAAAAACCTTCACTAAAACAAGCAGAGAGGACTTTAATTAAAGTATCGTTAAAAATATTCAAGAATATATGAGATGATAGCCAATTCATAAATTGTATGAACTAAAGTCCACTGGATTTAAATACTTGATTATTTTTATATTGTATTATATTGTATTATAGATATGTGAGGTACAAGTCAGGATTAGCTACACAAGCAGGTCACGTGCAGGCGAAGTTTGGACCTCCAGCTGGCCCGCACTTCACCTGGTTTGGGGCCAGGTTTGCTTTGTGATGCTGTGTGCTCCCCCCTCACCTGGCAGTGTCCAGCAACTGCTGATCGCTCTCTTGTGCTAATATGATTAATGTTCAGGTCGCACTTACGAATGAGAACATTCAGTACTCAGTTCTTTGTTTCTGATAGATCACTAAGTATGACTGTCTCCAACTCCATCCAAATGCTGCAAAATCCATGATTTTGTCCTTCTTTATAGCTGTGTAATACTCCATTGTGTATATGTACCACATTTTTTAATCTAAAAAAACAAAACAAAACAAATCTAAATAGCAGGGCACAGTGGCTCAAGCCTGTAATCTCAGCACTTTGGGAGGCGGAGGTAAGAGTATTACCTGAGCTTAGGGGTTTAAGACCAGCTTGGGCAACTTGGCAAGACAACTTCTCTACAATAAATAAATAAATAAATAGCCCAGCATGGTGGCACACTCCTGTAGTTCCAGCTACATGGAGCACTGAGATGGAAGGATCCCCTGAGCCCAGCAGGTCAAGGCTGAGGTAGCCATGATTGTGCATTTGCACTTCAGCCTGAGCGAAAGAGTGAGACTCTGACTCAGTGAATACATACATTCATACACACTAAATATATATTCTACATAGCAAACTAGAAAGAGGTGAAATTTCAATTAGCGAACTGACTATTAGTTGAAAGGTGCAGGAAGCGACCAGAGGGGCGGCTCCCAAAACGGCGCTGACACACAGGACAACAAAGGCCCTCGGTCCGGCCTCTGCGAGCACAATTCCCCACGTGCGCCAATTTCAAACCTCCCGCACGGTCAATTTCAAACCTTCCCGTGTCAATTTCAAACCTTCCCAGGTGTGTCAATTTCAAACCTTCCTGGTTGCCTCAATTTCAAACTTGCAAGCCTCCAATCAGTAGCCAGCCTTGTTATGCGTCCAATAGGACCATAACAAGGCATTGGCCCCACCCTACTCCCATGCAGCTCCTCCAATAGGAGCATAGCACGGCCCCTTCCGGCCCCTGTCGGGCTGATAAATGCAGCCCTCTCCCCACAACTCTCTCTCTTGGTTTCTCTTTCTTTCTCTCTCTCTCGGTCTCTGTTTTTCTCTCTCGGTCTCTCTTTCTGTCTCTCTCTGTCGCTCTCTCCCTCTCTCCCTCTCTCCCTCTCTGCAGCTCTCTCCCCGCCTCTCTCCCACTTCCTCTCTCTCTCTCCACAGACCCTTTCCCTTTTCCCTTGTAACAGCCACTTTAATAAATCTCTTGGTCCTGGCAAGGTGTGGAGTCATTACTGGCACCAAACTTCTTACATTAGTGAGTGATAAATCTCAAGAAAAAAGTCACAAATATATATCCAGCATGAGGGACTCTAGTGACCAGTTAAATTAGTGAAAAATATTTTTCAAAGCAACCAGTTAAGCCTCTGGAAATGATCCTAGGAGAAAACAGCAAATGAAGAAATATCTATTGAAGAAACTATATAAAAGTTGAGTTAAAAATGTGAAATTCTGTGGTATTGCAATAAAACTACTTATTTGCTCTCTTCTCCAAAGTCATCAACATAGAGATTCCATTTCAAAATTTTGTAGATCAACACAAAGATCTTTCTTCTCGCCAAACTTCTAACCAAATGGCTTTCTTCAAAGGAAGAGTATGACTTTGGTGCTTTGTTTTAGGTGTGTGCAGCTGAGAGGTAAAGGCTTCTTTCTCTGATTACCCCAGATCCCACTATCTTCCTGGTATGAGGAAACTTCTGCTCTATTTACTTCTTAAAGTGAAAGAATGTGAAATAAACAAGACACCTTGTTATACCATCACTAGGTAACAGTGACATCTTTAAAAATTTAAATCTATATTTTAAATATGACAGAAATAGTGGAAGTAAATTTTTCAACAGGTAGTACTAGCTTAACATGGGAAGCAATAAAATTGAGTTTTCGACAATGAAATAATATAATTGCCATCCCTCATGAAAAGCCAAAAGCTCTCACTAATTCTTGAAACTATTTCATTGTAGTTTGCATAGTAGCTTGATAGACTGAAATAATATTCTTGATAATCTTAGACTAGCATACACACTAGACTCAGAATTATAAAACACAACTTAAGATCTAGCTTGCTAAATATGTCACACCTTTGTTCCCTATAGAGTTAAATAACACCATAATCTGTTTCAGTTAAAATAACAATATACAACAATCAAAGTAACATTTTTTTTTGGTAGAAATAGATATTCACTTTGTTGTCCAGTCTGGTTTCAAACGCCTGACCTCAAGCAATTTTCCTGCCTTGGCCTCCCAAAGTGCTCGGATTACAGGCATTGGCCACTACACCCACACAAACATCTTTTTAAGACAGAAATTGATTGTGTTGTTACATAAAAACAAGTCCTAAAATCTCAGTCTACAGCTATTATGGTAGGTTCACAAATCATGAAGACAAAGGGTTGCTTGGATCCAGGATGGCTACTCCATGTGAAGCCATCATGTCTGCATTCAAGCCAGAAGAAAAAAAGACATCAAATACAGGGACAAATAAACATACTAGCAGCCTTTCCATTTGTTTGCCTAGAAACTGCTGCATAGTGCTTCCACTTTAATCTTGTTGGCAGGAACCTACTCACCACAGAACAAAAATTGACTGAGAAACATGGCCTTATTCTGGGCAGCTGTTAGTCTAGCTAAAAATTGGGGGTTATATTACTAAAGGAAAAGAGAGGAACAAGTAGTGGGATAGACAACTTGAAGTCTCTTCTGAACCATCCGATATCAATATACTACTTTAAGACCTCGTTGTTTTTTTTTGAGTTGGAGTCTCACTCTGTCGCCCAGACTGGAGTGCAGTGGCTGCTCCCGGCCACCGCAGCCTCGACCTGCTGGGCTCTGGCGATCCTTCCGCCTTGGCCTTCCAAGTAGCTGGAACTACAGGTGTGCGCTACCACGCCCGGCTAATTTTTGATTTATTGTAGAGATGAGTTCTCGCCAAGTTGCCCAGGCGAGTCTCGAACCCACGGGCTCAGGCAATTCACTCACCTCAGCCTCCCAAAGTTCTGGGATTACAGGCTGAGCCACCGAGCCCGGCTTGACCTCATATTTTCTAATATCAATTTGGTATCTATGATATCTCTTTTATCGGTTTTCTATACCAGTAAGTATATACATACACACACACACACACACACACACACACACACACACACAGAGAGAGAGAGAGAGAGAGAGAGAGAGAGAGAGAGAGAGAGAGAGAGATCCTTCCTTCATTCATTTTCTCAGATTCTCTTAGCCCCAGCTCATGAAAACTGTTTCCATTGATATCTCTGCCTTGTAACCTCAAAAATTTATTCTTAATTTCCAAATCAAATAAGGAAAGCAATGCTGTATTATCCAACAGACAATCTAAAAATATGTTTAAGGAACCAGAATAACAGAGAACACACTTTTACACACACACACACACACACACACACACACACACACACACACACACACACGACGACTATCTAGGACGGTCAGCATGCATGTATGATTATTGGCATTTTGAAAAATGAGTATATAGTTAAATATTATATTTTCAATTAGATATAGTAAAGGCATGGTGATATTTTCAGTGCTGAGAGATTATAGTGTTTATTTTGGTCCTAATTACTTATTTATTTAACATGGCCTGAAAGTCTAAGTCAGCAGCTATGATGATAAATTTTATGTGTCAGCTTGGCTAGGCTATGGTGCCCATATATTTGGTCAAACATTATTCTGGATATTTTTGTGCAAGTGGTTTTTTATGAGATTAATATTTAAGTCAGTAGACTTTGAGTAAGGCAGATTGCCCTCATAACATGTCTGAGTCTCATCCAATCAGTTGAAGGAGTTAATAGAAAAAACCTGACTTCCCTGAAAGAAGAGTGAATTCTATCAGCAGACACTTTGCGGCTCAAATTCTCCCCTTGGTCTCCATCTTGCTGGTGGTCTACACTGTATATTTTGGATTTCTCAAGCCCCCATAGTCATGAGAAAACAATCTCTCTCTCTCTCTCTCTCTCTCTCTCTCTCTCTCTCTCTCTCTCTCTCTCTCTCTGAGTGGTGTGTGTGTGTGTGTGCGCGCGCGCACGCCTTTTCTTGGATCTAATTTCCATAGAGGTCATTAGTGCCCATATTGTTAACAAAACTCTGTTTCTTTAAGATTGGGATTTTATGTTATCTTCATTCCTTTACTGTGATTCGAAGAATCACCATTGGCCTGTGCCTAACACAGTACATTGGGACTTTTAACCATGGTTTAACCTCTTTGACGTCAAACTGCCTAAACAATTGGAAATTCCAGTGACAAATAGACTTTTATAAGTGTATCTCCTTGGACTAGTTGACTTTTTTTGGAGACTTTTATTATTACTGGCTCGGTTTCCCAGATAAGAATTTAGCTCTTACTGTATAAGGCATTTCCACCATTCATAAAACATTTGTCTGTCTAGTCTTCATAATAGCTCATATACCGGTATAAATAGAGCTGTCCCTTCAAAAAGCTCCAAACGTTGTTCTCCTTGTAAGAAAAAGGATGTTGACCTCAAATAGGAAGAAGGTTGAAACATAGGTCTGAAGTGAATCATTGGTAAGATCTAGAGTAAAGCTCTAAATCCTTGACTCAATCTTGCATGATCCCACAATGATTTTGGGACTCACTGATTGTGAGTCTTCCCTAAAAAGCCTACTAACAGTTAATAAATCTTCTAGAAACATTAAATATCTTTTATTAAATAACATTCTAAGAGTAAACATATGAGGAATATAGATTGAATTTCTTTTACAAGGTTTATCAGTTTTAAATTTAAGTGTTAAGTTCTTTTAAAATACTTTTTTACTGCGATCTAAGGGCAAAATGTTAGCAAGACCTCAGACATTTAAAAAACAAAAAATAAAAACTTGCTTATAAATAGCACATACAAAACTTTTGAAACAAAACTGAATAATTGAACATAGCCACTGCCTTCCAAGTCATTGAAGTCGAATTTTACTCACATTACCTGACTAGTTAGCTTTTAATTCCCAGTCTTTTGCCCATGTTTTTGATTTTTTTACAAACTCCAAACTCATAACAAAGTATGTGTCAGCATTCTTTCCAGTGGACTACTTTTATTTCCAAAATATGCCATTCTCTCTTAACTCTAGCTCTTCATAAATTTCTTCTACTTCTTGAAATATTTATTCTCATCCTGGCTAACTTCTAACTTCTAGCTATCCTGGTTCTGAAAAGCCTCTGCTGCTGTAACTCCAGGCTGAGTTAGGTAACCTGTCTTTGTGTTCTCGTAACACCCAGTGCTTATTCGTATCAACACTTGCCACACCGCATTGTAATTGCTTATTTATTTGTCTGCTTTCTCCATTAGGTTGTGAGTTCCTTAAATATAACACATGTCTATTTTGTTAATCAATTCCATGCCTCATTTATCTTGATAATCTCAAGATCTAGTAAATAACTTTCTATCTATTTGAGTTCTTGTGTATCTAATTGCCCTAGTAAGCATTAACTAAATAGTAGCTAGATAAAAGATGAATGGATAGACAAATGGATAAGTAGATACATGGGTGGATGAAAAGACTGACATGATAAATAGGTTCTAGTCTGGGAATTTAACATAGGACACAATTGTGATCCACGTTAAGGTTTAGATTCAGTAACTCAACATGATGGGCATGTAGAGCATGGAATGCCTTGCAAATGTAAACAAGCAACAACCCCATGAGCCCAGGTTCCAGTCTTTGGTGTCTGACATATCTTACGATGTGAATCTCTACAAGCCTTTGCTTAGTATTTGACTTCTGCCTGAAATTCCATTGCAAATATTTTGATCCTAGTAAAATGTTTATACATGCATTCAAGGATAGGTACTTTTAATCTCTCTTTCAAATGGAGTACTTCTTTTGTCCTCCCATACAGTCTAATTCTAATTTCTAGATTAGCACATTCTGACATATTCTGGCTACCAGGGCCTAAGCATGCAGAGGAAAAAAAAAAGTGTATATATATATATAGTTACAGTTCATGGTCTTAAGAGCAGTCAAGAAAGGACTTGATCATAAACACTGAATACATACAAGTCATGATCTGTCTATGTGTTGTCCTTCTCAATGAGCTGTAAGCTACTTGAAGACAGGAACTGTTCATCTTTGTATCCTCAGTACCTATCTGAATCAGAGCATGGCAAAGAGTGTTGCTTGGCCAACACGAATCTGACTTGTAAAGACAATTGTTATATTGTGTTTATTAGTCTCAAGTGAGTCAAAAAGCACATGAAAATGGATATATGATATTCACATATTTAGCAAAAATTTATTTAATATATGTACCAAGAATTATTAGGTGCCAGGGCTACAGTAATAAACAAAACAACAAAAAGTAACCATCCTCAAGAAGTTAACATTCTATTTTTCTTATTTTTTATTTGTTTATTTTTAAACATATTTTTAATTATAAAATTGTGGGGTACAGTTTAGGGCTAGGTATACAAAAGTGCATCATTAACATTCTAAAAAGAGAGACGGACAATAAACAAGTAAACACATGAA
The DNA here is from genome assembly GCA_027257055.1 of Cephalopachus bancanus. Classification (NCBI taxonomy): domain Eukaryota; kingdom Metazoa; phylum Chordata; class Mammalia; order Primates; family Tarsiidae; genus Cephalopachus; species Cephalopachus bancanus. The sequence continues at coordinate 720,055 of JAPVLO010000504.1, forward strand.
TCGTGCAATCTAGATATGAATATGTACTATGAAGTAAAATAATTAAAACAAAAAATGCAATGACTGAAGATGGGTATTAGGGGTAGACTGATGACGATAAAATGTGGTAGTAGAGGTAGGCCTCTTTGCAGAGGTGATATTTGAGAAGATACTTGAATAAATTAAGAAAGCAATGGCTGAGCATGAAGGTTGATGCCTGTAATCCCAGCATTTCGGGAGGCCAAAGCAGGGAAATCACTTGAACCCAGGGGTTCAAGACCAGACTAGGCTACATAGTAAGATCTTGTCTCAACAAAAAATTAAAAAACAAATAGCCAGAGATGGAGGACTACACCTGTAGTACCAGCTACTTGGGAGGCTAAAGCAGAAGAATCACCTCAGCCCAGGAAGTTGAGGCTGCTGTGAGCTGTGATTGCGCCACTGTACTCCAGACCAGGTGTCAGAGTGAGACTCTGACTCAAAAAACGGGGAGGGAGGGGAAGAAAAGAAAATTGAAAGAATTCTCCCTGGCTCATTCTATGAGGCCATTATCATCCTGATAGCCCAAAATGGCAAAAACACAAGGAAAGAAAACTACAAGCCTATTTCTCTGATGAACATAGATGCAAAAATTCTCAGCAAGATTTCAGCAAATCATATCCAACAGGACATTTCAAGGATCATCCATCACGACCAGGTGGGCTTCATTCCCAGGATGCAAGACTGATTAAACATGCATAAATCAATAAAACTAATCCATCATATAAACAGGTATAAAACCAAGAACCACATGATCATCTCATTAGGTGCAGAAAAAACTTTCAATAAACTCCAACATTCCTTCTGGATAAAAACCCTCAAACACCTAAGCATCAAAGGAACATTGCTATACAAAATAAATAAATAAAAATAATAAAGGAAACATTGTACTTAATGGGCAGATGCCTGAAGCATTCCCTTCAAGAACTGGAACAAGACAAGGATGCCTACATTCACCCCTCCTATTCAGTACAGCACTGAAAGTCCTAGCCAGAATAATCAGACAGGAGAAAGTAGTTAGAGATATTCAAATAGAAAAAGAGGATGTTAAGTTATTATTTTTTGTAGATGATATGATTCTATACCTAGAAAACTCTAGAGAATCTGTCAAAAAAAAAACCCTTGCACTGATAAACAACTTTGGTAAAGTCTCAGAATTCAAAGTCTAGTTGTGTTTGTATACACCAACAAAAAGCAGACTGAGAACCACATGAAAAACACAAACCCATTCACAATAGTCACACACACACACACACACACACACACACACACACACACACACACACACAAAACCTCGGTATCTACCTAACCAAAGACTTGAAAGACCTCTACAATGAGAACTATAAAACACTGCTCAAATGATTCAAAGATGATACAAACAAATGGAAAAACAGTCCACGCTCATGGATTGAAAGTATCAAAATTGTCAAGATGTCCATTCTACCAAAGGCAATCTATAGGTTAAACTAAATTATTTTCAAATAGCCAGGATAATTTTTCATAAACTTAGAAAAGTCAATACAGAAATTCATATGGAAGTCAAAAGGAACCTGAATGGTTAAAGCAATCCTCAGGAAAAAAAGGACAAATATGGAAGCATCAAACTTCCAGACTTCAAACTTTACTACAAGCCTACAATAACCAAGATAGCATCGTACTGATATAGGAATAGACACACAAACCAGTGGAATGGGACAGAGAATCCAGAAATAAAACCCTGAACTTTCAACCAACTCATCTTTGACAAAGCCAAAGAAAACAAACATTGGAGAAAGGAAACCATATTTAGTAAATGATGCTGGAAAAACTGGCTAACCACATGCAGAAGAATGAAATTGGACCCCTACCTACCACCATATACAAAAATCAACTCTAAATGAATCAAGGATCTAAACGTAAAACCTCAAACTATAAGAATCTTAGAAGAAGAAACAAAGCAGGAGGTATCACACTTCCAGACTTCAAACTTTACTATAAGGCTACAGTAATCAAAACAGCCTGGTATTGGTACAAGAATAGACATATAGACCAATGGAACAGGATAGAGATTCCAGAAGCAAAGCCTCAATTTCTCAACCAACTCGACTTTGACAAAGCCTCCAACAACAAGCACTGGGGAGAGAAGAACCTATTCAGTAAATGGTGCTGGGAAAACTGGCTGATCACATGCAAAGATTGAAACAGGATGCCTACCTATCACCATACTAGTGATCAGAGAAATTAAAATCAAAACTACAATGAGATGTCACCTAACACTGGTAAGGATGGCTATCATTAAAAAGTCAAATACAATAGGTTTTGCCATGGCTGTGGAGAAAAGGAACACTTCTACACTGTTGGTGAGAATGTACAGTAGTTCACACACTGTGGAAAACTTAGTGAAATTTTCTTAAAGAACTAAAAATTGAGCTACCATATGATCCAATAATCCCATTTCTGGGACTACATCCAGAGGAATATAAACTGCTTTACCAAAAACACACCTGCACATGCATGCTCGTTAAAGCACTATTTACATAGCAGAAACATGGAACCAACCCAGAGACTGAAAATGGACTGGGTAAAGAAAATGTAGTAAATATACATGATAGAATACAACACAGCCATAAAAAAAGAACAAAATCATGTCCTTTGCAGCAACATGAATGCAGCTGGAGACAACCATTCTAACTGAGCTCTCATAGAAACAAAGACAAACAAAAAAATGAATACCATGTGTTCTCACTCATAAGCGAGCCCTGATCACTGGACACACAAGTACACAAGTGGGAACAGCAGACGCTGGACACTGCTAAGTGTCGGAGGGCGGGAGGAGGGATAAGGAACACACAACCACACACTGGGTACTAGGTCTACCATCAGGGGTAGAGAGGGTTTTCTAGATGTCCACACCTTACCTGCATGCAATTTGCTTATGAAGTAATACAAACATACACCCACAACTCCTGAAATAAAATAAAATTTAAAAAAGAAAGCAAGTCATAAAAATCAATGTCTGGAGGTACGTTCTGGGAAGTCAAAATGGAAAGTTCCCCTAAGATAGTAACGTACTTTGTGTTTTAGGAGCAGTCAGAAGAGTTACATGAGTGAGACAAAAACTAAAACAAAACGAAACTAAAGGAAAGAGGAAAAGAACTAAGAGGACTTTAGAGACAAAGGCCAGACCATGCAGTGCCTTGTAGGCCATGATAATGCCATGAATTTTATTTTAAAGAAGATCAAATGCCATTGGAGAAATTTTCATCATGGGAGTGACATGCTCTGATTTATTTTTTATATACGTTAATCCAGTTTCTATGAAGAAAATGGCTTCTAAAGATTTTTTTTTTTTTTTTTTTGAGTTGGAGTCTCACTCTGTCGCCCAGACTGGAGTGCAGTGGCCGCTCCCGGCCACCGCAGCCTCGACCTGCTGGGCTCCGGCGATCCTTCCGCCTCAGCCTTCCGAGTAGCCGGAATTACAGGCATGCGCTACCACGCCCGGCTGATTTTTTGATTTATTGTAGAGAGGAGGTCTCACTGCCCAGGCGGGTCTCGAACCCGCGGGCTCAGGCAATCCACTCACCTCAGTCTCCCAAAGGCGCGGGATTACAGGCTGAGCCACCGAGCCCGGCTGCTTCTAAAGATTTAAAAGTCAATTCAGCACACTAGTTGGGACTTTTTTTACAAGTAGTGTAGGAGCCTGATGTCAGTGGCTTGCACTATGATTGTAAAGGTAGACGTGTTGAAAAGTGATCAAATTTGGAGTATTTTTGAAACCAGAGGCAACATTGTATGCTGATATGTGCAAGGTAGGAGATAAAGAAGATTGAATTACGTCAGGTTTCGGGGGGCCTGAGAAAATTGGTGAAAGTTCTATTTACTTGGGAAGAATCATATTTGAGAAGGATAAAGAGTTTTCTTATAGATACTGTAATTTCAAGATATTTATTAGACTTCAAATGAAAATGTCAAGTTATTGGTTAGATATATCAATCAGGGAAGAAGTGGAGCTGGAGATATGTACTAAGAATCAATAACATATATATTATATGTAAGATAATAAATGAGGATAAGATCACTTAGGGAGTGGGCGCAGAGACAAAAGAGTGGATTAAAGGACCAATTTCTGAGGCTTTTCATAGATTCAAGTTCAAGGAGAAGAGACTGTTCCATCAAAAGAAAATTTCAAGTTGCTATCAATTAAAGAACGTGTCAGATATAGTAGTGATAATAACACATGCTATACGCAAAATATAAGTTTTTTATTCTTTCGTTTATTTATTCATTCAACAAACATTTATCATGTGTCTATTGTGTGCCTACTATGTGTCAGACACGATTTAGATGCTAGAAATGCAGCAGTGAAGACAGAAAAGACAAAGCAAACCCAATTGCCAGCCTTTGTAGAATTTTCATTCTATTAGGGGAAAGAGATAATAAGCAAGATAAATAAGTAAACTGTAGGATGTTAGGTCACAATAATTGCTAAAAGAAAATAAAATAGAGCAGGTCTTTGCATTGCTCTTCCTTCTTTTTTATTTTCTCACCTCAGAAATCCATATGACTGATTACTGAGACTTGCATCTTTATTTTAATGACACCTTCTCGGTGAGATTATTTTTTGCCTTTCTATTTAAAATGCCAATTCCCCCACCCTCTGTGATTTGTTTTACCCTTTTCTTTGTTATACTTTTCTTTATAACACTTATTACCACCTGACACTTTATTTAGTAATTTGTTTGCTTATGTATCCATTCATTCATTTATTATTTTTCTGTCACACTAGAATATCAACTCCGTGATGCCAGGGATTTGATTTTAACTTTTTGTTATTGTTGTTATTGTTTTACCCTCAGAACCTAGGGCTCTCCATAGCATGTACTAGATATGTAATGCATATTTACTAAATAGCTGAATGATTAATTCAATGAGTAACTATTAGCATCATTGAATATACACATTTACTTAACAACAATTTGTAGTATCCCATTCCAAAGGATGTAAGGAATTTATGAAATCTTTTGAGTTTTTGGTTAATTTAACAGTGGAAACAGAAAACATTCTGCAAAAAAAAAAAAAAAAAAGAAAGAAAGAAAAGAAAAGAAGTTTAAGAGAGTTAAGTAATGAGAATCATTCTGATAGATTTTAAATTTCAATGCAGAAAGTAATATAATGATTAATTAAATGCTTAGGTTAGGTTGATCATAGCTTCACTATAAATATTGTTCCAATAAATGACCTAAGTAAAGCTTTAAAGTTTATATATTGATGCACCTTTATAGTACATTGGGAATCTTTGTGCAATCAATTTTTACAGCATGCCAATGTCCATTTCATACATGTGTGATTTTACTATTTTAAATGCACTTGAAAGCTTAGAGTTGTACTTCTACATACAGGAGATAATGGTAACCAGTGCTCTCACTAGTAAGGTCCATGTTCTTGATCATGCATTCAACTGTCAGTTATAATTTTATTCCAGGGAAAAGAATGGTCTTTTTCAGCCAGGCTCGGTGGCTCAGCCTGTAATCCCGTGCCTTGGGAGGCTGAGGTGAGTGGATTGCCTGAGCCCGCGGCTTCGAGACCCCATCTCGACAATAAATCAAAAAATCAGCCAGGCGTGGTAGTGCGTGCCTGTAGTTTCAGCTACTCGGAAGGCTGAGGCGGAAGGATCGCCGGAGCCCAGCAGGTGGAGGCTGCGGTGGCCGGGAGCAGTCACTGCTCTCCAGTCTGGGCGACAGAGTGAGACTCCAACTCAAAAAAAAAAGGTCTTTTTCACCATGCTTTGATTTCTAGGTAAACACTGATGTAAAAATAATTGACTATTCACTTATCAACTTTATAAGAAATTTGTTTTTCATTAAAAAATTTCCATCACATATTAAAAAATCACATTTGCTTTGCAAAAATGTAATAGGTGGCAAATATGTGAATTGACAATTAGAATATAATTTGATATATATTGTATTAAAGTTATGAAAAATTATAAGTATAGAAAAGGAAACATCTAACTTTGCTTGAGGAAATCGGAGAAGATTTTACCAAAATAAATTAAGTGTATGCCAAGATGAGGTATTTTTCTTTGTGAAGATGGTCAAGGCATTTCAGACAGACATGCCATCACAAGGGTAAAGGAATTATGTAAGATTCATCTTACTGAAAGTGAAACCAAAATAACACCATAAGAACCTAAAGAACCAAGGCAGGAAAGTAAAGGACCCTGTGAAATCTATGCTAACGTAATTGGAGTTTTCTTACAAGTGATGTTTAAGGCAGCAAAATGTGTTTTAAAAGAATGCTTCAAGTAGGTATTGAAGGTCAGATGAAAGTAGGAGAAACACACAGAGAAGCCATTTAGCAAGCTGATACAATACCACTGTAGAGACATGATACATTTTCAATCCAACTCACATCAAGTAAAAACCAAATGTTACTTTCAAACCAAGAAGGAAAATATACAGATTATGACTATTTGTTTCTAGATCAAAGAGGAAGCCTTAACAAATTTTAAATTTCAGAATTATATCATTCAGAACATTTTCTCTAAGAACAATGCACTTAAATTAAAAATCTGCCAGAAAAATTCAGAAAAATAACTCTTGTGTTTGGAATTGAAAAACACACTCCTAAATAATTTGTGCATTTGAAAGGTAATCACACTTAGAATAAGAGATGCAGAAAACAACACTATGTATCCAATGTTGATTTGGGGGGAAATAGTGCTATATAGCAAAACTTGAAGAATATAACAAAATGAGTTTTGGGAGGAAAATGTGTAATCATAAATCTATTTGTTCCAAAATGACATTTGTTTAAAATAAGCTAAATTTCAAATAGAGAACAATATTCCAAAGCGAAAAAGGAAGGGAAAAAAGATGTTAATGAGTAGCATATTGTCAACACATTTGAAAAAATCAGAACAAACTGATATTTTTTCTATGAATCATAAACTAACAAAATTAAGGAAGAAATAAAATTTCTATAAGCCAGACACTATTACAGAAACTGATTCATTACCAGCAAAATTTCCCTTCACAAAGACATTATTGGACATTATACTTGAATCACCAGAATCTATGTATTTCTCCCAACACACACACACACACACACACACACACACACACACACACACACACACACACACTCCATTAAGAAGCAACTATTCAGTTTGGGGAATTGTCTCTGTCTCTATGAATGAGTACTGTTTAATCAAAGCTTATCATGGAAATCCAATCCCCTTACCAATGATTGCATTCAGAGGTGGTTGGCCTAAGATAATTAAGGCTAATTAGGGGTGAGAAAGTTTTGCTAGATGGTTCTGACATATACTTTCTGGAACTTGAGACAGAGCTTTAGGAAGCCACTTCTCTGAGGAAGCAGTTTCAAACACTCCCATATGCCTACCTTTACCGTGAATAAATATAAATATCTTCAGTGACTAAATTTGGGGGTAATTTGTTACACAGCAATAGATAACTAACACAACTTAAAAGAGTGCCTGGGTTGTTTATAAATGCTCGATAAATATTAGAAATTATATTGAAAAGCTAAAGGAACCAAATATAAATTATGTGTTTGAAAAGCAAAATAACAAATAAAAAATCCACTATATGTATAGTTTCAACAGCAGATTTGAGATGGCAGAAAAATCACTTCATTGTTACCATAAGTGATTTGGGCAAAATAGAAAATGGCACTGGATGGTAACGTGAATGCACAGAAAGAAAGTGCGAAGTGATAAATACCAGAAGTGATAAATATGTGGATACATATTTGGTATAGTCTAGGCTGACTCCCAGAATTCTGTCTTGAGGATGAATGCAAAGAGAATAGAGAGGGAGGAGCAAGTTTGGGCAGATTGGAGAGAGGGTGTGTTCAGTTTGGACATGCTGAATTTAATATCTGATGTTCCTATAGGATATCCTAACAGACATGCTCAATAAGTGTAGAATTAGGAGGAGCCAAATAAACCACAAAAATACTGAATAGTGTCAGGAAATTCAAATAGGCTAAAAAAAGAAGAGAAATGTAATCTTGAAAGAATCACGGATGTCCATAAGGAATATGTCATATGAAGATGCAATAAGCAGAAACTGACTGGAAGTGGTTTGGAGATTTCAATCTGAAAAGTCAAACAGAAATTTATAAAGCAATGACTAGTTTAAATAGAAAAAAACAAATTGGAGCACTCACTTTCATGAAACTCCAGACATTAATTTAATATTAGAACCAGGGATATTCTGAAAGCAGGCTGTTTAGCAGATAAAAAAGGCAAGTGCTATTTTGTGCTGGAAGCATTGGTCATGAAGATGCTGTATAGGCTAAAAGTGTTTAAAAAATGAGGGGATGGGAGCTCAGAATATGTTTCAATCAATTCACTGATGTAAGATGTAAAATAGTTGAATAACGAAACTCAAATTCAGTGGCTAACCTAATGAGGGCAATTGCATTTCATTCACAAACCAAAATTTTTGTTGCTGTCAGAAGAGTCCATTGGACAATCGGGCAGACCTAATACTGCATGCCTTATACTTTATGACTTCCTGAAGCTGGAAATGGGCTGCAGTGCTGAGTACAGGTGGAATCTGACTTTTATTTCTAACTTATATGTCAAGCATAAGTTACTAAAATAGGCATACAGATGAAATGTGATCAGGTTTTACTGTTGTTAATCATTTGAGCTTGTTAGTAGATATTTATGATTTTCTATACTTACCCATTAATGTATACTAAATATTTGAGCATTTGAGTGCTTTGCACAAAAACATATTCTGTATTATTACATCACACTGTCTGATTTGAGACAAAATTAATCATTACAAATTAAAATACAAAAGACAGAATGGTAGAGTTTGAAGAAACCTTAGAGATCATTGAGTTCCATTTCCTACTAGACCTAGGAAAGCTTTCCTGCCTTAATCCTTCATATGAGCATTTAGCTCAGCTGAAAGTCCTTCAGTGACAGAGAAAAAAGAATGTCCCATCCGCTGAGCACTGTGCAGATGCTTCACAGACACTGTGTCATATAGTTTCACAGTATGACTCTAGGATTAGGCCAATTAACAGATAAGGCATCTGAGGCACAGAAATTACAGGCAACTTGTCTAAATTCATAAAGTTATTAAGTGGCAGAACCCAGATATATAATACCAGTTTTGTATCTGACTTCAAATTCCATACTCCCCCTATAAATTCTAACATTTTAACTCATCACTTCATGAGATAGCTGTGATTATTATTTTTAAGTAAAACATTCCTAGTTTGATCTGAAAATTAACATCATTTATTTCTAAAACATTCTTCCCAATGTGCTAATTGGAAGTACATAAAATCTGTAAAGACCATAACCATGTAATCTACAAGTCTTCATGTTGAACATTCCATTACCTTTAGTTTCTCACCTAAGAGTGCACAGGCCTCAGGCATTGTGATGGCCTCTACATGCACTCTAGTTTGTCAATGACCAACTTCAGATAGCAAAGCAAGACTTACCAAGCCTTAGTCTTCACAAGAGCAGCTTGGATCATGAGTTCTATCTGCTGTATCAGACTTCGCACCACTCATTAGAGACAAGCTCTTCTAAAGAATGACAGGATAGATAGGGGTATAGAAGCCTCACTTAAAATTTTACATTAGCCGGGCTCGGTGGCTCAGCCTGTAATCCCGCGCTTTGGGAGGCTGAGGTGAGTGGATTGCCTGAACCCGCGGGTTTGAGACCCGCCTGGGCTACTTGGTGAGACTTCATCTCTACAATAAATCAAAAAAAATTAGCCGGGCGTGGTAGCGCACACCTGTAGTTCCAGTTACTTGGAAGGCTGAGGTGGAAGGATCGCCGGAGCCCAGCAGGTCTAGGCTGCGGTGGCCGGGAGCAGCCACTGCACTCCAGTCTGGGCGATAGAGCGAGACTCCAACTGAAAAAAAAAAAAAACTCCAATCTGGGCGATAGAGTGAGACTCCAACTCAAAAAAAAAATAAAATAAAATAAAATAAAATTTTACATCAATTCAATTTTTAAAAAATAATGGTTACATAATTTTTACTTTACTCTGTAATGCTGGAGTCCAGCTCCAGCAGGTCAGGGTTTCCTGAAAGAGGGACCGCATAGACACAGGAGAAAAAACTTGGGACACTGACTGTGCTGCAAGCAGGACAAATGCCGATTTATTGTCTTTTCCAACTCCTTTTATACCCTACATGTTTTTTGTTTCCAAGGCAATCAGTTACAATTGAATGGACTGGACAGGCAATGCATCTTTGTTCATCCTCTTTTGATCTTAAAACATTATCATCCTAAACTATAAATTTTATAAACTTCTAACATTTTTTAATGATTACCATTTCTTAATGTCCATACAAAACTTACTTATTCCTATAACTATTACATTATAAATCACTACCAAGTTCTAAGTACTATAATTATCACATAGATTAACAAGCCACACCTGTGACCTTCACACAGCAATTTGCAACTAGCTGGGGTAAAGCAACATTTTCAAGGTTTCTTAGCTGTAAGTTGGCCTGACTAGTTTTCCCTAACTTCACACTTGGTGTTTACAATCTACGTTAATTATTTCCTGCCAGGAAGAATGAGCTTTAATGTTTGTAAAACAAAAGGCCTCTCTCAAGTCACCAGAATTACAAGCCTCCTTAACAAAGGGAAGTAAAGGCAAGGGATAGTGGAGGCATGAGTGGAATTTTGCTTTCCATCCTCAGACTGTGCAGAACGTTTTGGCTGCACCAATAACAAAAGTAGAAGAAGCCAGGGTCTCAGCTGCCCAGGTTCGCTTTGCAACCCGGGGTCTTCAGCCCCCTGGATTTTGTCAGCAGGCAGGCCTCCATGGCTGGCTCCCAACACTGTAATATAGTTCTAAGTCTTTTGGCTCACAGCCAAAACACTGTACATGTATCCGGTATCAGAAAGAATGGGACAACCAAGGATTTTAGAAGCAGCTTTTCAGGTTTCCGAAGTCTATTGAACTGTCACATTCTTAATAAAAAAACCTAGCATTCAAAGCACATACCAGAACCTCTTTATCTTCCCTGTCACTGCGCCACAGTATCTAATAGGATATTATGGCACATTCCAACAGAACTTGAACCATAAAAAATACAAATTGGACTTTTCTTGGCTAATTTGTCACTGGAGGGGTTCAGTAGAAGAAAGAATAAAGACATGTAACTGTGGATACTTTAACTTAAATGCTGAAAAATACTAGTGATCTATACATAAAGAAAATTTAACCGAATCAGAACATGCAAAACAATATATTAAATTAATATGATATGATTTCTTTTTATTTTAGTGTTCCTTCAAGAAGAATTCATAAGCAAGCTAAGGTGATTTTTTCTGAAGGACGAACCACAGAAAAATTTAATTCAATGTCACACATAGAAATACAAATTTTGCCCAAAGGCATAACAGTTTGCTTCACTGTCAAGTGTTACTAATCTCAAATGTCCAATATTTCAGTGGATTTTCTATAGGTCTATTGTTAACTGGTACAAACACTACAGGACTGACCTTTCAGCAATATATTCATATGTACAGTTTTAAATAATAAATATCTTCTCTCTTCCTCATACTTTCTCCCTATCTGGATAAGTATATGTGCATATACACACATACAATACACACACACATACATACACATATGCACACAAAGCCATATAATAATTGGCTGTGAAAATTCTCTTTCACACCCAATCTTCCATTTATCATTACAAAATGCTTCCAAAATACTTAGAAACACTTAAGGTGGCTTTAATATATGCTAAACTAGAAAAAGTTCTCAGCAGTTCTTGGCAATCCAGAAGAGGCTGGAGGCTTGTTCATTACTTTGCATAGATTTTATAATGTCCAGAACAGAACATTTGTATAGGAATGTACTAACTGATATTTAAATTAATATGAAAAATTGAAGGATCTTAAAATAGCCCAAAAAACATTTTAAGGGAGAACAAAATTGATGAACTACTCTGCTTTATTTCAAGAATTACTATTAAGCTAATAATTATCAAGATGGAATATAATTAATGGAAGGATAGATAAATAGTTTAAATGAGCAAAAGAGAAAATATAGAAATAAACCTGCACATATGTGTTCAATTGATTTTTAAGCTAAAGTACTGATGGGAAATGTTAGCCTTTTTGATGAATGGTGCTAGAACTACTTGATAGCCACATAAAAAAATGTATTTGACTCCTACCAAAATATACACAATATACGCAAAACTTAACTTGAAATATATGATATGCCTAAGCATAAAATCTAAAACTATAAAATTTTATTTTGGAGTAAACAGAAATTTATTTAATATGAAACAAGAGCAAATGGTTTATATTTAACAATCTATTGATATACAGAATATATGAATAATGCAACTGAATAATAAGCAGACAAGGAGTCAAATAAAATTACATATGTATTTAAGCCCACACTTTATAAAAGATTATGTGAATGTCCAGTAAGCATATAAAAAGATATTAAACATCATTTTCATTAGAAAAATGCAATTAAAACCACCATGACTTATCACTAAACACTCACTAGTATAGCTAAAATAAATAGTAACAGATATTGATTAAGCTGTAGAGTGACAGGAATTCTTATACATTATTGGCGATAGCATAAAATGGTACAACTGCTCTGAAAAGATCTATCTTTTTCTTAAAAGGCAGTGCATACTTCTCCATGAACTGGCAATTTTACTCCTAAGTGTTTATCCAAGAGACGTGAAACTATACGAGTCTTGTACATAAATGTTCATGTCAGCTTTATTTGTAATACCAACTGGAAACAACCAAAGTACCACCAACAGGTAAATAGAAAAAAAATTTAATATATTCAAACAATGCAAAAAATGGAATAAAGTAATATAATAATAATGAACTGCTGATACAAACAATAATATGATGAATTTCAGAAACATTACACTGAGGGCACAAAACTAGCCACAGAATATGACATACTGCATGATTCTATGTATATTAAATTCTAAAAGGCAAAATTAATCTTTGGTGACAGAAAGAAGATCAATGGTTGGCTGGGCCATGAGTATAGAGATGAGATTGTCCACAAAGTCTCATGAAGGAACATTTTATGCTGATGGAAATGTTTTAGATCTTGATTGTGGTGGTGATTAAAGTTGTATTTGATAAATCTCATCACAGTATACACTTACAATGGATGTACTGTATTTTATATAAATTTCACTTCAATAAAATTTATTGAAAATACTGGTACAAACCTGTCTTAAGATTTGAAAGTTGTTTGCTATGGCAATTTAAGAAAAAGATGGTGCCAGGCTCGGTGGCTCAGCCTGTAATCCTGCACCACTGGGAGGCTGAGGTGAGTGGATTGCCTGAGCCTGCGGGTTCAAGACCCGCCTGGGCAGGCGAGACCTCATCTCTACAATAAATCAAAACAATTAGCCAGGCGTGGTAGCGTGTGCCTGTAGTTCCAGCTACTTGGAAGGCTGAGGTGGAAGGATTGCCAGAGCCCAGCAGGTTGAGGCTGCGGTGGCCGGGAGCAGTCACTGCACTCCAGTCTGGGTGATGGAGTGAGACTCCAACTCACAAAAAAAAAAAAAAGAAAAAGATGTTAACATTTTCTATTGCTTATTATTGAAGTACTGATATTGATTTAAAATGAAAGCCTTTTAAGTGCCATAACTAATGCTCTTCTTGAGCATTCTATTTTCCAATTTGACATTTTCTAATTTGCTTGATATATATGTGTATGTGTGTGTGTGTGTGTGTGTGTGTGTGTGTGTGTGTGTGTGTGTGTATTTATATATTCACATGACTGTATTGTATATAGATATATACAATATATAAGAATATATATATATATATTCTCCCATGCTTGCATAAACCTTTTCAAAAATATAGAAACATTATTTGAAGAAATTAATGTAGAACTTGAGATACACCCCAATCCTAGCCTGGAAGTTAATGAGACATGTTGTCAGCTAATAGTATTTACATAATTCTACTACCAGCTCTTTTAAAGGAGAAATTTCACAGTTCTCAGTCAAAGAAAGTGAGAAATGGTATTGATTTACTGCTGTCAACTGATATGAACCAGAAATGAGCCTCAGGGATCCAATTGAGACTGATGAATGAAGAGTTTCTGGAAGTTTAATTAGAACGGTTAAATTCTTCTCTTTTTACTTGGTTTCCTTGTAAGTAAAGTAGAATAATTGAACTTTCTGCCAAGGATTTGTGAAGGTCAGTTAAAACAACAGCAACAAAACACTTTAAAAAGTACTAAAATTTTTTTGCAGATTTTTTAGCTTGTTCACATACAGAATACTCTTAAAATACATAGTACTCTCTGATAATCTCTTGTATTTCTTTAGGGTCAGTTGTAACCTCACATTTTTCATTTCTAATTGTGTTTATTTGAATGTCCTCTCTCCTTTATCTTTTGATAATCTGTCCAGAAATGTGTCCATCTTATTTATTCTTTCAAAGAACCAACTTTTTGTCTCATTCATAACTTGTATGTTTTTTTATCTTTTTTTTTTTTTAGTTTAGTTGGAGTCTCACTCCGTCGCCCAGACTGGAGTGCAGTGACTGCTCCCGGCCACTGCAGCTTTGACCTGCTGGGCTCCGAATTTTTTTTTTTAATTTATTGTAGAGATGAGGTCTCGTCAAGGTGCTCAGGTGGGTCTCGAACCTGCGGGCTCGGGCAATCCACTCACCTTAGCCTCCCAAAGTGCAGGATTGCAGGCTGAGCCACTGAGCCCGGCTTGTTTTTTTAATCTTTATTTCATTTAGCTGTGAATTTATTTTGATAATTTCCATTGTTCTACTTGTTTTCAGATTGGATTGCTCTTGTCTTTTCAGCTTTCTTAATTTTGACATTAGACTATTTACTTGAGATACCTCTATTTTCTTGATGTGTGCATGCTATGTTATAAACTTCCTTCTCAGCACGGAATGCATGGTATCCAGGGAGTTTTGGTATGCTGTACCTTGGTTTTCAACTGTTTCTAGAAATTTTTTATTTGTCCTGAGTTCTGTGTTAACTCCAAAGTTGCTCAGAAGCATATTGTTTAATTTCCATGTATTTATTTGAATTGGGGGATCCCTGTTGTGATGATATTATTTTTATTCTGTCATGGTCTAAGAAGATGCTTGGTATAATTTTAACCTTTTGAAATTTGTTCATGTTTCTTTTTGTCTGAGTATGTGGTTGATCTTGTAGTTGTCCCATGTGCTGATGAGAATAATGTATATTCTGTGGTTGTTGGGTAAATTGTTCTGTAGATATTTATTAGATCTAATTGGTCACATGTTGAGTTAAGATTCCTGGTAACATAACCTCCCAAGATTAAAACAGAAATATATTGAAACCCTAGATAGACAGATAAGTAAAAACATTAACTCAGTAATAAGAACACCCCCCCACCAAAAAAAAAGTCCTGGACCAGATGATTTCTTGATTTAATTCTACAAGGAAGAGCTGATACCAATCTTACTAAAAGTATTCCAAGAAATCAAGAAGAAAAGAATTCTCCCCAGCCGATATCACCCTGATATCCAAAAATGGATATGAAGCCAATATCACCCTGATATCCAAAAATGGCAATATCACCCTGATATCCAATAATGGCAAAGGCCCAAGAAGGAAAGAAAATTACAGGCCAATTTCCCTGATGAACATAGATGCAAAAATTCTCAAACAGATTCTAGCAAATTGCACAGTGCAAGGACCATCTATCATAACCAGATGATTTTCATTCCCAGGAGGCAAGGTTGATTCAACACACAAATTAATAAACATAAACCACCACATAAACAAGTGCAAAACCAAGAGCCACATGATTATCTCAATAGATGCAGAAAAAGCATTTGATAAAAACCAACATCCCTTCTTGACAAAAATTCTCAAACACCAAGGCATTTTAAAAACATCCTTCAAAATAATAAGAGCCATCTATGACAACCTGCAGTCAGCTTCATATTTAATGGACAGAAGTTGGAAGCATTCCACCTAAGACCTGGAACAAGACAAGTATGTCCACTCTCACTCCTATTTAGCATAGTGTTGAAAGCCCTAGCCAGAGCAATCAGGCAGAAGAAATAAATTAGAGGTATCCAAATGGGGGACTAGGAAGTTAAGTCATCCCTATTTGAAAATTATATGATTCTATTCATAGAAAATCCTCGAGGGTCTATCAAAGACCTCCTTGCACATTTAAATGATATAAGTAGAGTCTCAGAGTACAAACCAACGTGCAAAATTCAATTGCATTTCTATACCACCGCCAAGCAGGTTGAGAACCAAATGAAAAAGACAATCATGTTTACAATAGCCACAAAACAAAACAAACTCAGCATTCATTTAACCAAAGAGTTGAAGGATCTATACAATGAGAACTACAAAACACTGCTCAAATAAATCAAAGACAACACAAACAAATGGAAGAATATTCCATGCTTACAGATTGAAAGAATCAATATTGTCAAGATGTCCATTCTACCAAAGGCAATCTACAGATTCAACACAATCTCTTTCATACTACTAGCATCATTTTTCACAGATCTAGAATTTTTTATGGAAGCAAAAAAGAGCCTAAGTAGTTAAAGCAACCCTCAGAAAAAAGAACAAAGCTGGAGACATCACACTTCCAGACATCAAATTTTACTACAAGGCTACAGTAACCAAGGCAGCAGTACTGGTATAGGAAAAGACACACAAGACCAATGAAATAGAACAGAGAATCCAGAAACGAAATCACAGACCTTCAACTAACTCATCTTTGACAAAGCTGAAGAAAATAAACATTAGGGAAAAGAAACGATATTTTAAAAATTGTGCTGGAAAAACTGGCTAACCACATGCAGAAGAATGAAACCGGAACACTGTCTATTCCCATATATAAAAATTAATTCAAAATGGATCAAATATTCACATGTAAAACCTCAAAATATAAGAATACTAGATGAAAACTTATGAAAACCCTCCTGTACATCAGCCTAGGCAATGAATTCAGGGCCAAGTCCTCAAAAGCAAATGCAATAACATTTTAAATTGTTAGGTGGAAAATTATCAAGCTAAAAAGTGTTCACACAGCAAAAGAAGCCATTAAGAGAGTAAAGAGACAATTCACAGAATGGAAAAAAATATTCGCAAGCTATGCATTCGACAAAGGCCTAAAATCCAGATTCTATAAGAAACTCAAATGAATTGACAAGAAAATATATATATAACCATTTTAAGATGGGCAGAGATCATAAACAGATACTCCTCTGAGGAGACACTCAAACAGCCAACAAACATATGATAAAATGCTCAGCTTCACTGATCATCAGAGAAATACAAATCAAACGGCAATAAGGTACCACATCACACCAATCTGGAGGGCTACCATTAAAAAGTCATAAAACAAAAGATGACTGTGAGCCCTTGGAGAAAAGTGAATGCTTCCACAATGTTGGTGGAAATGTAAGTTAGTTCAACCTTTGTGGAAAGCAGTGTGGCACTTTCTCAAAGAACTAAAAATTGAACTACCAGTCAATCCAGCAATCGTACCCCTGGGCATATAACCAGAGAAACATAAATCACTCTACTGAAAAGACACTTGTGCATGTATGTTTATTGCAGCACTATACAGAATAGCAAAAACATGGAACCAAACAAGATGGCCATCAAAATTGTGACTGATAAAGAAAACATGGTATTTATACACAATGGAATACTATGTAACCATAATGAAGAACAAAATCTTGTTCTTTGCAGCAACATGGATGCAGCTGGAGATCATCATTTTAAGACAACTATCAAAGAAAGAAAAAAACTGAATAATGCATGTTCTCATTCATAAAAGGGCACTAAGCACTGGATATATGGACACAAAGGCAAAACAACAGACACTGAAGCACTGCTAAAGGAGGGAATGAGGGAATGTGACAAGGGGTACACAATCACCCACTGGGTACTATGTCCACTACTAGGGGAGAGGACTCTCTAGAAGCCCAAATGTCACCTTCATCAATGAGTATGCAGCAAGTTTTCACATGTACCCCACGACTCTAGAATAAAAACAAAGTAAAAATTTACAAAAAGTGGTTCTAATCTTTCCTTGCCTAATATCGTCTGCTTTGTGATGGAATCACTTAGAACAGTATATGTCATTCCCACAGATTGGGAAACTGGAAAAAAAACTTCTTATATAGTGGAAAAACATATTCATTGTAACAGCAGCCACGAGAATTCTTCTTAGAATAGTACCTGGACTCACTGGAAGAAGAAAAATTCATGCTGCTTTATGGCAGAAGCCCAAATATCCAAAGACCTGGGTACAAATGGAATCTGAGGATGGAGTTGGGAGAGACAGGCAGGAGGGCTCAGGCTCCACTACCAGGAAATGCTCCTTATGAGTGTACCCTCACATCTTTAGAAAAACAAACAAATAAACAAACTACATGCTGGGTGTTGACAGATTTCATAGGGAACCTGATGAAAGAAAAGAGTTCAGTATTCAGGGTTTAGTGACTAAGCTGACGTTATTCTGGAGAGAGTTGTGGGAAAATGAGCCTCTTAAAATCACAGAAAGAAGGGAATAGAATTTTGGCTAGCACTGCGTGTTAAATTGAAGTTTGGGTCACATTAAGTTGCATTGCTCTGAAGCAGAGTCTCCTGGCTATTATGATCAACATGTGAGTTACACTTATATTTGAGGCAATATAGTGTAGGATAGTACTAGAAGTCTCTGGTTTAGGATCAGAAAGACCAATTTCAAACAAAATAGATGTAAACTATCATTATTTTTCAGCAGTTTACTAGCTATGAGAACCTGGGAAGGTTGCTTACTTTCCCTGAGCATCATTTGTATAACAGAAAATACAATGGTACTTCATAGAGTTGTTTAGAAGATTAAAGAATGATTTATAGTTATTTGATAAAAATATCAGGTATTGTTATTATTAATAATAATTATCTTCCTCTTAGCAACCAACTCTCAAAGTATATAACAAATGGCTTGCCTATATTAAGTGTTAAGTAATATTCACTGAATTTCAGCAAAATAAATCTTATCTTTCTGTCAATATCAAGACTGTTTATCACTAGAAAAAAATAGCTAGAGGATCTGCTATTCACAAAGAGTCATTTCTTTTAAATTCCAACTATCCGTTGCTTCTAGGTAAAATATGTCTTATCTACTAATTTCTAAACATATGTCCACTTATTACACAGGACTCCTCTTAATCAAAGGATCCAGGCACAGCTTCTGAAACAGACACAGAGCATAGTAACAATTGACTTTTCTCTATTTTTATCATGGCATCATGCCTCAAAAATCCAAGAATGTTATGAATGTCATATTTAACCTTTTCAACATAATAGCATCTTAAATATTTTTTTAAGTATGCAACATTCAAGACATACAAAATAGTATGAATAAACAGCATACAGGAATTGATTCAGTTACTGCAACAAGTCAATAGCATGAAAAGGTAAGTGGGAGAGAGGAATACCCTAGATTAAAAGAGAATAGAGATCTAATAACGAAATAGCAAGTGTGACCCTGATTTGGAAAAGTCAACTATCTAAAAAAAAGATTTTTGATACAACTAACATACGGATTTTTAGATATACTTTTGGTATACATGATACTATGGGATCATTATTATTTTGCTTATTAATGATGATGGCATTTTGTTATTTTTTTACAGCCCATATCTTTAAATATGTATGTAGCATGCAGAAATAAAATGGCACAGTGATTTGGATTTTCTTTAAAATATGCTTTAGAATGAAAAAGAAGAGCAAAGATAGATGAAGCAAATACAGTACGATTTTAATAATCGTTGAATACCTAATATGGGTATACAGTTTATTTTACTAAAAACATTTTTGTATATATTTTAAAAATCATATTAGCACATGTAGTGAAATACAGCTATGGTTTCAAAAAATACTTGTGCATCCAAAACCAGTTTAGGGGAAAAAAATCAAAACCAATTTTGTTAAATTCCCTGCACCAATAACCTTGACCACCCTACAGAGAGGAATACTACACTAACTTTGGTATTTATTATTCTTTTGTTATTTTGAATACTTTTACTACATATTTATGTATTTGTAACCAATATGTTATATTGGTTTTTACGTTTTTAAACGTCATATAGACAGTATCCAATTGCATGTGCTCTTCAGTTGCTTGATTTTTTTTTTTTTTTTTTTTGGTCAGCACTTATGTATGTGTGACATCCATGGAGTTCCAAAATAGTCTTCCAAAAATATCTTTCATATTTTTTTCCTGAGGCAAGTCAAAGTTCATATCAGCATTGAAGTGTCATGTATGTCTCCCCACTGGGGTGTCTGCTATGTTATCTTTATTTATAAGAGGCCACGAAACTTCATTGAGCTATAGTTTTCTCTGAATGGGGATTTCTGTGTAAAGCAATTCTGTAATGAATTAAAGGTTAACAGAACTTTGTTTCCTCCTAAACTTCATTATCAGTCTTTTCTGAAATAATTATTGAATATGTTAGTTGGGTTTCAGCTGCTAGCAAACACATTTTTACTACCTCAGCAAATTTAAAAAAAGCATACTGGCTGCATATTCCTTTTGTTGTTGTTGATAGAGTTGACTTTTAATTGGCCAAATCTAAAGACGTACTAATACCTGCATTGCCTTGCTCTAAACATAATAACAAGGGTCAATACTCACATTGTGGAGAATTCGATGTATCCATGATTACTTATGTTGGACGGTCTTTGAGGAAGGCTCCAATGAGCATTGCAAACTGGCTTGCCCAAAAAGATTTCTCAGCCCATTCTTTTTAAAGGAAACAATCACCATGTATAGATTTTTCAGAAAGATGGGGTTTTTTAAAAATAAAATTTCCTTAGGTCTATATTCAAATTATCTCGGTTACATAATAGGTGCTCAATAAACACTTATAAATAAATTTTCCCTTAATTGTAAAGTGCAGTAAGGACAGAGTCTGCTGAACAAATCAATTTGTCATTGTATAACTGATTTCAGGGAGTAAGGGGAATAACAAGGAAAAGTCTTCCCCTCTTGCCTAACAAATCCACTTTTGGACTTTTGGACTCATACAGTGGCTTGAAGGGATCTAGCCCTACTTTGTTCTTCCCAGAGCCTGGGCCTAATTCATTTAGATTCTCTCTCTCTCTCTCTCTCTCTCTCTCTCTCTCTCTCTCTCTCTCTCTCTCTCTCTGTCTCTCGCTCTCGCTCTGTCCTTCTGTTCTCTCTCTCTCTCTCTCTGTCTCTGTCTCCCTCTCTCCCTGCCTCTCTCTCCCTGTCTCTCTCAGTCTCTGTGTCCTTCCCTCCCTGTTGCTTTCTGTTTCTTTCTTCCTCGCTCTCTCATAAGTCAGAAACCCAGTGCTATCCTTTGCCCTTATTAAATTTTGCAATGGTAAAACTTTCTTTTATATCAGTGAAATTCAATTGTTGATGTCCTCAGTCTATTATTAATCATTTCTACTGTGACTAGGAAAGAGAAGCTTATTAAATATAACTTTTAGTCCATAATTCCTAATCAGAAATTTGTTTTTATTGTAGTCAGCCTATCATCTTGCAAAGACAATGTTTAAAGTCCACAACTCTCTCTATTAGATGTTCCTCCGTTAGGCATAATAGAAAGGTACTTTCTTAGGTGTCCTATATGATTTGGAACTAAGGTTTCATGCATTCTATGATGTTTAAAACTTTATTCAAAAATATACGATTATAATCTAATCTGGTGCTGTGTAAGAAGCCTTATGTTTATCCCACTTCCCACCTTGGTGCATTTAAATGACTCATTTTGTGTATGTCCACATGCATACAAGGAATTCAGACTAATGAGGCTTTGACCCTGTGGTGCTGAAATTTAATCAGTTTCATTCTCATTCCATGTTCTATATTCGTTGGTTTCTTCTCTGACTTCTTAACCTCACAGGACTCTACTTAAAAAAAAAATTTTTTTTTGCAACATTGCTTTTACAAACCATTTGGCACATTTCTTGTTTTACACTTTTACCAGACTAATATGTAGTAGTCTCCTTCTGGTTTAAATTGTCATTGAAATTGGTAAAAATAAGCTTCTACTTTTTCAGAATCCTTGGTTTGCAACTTAGTTTGATTAACTTTCTGCGATATATCAAAGAGAGAAGACACTCTAATCACAAGTTTCATCTTGGCCTTGTAAGATAAGAATGACCAGTAGTCCTTAGCATGGAAACAGGACTGAATATAGCAGTACACTTTTCATTAATCGTGCTAATGAGTTTAAGCACTATAGAAACATAAGGATGTCCGTGGATCAGTTACACCTTTCTAGACAATGGTAATGACAATTTCATAAAATATTTTCTCTATTTCTGTGTATATCAGTATTTGTTTATCAAACATTGACTAATAATTTATAATATTTCAGGCATTTTGCTGAGTGCTTGGGATAGAGCTCTCTCATTGAACTTATTTTTTTCCAAAACTTGCATTCTAGAGGATGTGAATAGGTTTTATGTGAAAATAAACAAATTTTAAAAAGCCTCCATGATTAAATGGGTTTTTTAAAAGGCAGGTTAAACAAAGGCAATTAATTTTCTTTTCAACAGAATATCTAAGAGTATTTAATCCACTTGCTCTCCAGTTCTTATCATGAGTTCATGAATATCCAAGAGGGGTTGGAATAGGCTAAAAAAAAAAAGTGTGTCCCAATCTTGCTTTACCAAAAAACTCTTTTTCTCCTGATTGTCTCATTGGACTAGGGTTTCTCAGAGTATACTTTGGAAAATACTAGTGCTGTATATGCAATAATTATATTATTGTTAGGTTAGAGTTATTATGATTTGCTCCTTTTAACTCTGGAAATACTTTTTGTCTTGTAATCTATCTGATACTAAATAGCCATTATAGCCTTCATGGGGCTACTGCTTGCATGACATATATTTTTACATCCAATTTTTTAGCCCTCCTGTTTCTTTGTATCTTTCTATCTAAATCATGTCTTCTGTAGACAGCTTATAGCTGTGTTCTGCTACTTCAATTATTCTGACAATCTCTGCCTTGCAATACATGGATTTATTATATTAAAATTCATCAGACTGATGTGATTGTGTTGAATATACATTATTATTATTTATTTTCTGTTTTCCCCTATTTTCAGTTCCTCTATGATTCATATTTTCAAAACCACCTCTTTCTTCGTTTTGTTCATAGTAGGTATTCAATAAACATTTGTTGAATTGTTGGCTCCTCTGTTAACTTACCAGACTCTTCCAGACAAAATGAATGTTTTTCTCCTCTGTGTGCCCATAAGATTGAAAAAATATCCAAGCATTTATTATAGTCACTGGGCTTTAATGCAAAAATATTTCAATGTCTGAAAAGACTCCTGGGACATCTCTGATATGTATACATGGTATGGGATAGTTGAACACACACAAAAAAATTTAATTTTTCAGCATTACAACTGCTTATAATGGAATAGATGTTGTCATTACGATTGTTTAGAAGTAAAATGTTACAAAAGTCTGGGCATGGTGGCTCATGCCTGTAATCCCAGCACTTTGGGTGACTGAGGCAGGAGGATTGCTTAAGGCCAGAAGTTTGCAACCAGGCTAGGCAACACAGAGATACCCTTTCCCCCACCAAAAGTTATAGAAGACATCAAAGTGACTTGAAATATCATTGAACCTTCTCTAATGGTGCCAGCCTATGTTATTTATCCCATAGACCCCATTTGCTTGAAAATCAAACTGGTATCTGCATTCTACAGATTGTTTTTAAGATTCAGGAGACTGCCATGAGTACTGAGGAGACCACACAGCGGTGATGGTTAGAATACCACATGATAGGGTAGTTATTTGTTTATATGTCTTTCTTCTTCATTAGATTTTTCTCTCCTTCTCTCCAAGTTCTAACCTGTATGTTTATTACTACTACCTTGCAGAGAATGTGGCAAAAATAGATATGCACGTAATTGGATTAATTAATTATACAAATTCAAAAATCCACTGAAATGTACATCTAATACACATATAGATTTGTTTCTAACATAGGGGAGAACACAGCAGAGATGTTTCTATTGAAAGACTTGAAGCCACTGCAGTGCAATACATGTTACAGGCTATCTGAGCCCACACAAAAGGAACAGTGTCACTTTTTCACCAAAGTGGAAGTTGCACTCATATTTTTGTTCCAAAATTTACAGAAACAGATTGCATGTTTTATAAAGGCCCCATTACATATTACTCAAGTCAAAAATCTGTGGGCAATCTAAAAATATCTGACTGCTGATCCTATCTTCTAATTCTTCAGAGTGTCCACAATGAAGGGGTGTGTGTGTATGTGTGGGTGTGTGTGAGAGAGAGAGAGAGAGAGAGAGAGAGAGAGAGAGAGAGAGAGAGAGGAAAGAGAAGGGGAGGGGAGAAAAGAGAAAACGGGAGGAGAGAGGAGAAGAGGAAGAAACATGGAAGAATGAACAAACATGAAGCACACATGATGGGAAACCTTATATTATTTTTCTTCCTACATCAGTGACATTATGTACATAGAAAATAAGAAAAAAAAGTGTCAAGAGGATTGCTTAGACTAAATTTAATTGTAAATTTAAATGCACAATTAAAATTAGTGTAAATAATTCTCTCAAAAATAAGGAAAGATAATTCCCAGCTTTACTAAAACAGTGGTTAGGCCTTGTTTAAACACAGTTAGTGTGGGAAAAGGAAGCAATTCAAAATCAAAATTGACCCAGAAACTTTGCCTCCCTTAAAATTCTGAGGGGATTTTTGTATACTTTAGAAAACTTAGCATATTGTTTTCCTTGCATTAAACTATATATCTCCTTATTTGTATAAATGACAATTCTTATTCTCATGCATTATTTACTAACACTAGGGGTAAACGTTTGAAACTGTAAAAGATATGTTTAATTTACCTCTCCTAGGACATTATTATTTTATATTTATCTCTTACTGTCACTTTAAAAAACCAAACCATATAAGTCCTATATCTTAAACTGTACCTTGTCATTGTATACTTATTGTCCCTCTTGGCATATAAACTGTATTGAGTACAAAATGATCAATTGAACTGGTAAAATTGAATAGTTTAAATTGAACTGCCTTTTTATCTGATCAAATTGGAAGCATTACCAAGCTGTTGTCAGAATGCTTTTGGCTGTACTTGCAGGAAGGTGACAAAGATGATTCTCTGAGTCATTTTATTATTCTTGACTCCAATTTTTTCATGCACAGCATGTGTATGAGTGCAGTTATTGAATTAACCATGATTCATCCATTGGAGAAATTCTAATAGTGACTGCAAAAATGTTTCCATTGGAAAAAGTGAAATGTCTCATCTAAGTTTTCATCGGAAGCTGCTAATAAATTGCTATTTCTGCTTCATGTTTCATATAAATCAAAGAAATCAAGTCATATCAAAGATGCAAACTATACTACTCTGAATTAAGTTATGCTTTATAGAACACAAAGCTTAGTGTTATGAATTTAATACCAAAGTTACTTTTCTCAGAATTTCAGTTAGATCTATTGCTTTGAATATTTAACCTGGAAAAGAGAAAGAATATTGCTAGAACATTTGCTCAAAAAATTCACAATTAAATTTAGTCTAAGCAATTCTCTAAAAAAATGACAGTTGGTAAACACTATAATTTAAAATGTATTACACATTTGTGGTATGTGTTAATCATCTACTAAGGTTATAATTCTAACTTAATGAACTCTACTATGCTAATGACTCTTGAAAGTAAAGCAGAAATATTATAGAGAGACCTTAGAGAGACTCTGCAGACAATATTCTGAAAAACATGTTTCTGAGGGTTGGTAGGCATAGCCACTCAGAAAAATAAATTTGCTTTACATATTCCGAGTGATTAATTGAAATTTTATCTCATTTTTGTGTGCCTTCTATGTATTTTTTTTTTCTAGTTTTATTGAGGTATGATTGAAAATGAAAATGGTACAGGCATATCTTGGAGATGTGAATTCAGTTTTAGATCATTGCAATAAAACAAGTCGTACAATTTTTCTGGTTTCCGAATGTATATAAAAGTTATTTTTGTACTATAATTTAGTACATTAAGTGTAAAAAAAAACAATGTACATACGTTAATAAAACTTATTTTAAGCCGGCTCGGTGGCTCAGCCTGTAATCCCGCGCCTTTGGGAGGCTGAGGTGAGTGGATTGCCTGAGCCCGTGGGTTCGAGACCCGCCTGGGCAGCGAGATCTCATCTCTACAATAGATCAAAAAATCAGCTGGGTGTGGTAGCGCATGTCTGTAATTCCGGCTACTCAGAAGGCTGAGGCGGAAGGATCGCCGGAGCACAGCAGGCGAGACTGCGGTGGCTGAGAGCAGCCACCGCACTCCAGTCTGGGTGACTGAGTGAGACTCCAACTCAAAAAAAAAAAACAAAAACGTATTTTATTGCCAAAAAATGTTAATACACGTTTGGACCTTCAGCGAGTCATGATCTTGTTGCTGGTGAAGAGTTTGACCTCATTGCTGATGTCTGCTGACTTACTAGGGTGGGGGTTATTGAATGTTGGGGTGGCTGTGGCAATTTCTTAAAATAAGATAACAATGAAGTTTTCTGCATCAATTGCTTTCCTGAAAGATTTCTTTGTAGCATGTGGTGGTGTTTGATGACATTTTAGCCACAGTAGGACTTCTTTCAAAATTGGTCTCAATTCCCTCAAACTCTGCTAATGCTTTATCAACTAATTTTATGCAATATTATAAATCCTTTGTTGTCATTTCAACAATGATCACAGAATCTTCACCAAGAGTGTATTCCATCTCAAGAAACCCATTTATTTGCTCATTCATAAGGAGCAGAATCTCACCTGCTAAAATTTCATCATGACATTGCAACATATCAGTCACATCTTTAGGCTCCACTTCTAAATCTGACTCTCTTTTTTCTATTTTGATCACAACTGCAGTTACTTCCTCTACCTGAATTCTTGAACCCCTCAAGTCATCCATGAGGGTTGAAATCAACTTCTTTCAAACTTTTGTTAATGTTAATATTTAGACCTCCTCCCATGAATCATACATGTTCTTAAAGGCATCTAAAATCGTGAATCATTTCCAGAAGGTTTTCAATTGACTGCCCAGATCCATCAGAGGAATCACTAACTAAGGCAGCTGTAAAATTATGAAATGTATTCTTAAATAATAAGACTTGAAAGTCAAAATCACCCACGAAACATCATTAATCTGTCATACATCACCATCAGAACTTTTGTGTGAATAGGTGTATTGTCAATGAGCAGTAATATTTTGAAAGGAATACTTTTTTTCCTGAGAAGTTAAGTCTCATCAGAGGGCTTTAAATATTCAGTCAACCAGGCTGTAAACAAATGTGCTGTCATGGAGGCCTTGGCATTCCTTTTATAGAGAACAGGAAGATTTAGCATCATTCTTAAGGGACTTAAAATATTCTTACTATTAAATAAGCATTGAGTTCAACTTAAAATCACCAGCAGTATTACTCCTAATAAGAGAATCACTTTTTCCTTTGAAGTTTTGAAACCAGGCATTGACTTCTCTTCTCCAGCAATGAAAGTTCTAGATGGCATCTTCTTTCAATAGAAGGCTGTTTTGTCTACATTGAAAATCTGTTATTTAATGTGGTCCCCTTCACCAATGATCTTTGCTAGATCTTCTGGATAACTTGCTCAGAAGTTGCTGCTTCTCCTTGCAATGTTGTTATGGCCTCATTCAGCACAATGAATATTCTTATAATTAACACTGCCTTTTCCTAGTGAATGTTTTATTTAATTGTCTGAATCTACTTTTTCAGAACACAGGAGAGCTAATAAATATCCTTCTCTTTGACCATCCATAAACAAGTACTGTGCTAGTGATACAGGTAATGATAAAGTTTGAACTGTTGTTCCCTCCAAGTCTCATCTTGAAATGCGATCTCCAGTGTTGGATGTGGGGCCTAGTGGGAGGTAATTGTATCATGGGGGAAGATCCTTCGTGGACGGCTTGGTGCTATTCTCATGGTAATGAGTGAGTTCTTCCTATTAAATCTCTGGAGAGTTGGTTGTTTTATTTTTTTGTTTTTGTTTTTGTTTTTGAGTTGGAGTCTCACTCTGTCGCCCAGACTGGAGCGCAGTGGCCGCTCCCGGCCACCGCAGCCTCGACCTGCTGGGCTCCGGCGATCCTTCCGCCTCAGCCTTCCGAGTAGCCGGAATTACAGGTATGCTCTACCACGCCCGGCTGATTTTTTGATTTATTGTAGAGATGAGGTCTCGCTGCCCAGGCGGGTCACGAACCCGCGGGCTCAGGCAATCCACTCACCTCAGCCTCCCAAAGGCGCGGGATTACAGGCTGAGCCACCGAGCCCGGCTGAGTTGGTTGTTTTAAAAAGCTTGACCCCTTCTTCTCTCTCTCTTATTTCTGTTCTTGTCATGTGATATGCTGGTTCCCCTTGCCTTCTGCCATGAGTAAAATCTTCCTGAGGCTTCACTAGAAGCCAAGCAGATGACAGCGCCATGCAGAACTGTGAGCAAATAAACCTTTTCTTTTTATAAATTACCCAGCCTCAGATATTTCTTCATAGTAACACAAAACAGAGTGTTACAGGCGGGGATAGAGGGCCTGGATTATGGACTCACTATAGTGGAGCTGAGAACATGCTTGCCCATGGCCAAGGCTTGGCACATGTACTGGAATTCAGGTGATATTCAGAATGTGAACACAGCAGCAAAGAGGTGAAAGGTACGGTTTGAAAGTCTCAGGAAATAGCTTCATCTCCCCACTTAAAAAAGAAATTAAAATGGTAAAGATGGTGACTAAGTTAAATGTGTTTCTTGAACTGAGGTCACCTTTTTACTTTGTGGTCTCTGTGTACAAGCTATCCAAAGTTCAATCTGTGTTATGTCATGTTTTCTGTTTCAGGTTTTAATGTAACTTTGTAATTAAAGGGTTTTTACTCATAATTGCCTAAAAATACATGGAAATCAGAATTCTTTTAGATAAATATTATGAAATTAATTACTTGGGAGAATTCCTCCTTATCAGCAAATGAGGGGTACAGACAATGGTGTGATTTCATTATAATGTCCAATAACTGGAAAATAAAGAGAAAATTTCCAGACATTCTTTACATAAAGGAATAATGCACAATAGTCTTCTTTTCCAATAAATAGCACTTTTAAAAGTACTTTACAGTAATATGCCTTCTGTACTGGATCCAGGACAGTACTGGGTAGCAAGACCTTTATGGTTCGTTCCAGCTTTTCCACTCTGAGCTAATAATAACATACAGATGTTTCTCTATGTGATTATAGGCAACATTATTAGTATAATTTTTAAAAACAAAATATTTTATACGAATATGTGTGTGTTTCAAAGACAGTTTCTGAGGAAATTTAACTATTTATATTTCCAACAAATCATTTGTTTCTAAGTAACTGATGATAATTAAAGCCCCAGGTGTAATGCTTTCTGTGAGGATCTGTGCTTGAGAGCAGTCATCTTCAGGTGATTGCTTTTAGATGTCTGCCTACAAGATCTAATTTGAAATCACTGCAGAAGAAAAATTTCCCCTTAAACCAAAGTTAATTTCCACTGATAGGCTGGTGAACAATTTCCTTCGGAAGAACCTGCATTTTTATATTTTCAGGATCAATTACAGGTTTTGACAGGAAGTAGCATGTAGTACACTTAACTTGCAATCAAAAGGCATAGCCTAGCCGGGCTCGGTGGCTCAGCCTGTAATCCCGCGCCTTTGGGAGGCTGAGGTGAGTGGATTGCCTGAGCCCGCGGGTTCGAGACCCGCCTGGGCAGCGAGACCTCATCTCTACAATAAATCAAAAAGTCAGCTGGGCGTGGTAGCGCGTGCCTGTAATTCCGGCTACTTGGAAAGGGTGAGGCAGAGGGATCGCCGGAGCCCAGCAGGTCGAGGCTGCGGTGGCCCGGGGGCGGCCACTGCACTCCAGTCTGAGCGACAGAGTGAAATCCCAACTCAAAAAAAAAAAAAAAAAAAGGCATAGCTTTTGGCTTCATTTCTGCTATTTCCAAGCTGTAAGACCTCTAAATAGTTACTTATGACCTTTAAAATTCATTGAGTATAACCCACTTATTTTACAGTCGTTGAAAATAAAAATGATGATAGTGATCTAACAACACATAACTAAGAGAAGGAAAGAGAGGTTTAAATGAAGAGGTGTAAGTCAGTCATTTGGTAGTACCCAAATGAGGTTCGGATCACTTTAGTTAAGGCTATTCTAATTGCCAATTATTTACTCCTGCTTACAACCAAGTTCCTGGAAAGAAGTGCCTATAAATCATGTCTCTATTTCATTTCTTCCCATTTCTCCTTAGCTCGTTATACTTTCTCTCCTGTCCCCACCACTACACCAATATCAATTTCTCTCATCATTACCAATGACTTCCTTGTTACACTATCCAGTAGATACTTTTTAGACTTCCTGTCCATTGATTTCTCAACAGAATTAGCCAAGATCTTAAATCCCTCTTTGTTGAAGCTCTATGTCTCTTTGCTCCTCTTATTCTAGATTTCCCTTCTGGCTCTCTGGCTTCTATTTTTTAAGCCCTTTTGTGAGTTTATCCCTATCTAACAGATTCTTAATGCTGGGCTTCCTCAAGTCTTATCCCTTGAGGCTTTTTTCTTAAACTAAGACTTTAATTATTCATTTATGTGTTGAGGACTGACGAATTAATATCTCCAGCCCAGATCTCCTTTCTGACTACCACAGATATGAAAATTTGCAGAAAATCTACATTTTGCTACCTCACAAGCACATCAGAGAACCTTCCTTTATATTTCATTTATAGTGCTTATAATAATTGTAGTATTTTGTGTTATTGTTGAGTCAGTGTCTTACATTATACTGACACTACTTGAAAATAAAGAATGCCTCTGTTTTGTTCAGCATTTTGCATGTGCTAAATGCTTAGTAAATATCCACGTATCAGTTCAGTGTACTTCAGGTATGTAGTTCTTTTCTGGCCTTTAAATGCTTTTTGTCTCCTTCTGGGATTTTTACTTGTTGACTCTACTTATTATTCCTAATTTTATATGACCAGCTTCTGCTCATCATTCAGGTCTCATCTCAAATATCATTTCTTCATGAAATTTCTTCCTAATAATCTGTTCTAAAGTTGCCCCCTACTCTTACCACAGTCATAGCACTTTGTAACCAGACAGTATCCTTCTGAACTGAGTTCCTTGATTAGTTATCTCACCAATAGAATTCCAGTCTCCTAAAAGGAGGGAACCGGTCTGGATTGGTCACTATTACAAACTTTGTGCCTCACACATAGCATAATTCATGAAACTCATTAAATGATATTTTAAAAATAATAAAAAGGTTCTATAACCAAGTTATGAAAACATTCTATGAAAGGCAATGAGATTGTGTACTATTGGAGGACATAGAAAGATTTTATGGAGGAGGAAACTTTTGAATTCTATCTTATAAGATAAATAGGGCCACGAATTCAGAGTATGGATATGCACATGTAGAATTTTTGGCTGTAGGAAAAGCTTGAGTTAAGGCCAAACTGGAAGAATTGAGGCTTTTCCCACAATGCATGGAAAATAGGTCAATATGGCCAGAAGAAAAATAAAGCTGAGAAAATATATAGAAATTACATTATATGATATGTCACGTTAGAATATGTGCACTAGGAACCTTTTTTTTTTTTTTTTTTGAGTTGGAGTCTCACTCTGTCGCCCAGACTGGAGTGCAGTGGCCACTTCCGGCCACCGCAGCCTCGACCTGCTGGGCTCCGGCGATCCTTCCGCCTCAGCCTTCCGAGTAGCTGGAATTACAGGCATGCGCTACCACGCCCGGCTGATTTTTTGATTTATTGTAGAGATGAGGTCTCGCTGCCCAGGCGGGTCTTGAACCCGCGGGCTCAGGCAATCCACTCACCTCAGTCTCCCAAAGGCGTGGGAGTACAGGCTGAGCCACCGAGCCTGGCAGAACCATTTTTTAAAAGAAACAAAACAGCAGCTTGATCAGATCTAGAAGGTAGATTCAAAAGCAGTGTGACAATGACAGCATAAAAAGACTGGACATAGAAAGGGCAGTTAAGGGGTTATTACAATATGCCAGAAAAGGAGTAAAATTTGAATGTGAGAGGTGGCTTTGAAGAATGACAAGAGGTGATCAAAAGAACACAGATGGATTTGTTTGCTAACGGCACATAGAGTGGAGGACAAGAAATTTACTGTCTGCTTTGATAGTTACATTATTCATGGTATTAAAGAGCTTAGTAGGTGGAAAAAGGTTGGTTGGAGAAGTGTATTCATGTTTGGAGAGGACTTTTGATGATTGCTGGATATATGACAGGTGTAGCTGGTAGTTTAGTATTTGGGTCTAGAATCCAGTGGATTAGGCCAGGCTAGAGATTATTATGTGAGAATCATCACTACATATCTGGTACTTAAAAGAGGACAATGAATGGGATTTCTGGGAAATGCAAGCAGAAGAGATAATATAGCTAATAAGTGAATATTGATGGAAGTTTATGTTAAAGAAACTAAAATAAGAAAAAGCTCTATGAGAGAATTTACCAAATAAGAGAAAAAGCAAAATTCAGCTGATATGTTTGTGTGTGTGTGTGTGTGTATGTGTGTGTGTGTGTGTGTGTGTGTATGTGTTTCAATGAAAGCCTTTAACTATTCTTGGGAAGATTATTATAAAAGGCAGTGTCATATGGTGCAGACAACTTTAAGTGGTAAAATTATTTTGATTTAACTGTGAAAGCTAATGAATGTTTAATGCAGATGTAAAGGTTGTTATTTTTGTCAAAAAAGCAGATTACTGGACACTTCCACTGGAACTTCAATGACATATCACTGTTGATGTTTTGTACATTAATCCCCATTTAATGTAGTCTTTCTATTGACTACTAGCATCTCACTAACACGTAGAATTTTAAGACATTTCATAATAATGCATAATATATAAAATAAAATCATGAATACAGTGATGTTGAATCTTTCTGATGATACATCTTTGCCTACATGCATTTTGCATCTGTTCTCTAAGTTCTAGAAGATTGTGTGTGTGTGTGTGTATGTGTGTGTGTGTGTGTGTGTGTGTGTGTGTGTGTGTGTGTGTGTGTGTGTGTGTTTCCCTGAATTTTAAGTTAGGAGAAATCAAGGATGCTTAATATAATTTTTAAAGGCTGACACTGCAGATAAATTGCCTATTTGGGTTATAGTGATATTTAATCCTAGGGGAGCAGAGGACACAGATTCAGATGCATTCTGTTGTGATGATATCTTTGGTTGTGGATACTTCCATTTTGAATTCATAATTACAATGTCCCCATGCTTGAGGTTATTCTCAGCATTCAACCCTTTGATAAATCTGTCTACACAAAACGGCAGCTGGTCCACTGGCAATTGAACTGCTTCTGGTGACATAATTTCATGATGTTTTTTAGAGTTTCTGAAAGGGAGCAGCTGCCCAGAACTTCAGAAGCATTGTACATGAGGAACTTTGCTCACATTTTCTTTAGGGACAAGGAGGCTCTGTGGGGTGACAATCCATGAGCATTGTCAGATTTATAACTATCTCATGGAAAATATTTTTTTGCTCATTTTAGTCCCAAGGCTTAGTAGAATGACAAACATTGTTAGTGAGAACAAAAAAAACCAAAATCTTCCTAATGAGGTAATGAGAGAAGATCAAGAAAGAAAATGTGAGTTTATCCAAAATATATTTTTTATTCAGTCCCCAAATAAGACTATGGTTTAAAAAAGAGAGAGAGAGAAAATACTATAAACAAATGATAAAATCCAGGTGGTCTGAAGAAAGAAGCTAGTACTCTCAATGGAATTAATTCTCTTAGCACACTTTAGATTTTATGAAAATCTATTTCTCCTGCACAATGGGGAAACGGTTTGCCTCTGACCTTGTGGTGGAGCAAGCCCCTGCTGATTTTAGAGCAGCAAGATTTGAATGTGAAGCATAGAATTATTATTATAACCCAGGCTATTTTGAACATCTTGTAAATGATTCAGACTACTGTTTGTTTAACCCTAGGAAATAATTTGCTTTCCTGACAAATCCTACCTTATTGGAAATAGTTAAGCAAGGGATGGATGGATAAATTCTCTATAAACAATCCTTTATGGAACAGAAACAATTTTGTACTGAACTCACCCTAAACCACCACAGCACATAACTACAGGAAATAAAAGGGATTGAAAAAAATATAAAGGAGTAGCTTGAGGGCTATATTTTGTGATGATGAAATAGTTTTGTATTATGATTGTGGTGGTGGTAACATAAACTTACACATGTTATAAAATGGCTTAAGACTATATGCAAATATCATACCATTGCCAGTTTTCTGGTTTTGACATTGTAGTATAGTTGGTAGCATGCAAACATTGGGGAACATTGGATGATTGGTACATAAGAAGTCTCTGTACCATTTTAGCAACTCTCTATGAGTCTATAACAATTTTAATATAAAAAGTTAAAAATAAATATTTAAGGCTGAGATGAGTGGATTGCCTGAGCCCACAGGTTCGCGACCCGCCTGGGCAACTTGGCGAGACCTCATCTCTACAATATATAAAAAACTATCCGGGCGTGGTAGCCCGCGCCTGTAGTTCCAGCTACTCCGAAGGCTGAGGCGGAAGGATCGCCGGAGCCCACCAGGTCGAGGCTGCGGTGGCCGGGAGCGGCCACTGCACTCCAGTCTGGGCGACAGAGCGAGACTCCAACTCCAAAAAATAAATAAATAAATAAAAAATAAATAAATAAATAAATAAATAAATATTTTTAAAAACCTAGCAAAAACTCTTCCTACTACATTCACATGGCTAGCTTCTTCTCTTCCATTATGTCTCAAATAATCATGCCCATAGAGAGCACTTAACTAATATCTCTCCCTAAAGTAGCTTCCTTCCATTCTATTTTTCTTCATCCAAGTCCTCTGAATTTCTCCTCCATATTATTTCTCAGCACTCTTGCCCTTGTATTTTCATTGGGCTTGATTATTTGATAAATGTCTATTCATTTTTTCCTGTAAAAAATACATACAGATACCCGATTATGCACCAAGCCCTATTCAAGATGTTGAATATATAGCAGAAAGCAAGTCAGGAACGATTCTCAACAGACAGGCAGGTCCCTTCTCTCACAGAGCTCACATTCTAGTAGGGAGAGATGACAGTAGACAAGCAGATACATATATAACCAAGAAAAATATCAAATGGCCATGTGCTTTTCTGAGAAATATAAGATTTATTACAGTAGTGAATTGTGAGATGGCTACTTAATGTTGAGTTATTAAGCGTGTCACATTCCATTGAGTTTATATTTGATCATAGACCTGAATTATGGAAGAGTCAGTCATGGGAAAATCTGAGTGGTTGGAAGTGAAAATGAGAGGAGTACATTCCAGGCAGAAGAAAAGCAAGTACAACTTTCTTAGATTAGACTAGGCCTTGGTGTTTTCAGTGATGATGAACTAGGAAGCCAGCATGTATGGAGTGGAGTAAGTAAGGAATCCTAGGAGATCAAGTGAGAGAGTGAGGAGAAAGCCTGATTATATGGAGCTTTGAATGTCTGGATAAGAGGTGTACTTGAACAACCACAGTAGAGCTTTGAACTTTGAGCTTTGTCTGACTTTACTCACCAAGGGCACAAACCTATACACTTTTGCTCATCACACAGTGTTCCACACATGTTAAACACTATTTTTGAAGAAACATTAATTTAATTAATTTACTATGCCTCTTAGGAAATCTTATCCCCTTTGGCTAACAGTTTATTTCACATATTCTACAAGTCTTTTTATGTGTGTTCTGAAAGTATGAGAACAAGTTCCATGGCTTTTCCTTCAACAGTGGTGGTGGCCACAGAGGACTTTCTTCACTTAGTGGCCATGGGAAAATGTAGAATTGTATGAGAAATGAATTTTAAATGGCTCTGGAGGATACACTTCTGATGGTTTTGTTTAGAACAAGTTCTTCTAGAATGAAGATTTTGAAAATTGATCAGCATGGAAATTTATAGCGACTTTTCTGCTCTCCACCTTGCAGCACATACTCTGCAACTTCTGCAGTCACCAGTTCCTTCGGACTTGTTCACTGAACTCCAGTTATGCTCCAGAGAGAACTCTGAAGGAATTGGGAACACAAAGACTAATCATACAAATAAGATATTGTTCTGATGGAGATAATGTTTTACTAGGGGGTGGGCAAGCGACCTGCAAAGTAAAATTCAAATAAACAAACCAAAAAAGAAAATTGTTGATAGCAGCAAGTGTTTTCATGAAAATAAAACCAGATGATGTGATAGTCACTGGAAGAAGAGACGAGTTGAAATGAAGGGGGAGGGTGTGCATTTCAGA
Source organism: Cephalopachus bancanus (assembly GCA_027257055.1). Taxonomy (NCBI): domain Eukaryota; kingdom Metazoa; phylum Chordata; class Mammalia; order Primates; family Tarsiidae; genus Cephalopachus; species Cephalopachus bancanus. Next base: position 756,407 of record JAPVLO010000504.1, read on the forward strand.
GATGGTCTCTCTGAGGGACTGATATTGAAGTCAAGAAGACCTGAGATATGAAATCTAGTTTTTCAATAAATTAGCTGTTCTGGTTCAAATGAAAGGGTAGATACAATCAAAGCACAAGCCAGGGAACACTCATTTTTATGTTTTAAGTTCTCATCTAAGTCTCCTTCCAAACGTTTGAAATAAGAATTGAGATACCATGTGATTAACAAGATTGCAAGTCTATTTCTGCCATTGATGTGCAGAGAGATGAGAAACCTGGCATAGTCCCCTTGGTCAGGCTCCTCCAGAAAATTGCTGCAGGGCACCCTTAGTCACCTGCACCATTCTTTTAGTGTGACCATTTGCTTGAGGGGATTAAGATGCAATGATGACAACTTGAATAAAGCTCCTGTTTTTAAAAATCTCTTAAATAATACTGAGAAAATTGCATAACGAACTCTAAAATTGACACTGTTGAATAATATATATCTTTAAATGGTAAAAAGAAAATTCTATTATAAATATATGTAATTCTTGAATCATCTTGCTTCTGTGATTTAATTTTTATTTAATTTTTTAACAGCAAGGATGTAATTGCATTGGAAGGATTGGTTTCAGCCATCATTAAATAAAGCCTACATGGTCCCCATTGAGATTCCTAATAGAAACAATGAGGCCTGTTAGAAAGAGCATGGCTGTAGTGACAGACCCGAGTTATGACTTAGCCAATTATATGTAACTTTGGGAAATTCATGGACCTCTTTAAGCCTCTATTTTCTCATCTGTAATATGGTGGTGATTATATCTATATCACAGAGTTGTCATAATAATTAAAGGTAATGTACATAAAAGGCCAACTATACTCACTCCTAGATATCTTCAGGGGATTGGTTCTGTGCCACTGTCAGATACCAAAATCTGTGGATGTTCATCTCTGATATAAAATGGTATAGTATTTGCATATAATTCTCCTGAATACATTAAGTCATCTCTAGATTGCTTATAATACCTAATACAATGTAAATGCCATGTAAATAGCTGTTATACTGCATTTTCAATTTCTTTAAAATAAAGATGTGGGGTACAATTCAGGGTTAGGTATACAAGCATTGATTATGGAGGTACCCTTGTTGATGAGGTATGCCCCTCCCTCCCCTGGCAGTTTCCCTCAACTGCCATTCCTGACCCCTCCCCTGACACTTACCCATTACTGCCAAACACTTTCTTGTAGTATTGTAATTGTTCAAGTTTTTATTGTTGTACTGCTGTTTTTATTGCTTTTTAAAAATATTTTATATTTGTGGTTGATTGATTTTGCAGATGTAGAACCTGCAGATATGGAAGACCAACTGTACTATACTTGGCTCATGAAATTCACCCATAAAAGATAGACATTGTAAATAATATTATTAAAACCAATACAGATTCTTGACTAAGGCTTCAAAATCACTTTCCACATAGGGTCTTTGAAATACGGCATTGTTTAAAACCTGCAAGAGTATCACAGATTATCATACTCTGATAAGCTACAATGAGGGTGTATTTGCAAACATTGTAACTATGGAATTGAGATGGCTGACTGTAGATCCTGAATATTCCTTCTTCTTAAAGACACTCATCGTTTTCCCTTAAGTCTCACTATCATGAGATTATAAGACCAGTCCAACTGGAATCACTCACTGAATACATCTCTTCATTTCTTGCATATTGTGCTTAATTATATATTCAAGTTATTGTTTCTTTATATGAACTTAAAGTAAAAAAGATGCTTAGAGTAAATACACATTTTTTAACTGTCTATAAATTCTTTTATTTTTTATTATTATTTGTTTTAGCTTTAAAGATGTGGGGTACAATTCAGAGTTAGGTATACAAATGTTCATTATCCAGGTACCCTTGTTGGCGAGGTGTGCCCCTCCCTCCCCTGGCAGTTTCCCTCAACTGCCAATCCCACCCTCCTCCCCTGGCAGTTTCCCTCAACTGCCAATCCCACCCTCCTCCCCTGGCAGTTTCCACTACTGCCAATCCCTTTCTTATAGCACTATGATAATTGTTCAAGGTCCGCTTATGAGTAAGAACATATGATACTCTGTTCTTTGTTTTTGTGATAGATCACTGAGTATGATACATTGCAAATAATGGATGCAACCTGTGATTGGGCCAGAAAGAATGACATGGGCCTCCTCTTTCTCAGACCATTGATTCTGGGAAAAATGTTTTGGAGAATTTGTTGTCACTTCTCTGAGGGTATATTTTGATATTGTTGTAAAAACCTCAGTAACTGAGTTTTAACAATGGGAATCTTCAAAAGGAACTTATGGGCTATATCATTAAAATGAAAAGTTTTGAGAAAAAAATTATACAACTACCTTTTATTGCCCTATTACTGTGTATCAGGTTTATGCTCAGTACTCTATTGTATTCATAATCTTATTTAATCCTTGTAACAACTCTGAGGTACTGTTATCATACCTATTTCACAAAGGAGAAAAATGAAGCTCAAAGATTTGAGGTGATTTTGCTAAAGATTACAGCTAGTTAGTAACTCATCAGGGGTAAAGGAAATATTTGTTCATTTCAAGATTAGATTTCAGCGAAATGGTTAAGCACAAGGATTTTAATGGTTTGGTTTGATTTGTATCAGTGCTTCAGATTCTTAAAAAGACTGTGGAAGACATATTGAATAGTGTATCTCTCCAGGAAATATATGGAAAAAGGACACATAATTGAAAGATGATGGGGACTGGGATCTATGAAATATGCCAAGTGAAAAAAATGTTTTTCCTCTGCATCACAATTGAAAATAGGTCAATTTAAGGTGCAACAGGGTGTCAGACACACAACCCCACTTAAAATTTTTCTAAATCCCCTAGATATCTGATACAAAAGTCTAGGGCTCCTTCTGATAAAAGGAAAAAAGGCAGAATGGAGAGATATTCAGAACCAGAGAGACCACAGCAGTGAGAAAATTAGATATTAATAGAAATACTGAAGAAGTATACAAGCAAGTGAAAGATGAATCTGCTCTGTTTATATAACTCTAAAATAGTGCTTCATCTAAAGTCAATGAGACACTTTATTATGGCGTTCACATGAAGACATTTCATTAACATGCCCTCTGAGATATTTGCCAAATGTTGGATTAAAATGCTAGATGTTTTGATAGTGCTGAGGATAATTAGGGAACCAAAACCAGTTCTGCTTTCATGGAGCTTAAAGTCTAATGATACAGACAGACAAACTAACAGGCAGTTTTAGTACAGAGTAAAATATGAGGATGTATATAGGATTAAGGGTGCTCCCAGGAAGGAGACTAAAGTTCCTTGTAGATTTGGGAAGGATTACTGAAATATGAGACATTCAAACTGGAGCCTGAAAGATGAGTAGAAATCAGCCAGTATAATAGGGTGCATAATTAGGTTGTGCACAAAGGTACAAGAACATTAGTGGTATTTGTTTTCTGATGAATAAAGAATAAAGCACCTCTTTCCCACAAGCTGAAGAAAAGGGCCTGTATTGGTTTATACAAGAGTGAGCTCACTGCATGTCTAACCATATCTCCATCCATACCTCTTTAAGGAAAGTAACAGGTCTTTGGGTGTTGAACTATTTAAAGAGTATTATTTATGCTGAATGCTCTCAGGATAGGAAAAATATGGAGGTTAGTTTCTTGAGTAAAGCAAAGGTAAACAGTCCTCATCTTGTGAGAAGATGGTGACTTTTCTTAGAGACATTGATGACACCAGAGATTAGGGTTTATATGGGGGCTAAGGGGCTTATGTTTTACTCTAATATAGCACCCTTGAGAGGTGACAGAACCTCTGAATAAGTGGTATATGGATATATGGATGAAGTGGGAAGGGGAGCATGCGGTCAGGAATTAGCACTGCACCCCCTAGCCCTAGTAGCTATGGTGACATTCTCTTTTTTCTTGCTTGGCACAGAAATATTGGTGCTTCCTGGGTTAAATGGACCATGTGAACCTAAGAAAATGGTGCCTGGTTCCTCAGCACATGTGACCTGGGATTATTTTCAACCCCATGTAATCAGAAAGAGGGTTCAAATAATGACTGAGATTGAATTTCTCAATAGCCAGGATAGATGTTTGATACCGATTTAATTTGATTCAGAGAAATTTAATAGTATAATTTATTTTTTCTCTCCCAAATTTTGTAACTTTATACTAAATATATTATACCTCAAATGTATTACAAGACCCATACGAAAGAAAGGGCATAGTAAATGCTGTATACTTAAAGTAATTCAGAATCTTAGGGGTATAATGTCATCCAAGCTAAGAACTGGGAGATTATTAGGTAGTAAATTAAGAAAGAAAGGAGGTGGAAAAGTTTCTCAAGTCTAGGAAATGTGAAAAATTAGTAGGAGAAAAAACTATGGCATACTTAAATGTGTTGTACGTGAAGTATTTCCAATAGCGTTCACAGAAGAGAGAACTGGACTGGAGAGTTCGTATGTATCAGCATATACATGGCAATGAAAACCACGAGAATATGTGGAAAGAGTAAAGAAAAGATCTTAGTACAAAAGCTTCAATGATTAAAGATGGGCAGAGAAGGGAAGCCTGCAAAGGTGGTAAAGAGAGATGCTAGAGGAATGGAAAACAAACAGGAGAATGCAGTATCATATAAGTCAATAAATGAATACTTTAAATACCAGACTTTTGTTAACCTAGTTAACTCCAGTAAAGAGCTCAATTGAGGCATGGAATGAAAGTTGTTTGTTAGATTTAGTAATTAGGGCAAATTTGATGACCTTGGCAAGCATAACTTTAGTGTTTTAGTTGAGGCAGAAGTCAAATTGCAGTGAGTTGTGAAGGGGATATGATTTGAGAATGTAGAGAAGGAAAATGTAGGCTACATTTCTAGAATTTAAATGGAAGGCAAAGAGGCATAAGAATATAATAACTTGAGAGTGGTGTGGATTTCAAAATTGTAGTATGGAGACCACACCTCCAGCACTTATAACAAAGTTTTAATTTCCTAACTCAAAGGAAATACAAATCTTCAAACTCAAATACACCATGTTGTATAGTGTGACTATTATGCCTATTGACAAATTAAAGGAATGTAGTAAGAAGTTATTACTTTTGAACTTTTATACTAGATGTCATTGAAGAGAATGAATTTATTAAACTTAAATATATTGAACGCATTCTATATGCCAAGCACTGTGCTGGTTGCTGGTGGACATGAGGATGCAGAAGACAATGTTTTCACTCCTTCACAGTTGAAAGGCTGTATGGAATAGAGTTGTATATCAGAAGCCCTGGTTTCCATGTCAATTATATTCACTCCTACATTTAGAAACAACTGGGTTTGAATTCTGGTCTGGCTGGAACAGAAAGCCAAGAGTCTAAATACAAAATGATGTTAAGGCTGTGAGTGTTTCAAAGAATACTGTCTCGATTTTTTATTTTCGAGTCTATTTTACTAAATTGATTTCTGAGTTTCAGGTTAGAGAGGGCTGCAAGAAGAATATGAAAAAGTGATTAACATAAGAACACAAGAATATTGACAACCCTGGAAATTATGCACCAGCCTCTAACATATCAGCAGCAGTAGTGAGTAATGGGAGAAAATCTGGAGAATAAGAAGTCACATGGTAACTATCATATGAGAACACAGGTTTCATTTGTAAGCACCCATGAACTACCAAACTGTATTTTGTTTGTTTGCTTGGTTATTCATTTTCAGATATAATTGAAGGTGGTGGCCAAGCATTGTGGCTCATGCCTGTAATCTCAGCACTTTCAGAGACTGAGACAGGAGGATTGCTTGAGCCCGGGAGTTTGAGACCAACCTGGGAAACAAAATAAGACCTAGTCTCTACAATACATTTTTTTTTTAAGTTAGCCGTGGTGGTGGCATGCACCTGTTTCCCAGCTACTCAGAAGGCTAAGGCGGGAGGATTGTCTGAGCCTAAGAGTTAGTTTGAGTCTGCAGTGAGCCATGATCGTGCCACTGCACTACAGTCTAGGTGACAGTGAGACCCTGACTCAAAAAATAATAACAATAATTGAGGGTGGGATGTTTGTAGAAATCTGGAATTAACACATAGAAAAAAGAACGAACCAGCAAAATATAGGTTACTCTTGTTATTTTAATTTCATTTAAATATAAACTCAGGAACACGTCTCAAATACACAAACAAGTAACCACAACAAACAGCAGAATTAAGTATACATTAGAAAAATGTGCAAGATAACTATGAAGATGAAAAATATATATACAAGATGTAATTCCAAGTAGGTAAACAGTGAAGGGACTTTATGGAGGATGTGGCATTTGGATATAATAGAGAGATATGATTATTTCCTTTGCCCACATAGTCTAGTAATAAAAGACTTGCACATAATGGCATCAAGTAAATTGTTGTTACAGAAGTCATTTTGGAGTGTCTAGGACCAGAGTATGTCACCCCAAAATATGGATTGTATTGTTGAGCTGAAAGCAATTAAGAAAAGGCAGATGCAAAAGAGCTTTCTGCTATCTCTCTATTTGCCTAAAAGCAAACTATAGATTTACAAACACAAAGGTATGCCCACTGCTAGTGAGAACAAAGGTTGGTCACTGGAGACAGCTTTAGGCTCTTATTTGTTTGAACATGATACTAGAGGTATTTGTAGTAACACGATTTAATAACCAGACCCATCTACCCTTTATTTGTCTCCCCACAATTTGCAGCCCCTAGAGACTCAAATTATTTTGTCTTGTCACTTCTCTAAAATTGTCCTGTTCTTTGTTGAAGATACTATATAAGCTGAAATTAAAAGCCACCTCTTTGAGAACTGCCCATTTCCTCGGTATATATGTATATATGAAATATTCATACTAAAACAAACAAAAAAACTTCTGTTTTTTCTTGTTAATCTGTCTTTTGTTGCAGGGGTTTGTTCCAAGTAGAATTTATGAGGGTTGAAGAAAAACATATGCATATTTACCCACACAGAAGCAAGCTGAGTCAACTCATGATAAGTATATGAATAGAAGAAATGGGGTTAATTTTGGAATCCTTCCTGACAAAGCCTTCATGCACTGAAAGGATGTTCTGTCCCAAGAAGGCACCAGGAGGAATTGCCTCACAAGACAGAAAGCAATGACTTGTTGTAACTGGAATGTGGGAAGCAGGAGGAAGGGCTGCAGCTTGGTAGGGTCCCTGAATGAAATTTGAATTTAACTCAGAAAACTGCTACTTGACCTCAACAAAACATTTTAGAATCTATAAATGTACTCATATTTTTAACCTTATCCTGGATTTTATTCATTTTTTAAACTATCTCAAAATCACAAATTCGTTTCTATTTGCATTTGTGTTCCCTGGATAAAGCTTTGATTCATAGCAAAGAATAAGAATTAGAGGAAGTAATATTTAGTATATAGGGTTTTATATTTTCAAAGAGACTTACAGTTTTCAATTTAAAAAATGTTTCTATGAGATGTTTATTTTTTAAACCTGCTTTTTTATTTAAATTAGAGTTAAACTATTTTTCCCTACTCAGGCATAAACTATTTAAGATAATTTTTCTACATTTGCAATATACATAGGGGGATAATACAGACTTGAGTGTTTAAAATTTTAAAGTAAACTTACTAAACATTAATTTATAAATCGTCATTTTGAAGGAGATTTTTAAATGCTCAATTAGCTATTTATAAAAACTGATCATATTTAATTAAGATAAAGGTCAGCACAAGGTACATTTTTTTCTGAAAATAAAATAAAATCATTTGAGACAAATCATTTGAGACAAATTGCACGTGAGAACAATGTTCTTCAAGTTTTGCAGTCTCTTTTGTATATATCCAAAATTTTAAACTCAAATGATTTTCCCAAGATTATTTTAATTCTGTTTTATTTACTTTTGCTTTAGTAATACATTTCCATTTTGATAGGTTTAGAAAACCATCTCATATATATAAAAAGCAGGATGATTATCTTTTAATGTTTAATGCTAAATGGAAGGACTAGTAATTGCATATCTAAAGAAAAATTGGTTGATTATCACTAGCACCTTGACAATTGTAAGTTTACACTTTTACAGTAAGCTTTTCTAGCTCCGAAATTTTTACTGAAAATCTATTTGCAGGCTATTTTTTTTTTCAACAAGAAATGTACACTACTGACACTTTGTCACTAGAGTATTTTAAATTGAGATGATGAAACAGTACAAGTGGTGTTATGTCTTTTAGAATGCAGCAACTAAGCATGAAACCATTCTCAGCTCTATAATAGGTTTCGGATAGCACTCTGTTAGCGGTAAAAGATATGAGGACTACATGCATTGATGAAAAATGCAGGTACCCTAAGTCACATATATACCTCAAAGAAGAGTGACAAGAAGCAAGGTATCCTGACTGTTTACTGCCTTTTGCTGTTACCTGAAATGCACACAGAAGTTTATGGCAGCAAAGGATACTGTTACCAACCCTTCAGGAAAATTTGTCTGCTTGCAGAGCTGTATGAGAACACCCACCAACTCTCTCTACAAGTTCTGCCAAAAAGGAGGGTCAAGGAGCCCTCAATGAATTTCAAGTTCTACTTACAGTAATGCCCTAATGGCATGGCAATCTTTACAAGCACTTACTAAATGCCTGAGACTGCTGTCTTCCCATATATTTGAAATAGGACATACTTCTGTTCTTAATTTTAGTCAATCCTACCTTAAGTGGAAAAAGTACCATGTCCGACTAGTGAATTTTAAAAGATACATTTGGAGACAATATTTAAGAGGGATGGGGAAAAGATTTCTTATAAATCCTCTTAAAATTTTTTGGTGTCTGTCTTTCCCAGGCTGAGTCATAGGTAGAAGATAGCTCCAGATATATTTAAAATGAGTTAAGACCTATAATTTGAGTCTACTTCCTCTTAAATCTCAGAGGAGGGCAGAGGGAAACATAAACATCTAGCCAAACACAAAAAGTTGCCTTAAAAAAAAAAAAAAAACACTCTTATCAATGAAAGGAGGCTTTATATGGTATTGACCACATGATATTTCCCCCTTTGGCCTAGTTTTGAGCTTTGCAGTTGAGACTGTGAGCTTGCTCAGTTTTGTGTTGTCACTTCTATTTAATCCCTTCATGAATCTTTCACCAAAATGAACTCATTTTAAGATGAAGAGGCAAATTAATGCAGTTACATAATCCAGCAAAGCCATCTAATTTGAGAGTATGTCAATTAGAATGTGGCAAGCCCTCTGGCCTTGGAGTCAAAATATTAGTCTGCTGTTGTATTTTTTTTTGTTTTAGAGTAGTTTTTGCTTTTTTTTTTTTTGTCCTCAGATGTCTTTCCCTGAGAAGAGTCTATTTTTAACTTCCTTTATATCAGAGGTCAACATGTTGTGCTTTACAACTTTCATAAAGAAAGATGACAGGCAAGATGGTAGTTCAGTTTTCAAATTCCATGCATGGGGCCCCATGCACTCTGGAGTGAACTGCTCCCCCAGGACCAACAGGCAGGTGGTTGAAGCAGTGATGATAAGCAGCCACGTGCTTGATACTAATTGGAGACTTTCCAGAAGAATACCAGGTCATGGAGTCAGTGCCAAAATAAGTGTGTTTATTGTGGGAATGAGGTTGTCATTTATGTTGTTTCAATATAAGTGTAAAGTTGGAAAAAGTGGGCACATCAAAACTGGTATGTTCAAAAATTATTTTTCAAAAAATCGCCAGATCAACTTTTTCTGTACTGGTTTCTGAGTGTAATCTGTGGTTAATATTCTGATAGAAACAACCCTGTGATGGTATATTTTGCAGGTTGGTGTTTAAATATTTTCCTTCTCAATGCAGAGAACCCTGATTAAAGAAGGGACCTCTTCTGGAGTCATAATGAAGGCAGGAATGTGTGCATGTGTGTGAGGGTTAGGGAGAGCAAAATCTGGGCAGGGTGGGGACAAAACAATTGCTCTCAGCTACTGTACCCTACTCTCATAGAGAGGGGACTTTATGCAGCAAGAGGAAAGACTTATCACCATCAGAAGACCCTATCGTCACATATGTGCCAGAATCCCACTATCATCAGGAGAGTTTAGAGAATGACAGTTGATTGCTATAAACCAATCTTATCATTCCTTTCCTGTCTTGATTGACATGGACAAGATTTTCTTCAAAAAAGAAACTACTGAAAATGAGTGGTAAAAAGCAACTCTTAAGATCAGTGAGACAAAACAGGTACATTACAGACATGGGAGCGGGGATACAAATGACAATTGCCTTTTCAACACTAATAATGGAGGAAAGAGGCCCAAGAGAAAACATTTCTAAATGGCAGGGGGAAAATAAACAGTAAATCTATAATCTATGTTCTTTAATAAGTGAAGGCAAAAAAGATATTTTCAGAAACACAAAAGCTCAGGTAATTCATCCTGGGCACACTAGTACCTCAAGAAATGCTGAAATATAATGCTCAGGTTGAAGGAAAATAACGTTACAAGGAATTCCAGTTTTGTGGAATGAATAAGTAGCAATACAAAGTGTATGTATGTAGGTAAATATTAAAAATATTTAAAATATGTCCTATACATTAAAATGTTTAACAAAGATAAAAACAATATACTGTGAATTTCATAGCACTTATAGAAATAAAATTTTAAAAACAGCAAACAGAAAAGATAGAAAAAGAGGTAAATGAAATGATTGCATTTTAAGTTTGTTATATTGTTCTTAAAGTTAGTTTTTAAGATAAATTATGGTAACTTAAAAATATGCATTAAAATTTATAAAAAGAGAGCACCTAAAATGTTCACAGAGCAGATAAAATGGAATACAAAAAAAATTGATTTTTCCAAAAGAAGGCAAGCAAAAGGAACAGAAAAGAAAAAAAAAATTGTATGCATAGAAAACAAATATCCACAAATGGAATAATTTTAATTAAAGCAATTAAATAATGTTATAAAACATAAATGGGTTTTTAACAGTCTAATAAAAATGCAGAGGTTGTAAGACATGATAAAATAGCTAATTAATTATATTTCAAAAATGCTCTTTAAATATAAATATACTGTCAAGTTAAAAGTAAAAGCCTATAAAGATTATACCATGCAATGGAGGACAATTTTTAAAAAAAACAAGGAGAAAGAAAATAATTGGTGAATCTGAATCAAGGGTATAGGAGAATACCTTGTATTATGCTGGCAACATGTCTGTCAGTTTGAAATTACATCAAAATTTAAGATTACCCAAAAGGACAGGAATATCATGCAAAAATTCCCCTGTAACTTTACCCCTGTCTTCCATGAAGACTATATACAGCTTAAGCTATTAGAAAACTGTTAGTGATTTTAATAAAGTCACTTCAGGAATGCAGTCAGGTTGTAAAACCAAAACAGTGTGCTCTAAAACAATTTTACAATTGAATAAAATAAAACTTCACCTGCAAAAAAAGAAACATAAAAAGATTATGTCATGCAAAGTATAAACATAAATAAGATATTATGGCTATATTAATTACAAAGTAAAATTAAAGATAAAAATTATTACTATATTTAAAGATGGACATTTTATACCGATAAAATGGATTGATTCATCAGAACATGTAACAATATTAAATCATTATGAAACTAAGAGCGGAGTTCCAAAATACATAAAACAAAGACAAGACCAAAGAAAAACATGGAAAAGTTTCTAATCATGGCTGAAGCTATAAACACCTAGATCTCAGCAATTTATTAAAAATAGAGACTAAAATCTGCAAAAAAGAACAATATAACCATACAAGATTATAACAGTGTCAACCAAATTTACATATTTTACATTATAGGAGAAGTATACCACAGAAAAGCAGAATACATATTCTTCTTGGATGAACATGAAGCATTCACCAAAAACAGATCATATCCTGGAACATAAAACAACCTTTAACATCAACACTATGCAGAATATAGTCTGTGACAAAAATAATATTGGATAAATAAATTTGAAAGTCTGATGTACAGAGTATACTCTCTGACTGCAGCAGGCTTAAAGTAAAAATCAATTACAATAAGTATCTAGAAAGTGCACTAGATACTTATTGAAAATTATAAGCATGCTTCTAAACAACACAGGTCAAATAATACACAAAATAAATCAGTCTGAAGTGACTGGTAATTAAACAAAACATATCAAATTTTGGTATACACCTAAAAACAGTGTTTAATGGTTTATTTAAATGGCTTTAAAATGAGTACATTAGAAAAAAAGTGTAATATCTATGACTTGTTCTTCCACCATAAGAGATCTATCATGAGATTACAGCACCCTTAGGAGTCATACAGACAAGGGCAGTTCACATCTAATCACAGGTTTTCCTCTCCGATTTCTCATGAGAAAGATTGGAGGCAGTACAGAGGATGAGAAAGCCCCCTTTGTGGTACAGAACAGGGAGAAGGAGATAGCAGGTGTAAAGCTCCATATGAATCCTCTTCTCCTATTGCCCTTAGGGAACAATGGTCTTAATTCACTAGGGGGATGGCAACAAGCGCTGTCACCCTCAGGCAAAGATGAAGATCAATTGCAGCTGGGAGAGCGAACAGAGAAATCTCTCTATACCTAGGGAAAGGGCAGGAACACATCCGTGGCCAAAAAAAAAAAAAAAAAAAATAGTGACACTCTACTGCTGCGGAAGAACAAAATCAATAAGAAAGCCCCACTGTAAAATCAAGGGAGACACAGAGCCTGCCTAACACTGAAGCTGAGGCAAAACAACAGAGAATACCCTCCACCCTCTGTCACTAGCCTAGCCAGCTTCAAGTAACAAATAACAATAATCTCCTGCTGGGAGAGGGTCAAAAGAGACCTTCTTTGAGGACTAAGAAAAACAGAAGACCTACAGCTGAAAGTGGACACAACATTAAAACCAAAACAAAAACCTTCTAGGAAACCAACTTCCCCCTTTTATACAAAATATCACTAGAGAAATTTAAAGACTATGGCACACTGGAGGTAAGCATAGCAACAGTAAAACTTTACTCTGCTCAACTAGTAAGTAAATAGTCTCAGACACTCACACTGAAGGACAGTCAAAAGAAAAACTTGCCCGTTTTAGGGTATACAAATTATGTGTCTTAGTTACCCTTATTCTAAACAAAATTGACAGCATTAACAAAAACTTGAAACACACAAAGAAGGAAGTAAAAACAGCAAAATATCAATAGAACAAAGTATCAACAGAACCAAACTCAGATTTGAGTCAGTTGTTGGGTTTATCAGACTGGGAAGTTAAAAAATAACCATGATTATCATATTAAAGTAATTAGTTTAATAGGTGAGATTTTCATGATTCATATGCGTGATCATTTGGGAAATGTAATATAATGAAAACTATAAGAAATTACAAGTGATAAAGGGTTAATGTCCAAAATATTTAAAGAGCCAAAACAATTCTATAGCAGAGAACAAATAACCCAATTTAAAAATGGACAAAGAACCTAAATAAACATTTCCTAAAAATAAAAATGGCCAATAGTTATATGAAAATGTGCTCAACATCTCTAATCTTTAGAGAAATGTAAATCAAAACCACAATGAGCTATCACCTCACACCTGTTAGATTGACTATTATCAAAAAGACAATATATAACAAGGATTGGTGAGGATGTAGGGGAAAAGGAAATCCTTGTACACTTCTGGTGGGAATGTAGATTGGTGTAGCTACTATAGAAAACCGTATGAAGGTTCCTAAGGAAATTAAAAATAGAACTACCATATGACCCACTAATCCCTCTTCTGAGTATGTCCCCAAAGAAAATGAAATCACTATCTTGTAAAGATAGTTGCACCCCCATGCACATTGCAACATTATTTACAATAGCCAAGATATAGAAACAACCAAAGTGTCTATCACGGAATGAACAGATTAAAAAACTGTGTCATATAAATATATATATATATAATATATATATTTTTTACAATACAATATTATTCAGTCTTTAAAAAAGAGAGTTTGCCATTTGCCACAATGTGGATGAATCTGGAGGACGTTGTAATAAATGAAATAAAACAGACACAGAAGGACGCATGCTCTCAATTATTATAAGTAGAATCTTGAAAAAAGGTGTAATACACAGAGATAGTGAATAATACAGTGTTTAAAAGGAGTAAGAAATAGGGAGATGAAGGGCAGAGAATACAAAGCAGGACATGTATAAGATGAGCAAATCTAGAAAGCTAATAATATGAGGGCTATACTTAATACTGTTTTCTACTTGAGGTCTTGGATAAAAGAGTAAATTTTAGGTGTCCTTGACACAAAAAAAAATCAAGTAATTATGTGAGATTATGATATAAAATGTACTTGACTATAGTAACTTTTTATTATCTATATGTGTATTAAAACACCATGTTGCTGACCGTAAATATATACAATACATTTTTCTTCAAAAAATCAACTAGAAATGGAAAATATGAAAACACAGTAAAATAGATGAAAATCTCCTTTGAAAAGCTCACCACTAGAATTAATAATGGTAAGGAAAGAAAATGAATTTAAAAATAGGTCAATCGCAATTAACAAAAAATAAACACAAAGGAAAATTTTAAAGTGGAGGAAAAAAAAAAACCAGAAAAAAGTATCCAAAAGCTGTGAGAAAATATCAAATGGCCCCAAATTGGAATCACAGAAGAGAAAAAGTAAAATATAAAACTGAAAAAGTGAATAAAGGGGAACTGGCTGAGAAATTTTAAAAATTAATGAAAGAAATCAAACCTTGTATCCAAGAAGCTCAGAGAATATCAAATAAATAAATAAATAAATACCAGAATCAGTTACACAAAGACACATCAAACTGTTGAGAAAACAGAAAAAGAGAAAATCTTGAAGTGTTTATTGGACCTAAAACAAGCATTAACAAATGTAAATAATTGAATAATGTAAACTGTATGTGTCCAAAGCCAAATTAAACCATAAGTAAATAACAGAATAATGTATGGAAACTATTCAAAATATTTGGATATGAAATAAATTAACCGTGTGTCAAAGAGGAAATTACAAATAAAGTAGAAAATAGTATTTTTAAGTGTAAATGCTTATATTACAAAAAAAAAGAGTTGTCTCAAATCAATGATCTAAGCTTGCATTTTAAGAAACTGGAAAAAGATATGAAACAAACCAAAAAAAGAAGAAAAATGAAAATAATAAATAGTAGAAATCAACAAATTGAAAAGAAAAAAAGAGAGAAAAACCCATCTTTTTTTTTTTTTTTTTTTGGTATGGAGTCTCACTCTGTTGCCCAGGCTGGAGTGCAGTGGCACACTCATGGCCACCACAGCGTCAACCCGCTGGGTTCCGCCGATCCTTCCACCTTAGCCTGCCAAGTAGCCAGAACTACAGACACATGCTACCACACTCAGCTAATTTTTTGATTTATTGTAGAGACGAGGTCTCGCCAAGTTGCCTTGGTTGATCTCAGGCTCGGGCTATCCACTTGCCTTGGCCTCCCAAAAAGATGAGTTAAATAGAATATCACACATAAAGCAAAGATAACCTATGAGACCAGACAGAAAAACCAATACAGAAAACCTCAAGGCCAGTAATCCCTACTGGAAAGAGGAAAGGAATGGAACTCATATAATACCTCCTAACCATGTGAAAGCCACATGAACAGAATAGGTATTGTTTGCAAAACCGCAAAATAAGCATCACGAATAAGGTCCAAAGAAGTGCTCTGAGGGGGTTAAATCATGAGCTGAATTTGTGGTGGTCTTTATTTATTAGCAATAATGGAAACAGTGAGTGCATAAGCCTCCATTTAGAGCTAGGTGGAAAACTCTTAAGCTGGAAATTTGGGCTTTAAAGTATAATAAAAGTTTTACAAACTTAAAAAAAAGAGAGAGGAAAAACGAATGAAACTAAAGGCTGATTCTTTGAGAGACTCAATAAAATTGAAAAATCTTTAGTCAAATCAACAAAGTAAAAGGATAAAATGTTGATTTATAACAAATTCAGGATGAATTTTTTAAAATTATAAGCTGGGCTCGGTGGCTCAGCCTGTAATCCCAGTGCTTTGGGAGGCTGAGGTGAGTGGATTGCCTGAACCTGCGGGTTCGAGACCCTACCGAGCAACTTGGCGAGACCTCATCTCTACAATAAATCAAAAATTAGTCGGGTGTGGTAGTGCGCGCCTATAGTTCCGGCTACCTGGAAGGCTGAGGCGGAAGGATCGCTGGAGCCCAGCAGATCGAGGCTGCCGTGGCCGGGAGCGGCCACTGCACTCCAGCCTGGGTGACAGAGTGAAACTCCAACTCAAAAAAAAAAAAAAAATTATATGGAAACAAAATATTTAGCATATCCATAAAACGCTTGAAAAGGAAAATAAGTATGGAGGAGTCAATCTATTAGATTTTGAGATTTACTCTAAAGTGACAACAATCAAGATAGTGTGGTATTGGTGAAAGGAGAAACAATAAATCAGTGGGAAAAAATAGTCCAGAAATAGACTCACACATATAGTCAAGTGATTTTGGATCAAGATGCTAAATCAACTCAATGGAAGAAAGGAATGTCTGTTTAAGAAATGGTGCTTGAAAACTACATGTCTATCTGGGGGAAAAAATGCACCAGAAAAGCAGTCTCAAACCATATGTAAAAACTGATTTGAGATGGATCATAGACTAGAATGTTAAACTCAGAAGTATACATTTCCCAGAGGCAAACATTTGGGACTATTTTGTAACCTTGTAGCAGACAAAGATGCCTTAGAGAGGAACACACACACATACACATCAAACATAAAAGAAATACATTATTAACTGCAATTTATAAAAATGAAAAGTCTTTTGACGTTTTAAAGAGTACATCATTAAGAGAATTTGTAGGCAAGGAAGAACTACAAAAGAACTCTCCGCACAAAACCACTCTGTTCAAACCCTTGCACTAAAAGACTTAACCAACCCTAGCATGGGTTCTAGCAATGTAAGGTCACATCCCTGGGAAGCCCTACCCCTGTCTGAATTCCTGTCTAAAAAAAGTCTCGGGCTGTGGAAAGATTTCAGTTTGTTCTAGCCAACAACTGATGTTAAGCTCTTGACAGCACCTCCCGTTTACTAAAGCATTTACTAAAGAGGGCTTATAGTTGTCAATCCTTCCTCTGACCTTTTGAGATGTGTATGCATCTTCTAAAACTTCCACTGTCTTTCTCAGAGACTTTAAGCCCATTATTTTTAAAAAATTAATCATCAAGAAGGATAGCGCTTCTGTCTCCCAGTCTTCATAGGAGGATTAAATCTTAACTTCCTTAATTGCCAGATAGTAGACACAGCTGACCTAAGCATGCTGACAGAATCAACCCTTTGTAATTTTTCATTTCCCTGACTATCCTTAAGCTCCCACCCACCTCCATCCTGCTTCTTTACTCTCCCTTTAGAATGTTTAGTCACCTGTGTGCAAATCAGAATGAAGCTGAGCTCTTTCCTCTGCCATCATAGTTACTGAATAAAATCTGATTTCACTGCTTTAACTAATGCCTGGCTTTGTTTTTCTTTGACACATGTCATAGAATGGGGAAAATATTTTTAGTACATATGTCTGACAAAATAGTTTGTATTCTGGTATGTAAAACTGGCAAAACAACAATAAATACGTGTATTTCTGTATGCCGTTTGTGTATGTATATGGTGTACAAATGTTGGGAATTTGCATCTTTTGAGAGCCTCAAATTGCCTCCAATCGTGGTAAAAGGTGAAAGTCCACCTGAGTGTACAGAGGTCACATGGTGAATGGGGAAGCAAGAGATAGAGAGGGAAATGCAGGCTCATTTAATAACCATCTCTCTTGCAAATAAATAGAGCAAAAAGTCACTGACTGCCACAAGAATGGCACCAAGCCATTCATGAAGGATCTGTTCCCAACACCTACCACTAGGCTCCACAACCAACATTGAAGATCACATTTCAACATGAAGCTTGAAGTGGGCAAACATCCAAATCATAGCACCCACCAATTCTATTTATAGGCATTTATTGAAAAGATGTGAAAGCACATGTCTACAAATCAATTTGTATAAGACTATTTATTCATAACAACCTTGTCTATGATAGGTCCAAAGTGGAAGTCACCTAAATGCATATCAATGGGAGCTTGAGATTGAAGTAGATTTATACAATAGAATGCTCTTCAGCCACAAAAAGGAAAGAAAGAGCGATGAATGCAGCAACATAGATGAATCTCAAAAACATGATCGTGAGTAAAAGAAGCCAGACACAAATGCATACTCCATGATTCTGTTTATATGAAATACAAGAACAGTTTAAACTAATCTTTGGTGAAATAAGTCAGTGAGTGGTTAAATGGTGTAGAGATTGGCTTGGCAGAGGCAGGAGGAAACTTCCTGGAGTAATGGATGATGGTAGTTACAGGATAACCACCTATAATAGTCGGGTAGTTGGACAAAAATGTGTCCAAAGTCATTCAACTAAACACTGAAGATTTATGCATTTTATTGGTTGAGGCAATTAAAGAAAGAAATGAGTGATTCGGTATAATGCCTTTTTCCTATATACTAGATTATTTTACAATTGCCCTATGAGTTGAAATATAGAATACAGTAAAAATAAAGTCTTACAAACCTATTTATTTGGGAAAATTTCTTCACTGCTCAAAAAGCTCTATATATTGCCTAAAAATATATTACTTTTATTATCTATTGTATTGATCAACATAGGATTGTACAAAGTTAAAACTGAGAATCTTAAGTTCTGAAGATTCTCAGTTGTTGAAATGTGAAAATAAAATACACTTAATGAATGCTAAGTCAGTGTTTAATGAATGCTAAGTCAGTGTATTTACCAAATGAGATAATAGTAATAGCTAGTATATCCTGAGTGCTTAGAATAAATGGGTGCTATGTGAAGTGATTTTACATATGTCAATTAATTAAATCCTTTGATGTAGCTGGTATTTAACTTCCTATTCACAAATAAACTGCAACAAGAGTTTAGGTAATTTGCCTAAGTTCATAAAGTCATTAAAGTTTGTACCCAGGATTTAATTCCAATTATTCTAATATGACATCTGTGGTTTGTCACTGCATGGCACTGAAATCTAATGTACCGGACACCAAATGGTATAAACATAAAGCAGTATTATTTATTACATGTTTAGCAAAAATTTACTTTCATGTTCATTCATTTTAACACATTTACTGCACAGCAGCTACCCTGTGTCAGACAAGGTAATGGGATTGGGGGAAATTAAAGATAATACCTCCTCCAGAAAAGTTAAGTGACTGAATTAAAGAGGTGTTTGTAGTATTTGAAGAACACCATGAGAGCATGATCTACATTGTAAGTGTGTGACTATGCCAAGACTCTTGTGAGCCAGGTAGAGAGAACAACATGTGCAGAGGCAGACATGGGAAAGTGGGTTTGAGGGGGACGTGTATTTATTTTAAAAAGTACATGAGATACTATAGTAAGATAAAAGGCGAAAAGATAGGTGGAGCCTTGACTGACTAATATATATGGGGACATTTTTACACCCTAAAGTGTACATACTATTTTTTAGAAAACTATTTTCCAAGAGAAAACTTATGCAGAGCCTGATATATAAAATAGATCAAAGAAATAACTCTAGTTGAAGTGGAGATGTGGTCACCTGTAGTGCCACTTTATTAGAAGCTTGAATATTTTCCTCTGCCAACCACATCAGTTTTATTTGCCTTGGCATAAAATATTTGACCTTCATGCCTTAGGGAACACACCATTATGAAACCACAGACCCTTCAAGAAGAGAACTTGAAGAACAATGCTGTAGGTAATGGAGTTTCAAAGTTTTAAACAAGTCAGGAGCTCAATCAGCACATTTTAATTTTTTTTGTTTTAGAAAAAGAAATTGTAGTCAAGAATGACTAAGAAAGTCAGAGATATAAGAATGGTAGTAGAAATGGAGGAAAAAGGACAGGTGATAAAAATTACTGAATCCTGTGACATGGTGAGATGAGAGGGTTAAAGAGAGGAAGGAGAAAATATTCTTGCTTGAGTGACCACATAGATGCAGTGTCATTACCACAGAATATTATGCTCAGTACAATGCAGGGCTTAATAGAGATGAAAATCATGGATTTGCAGAAATAATTTTTACAGATGATGCCAATTAGAGAGCAGGAATGTGAAGAAGTATCCAAGCTGATACTCAAAATTTACTACTAAAAGTTCATAGATACCCTATTACATCATCCAGAGAGAGAGCAGATACTTTCAGGAAAATGAAGCAGTACTGGGCAAGTGGAGCACAGAATTTTATTTATTTGTTTATTTATTTATTTATTTATTTATTTATTTATTTATTTATTTATTTATTTATTTGAGTTGGAGTCTCACTTTGTAGCCCAGGCTAGAGTGCAGTGGCACACTCACAGCTACTGCGGTCTCGACCTGCTGGGCTCAGGTGATCCTTCCACCTCAGCCTTTCAAGAAGCTGGAACCACAGTCATGCTCCACTATGCCCAACTAATTTCTTTTTAATATTTATGGTAGAGATGAGGTCTTGCCAAGTTGCCCAGGCTGGTCTCAAACCCCTGATCTCTGGCAATCCTCTTGCTCCCACTTCCCAAAGTGCTGGGATTAAGTGTGAGCCACCACGCCCGGCTCAGAAAGCACAGAATTTTAAAGCAAGGTGACTGACACTAAGTATCTATATGAGTGGATTTATTTGTCCAGGAGTATGCTTGCCATGGTTTTAGCCCTAAAGGAAACAAAAGGTACCTTACAAACTCTTGACAGAAATTAGGAATGGAAGACAAAGAGGACGAAGAGAAGGAAGGGGAGGATATGGTTTGGGTTAGTAGAGGTTTATAATTTCCTACCCAGATGGCAATACCAGCTGCTCCTATGCTCCTGACAGACAAATTAATCAATGATGTTTTCTGTCTTTCTTTTTCTTTCTTACTTTTTTCTTTTTAAATTTTAGATTCAGGGGATACACATACATATTCATTACATGGACATATTATGTAATGATGGGGGTTGGGCTTCCATTGTGCCCCATAGGCAGTTTCTGAACCCTAGCCTCACTCCTACATCTCTCCTTATTAATGTCCCCAGTGTCTGTTACTTCCATGCTTGTGGCCATTTAGCTCTCACATATGAGTGAGAACATGCTGTTTGGTTTTCTGTTTCTGAGTCAGTTTACTTAGAATGATGATCTCAGCTCCACCCATGTTGCTGTAAAGAACATGATTTCATTCTTTTTTTATGGCTGTGTATATGTACGACATTTTCATTATCCACTGATCAGTTGATGGGCATTTAATTGTAATCTTTGTAATTGTGAATTGTTCTGCTATGAACACATGGGCGCAAGGGTCTTTGTTATATAATAAACTCTGTTCCTTAGGGTAGATACCTAGTAGTGTAGTGGGATTGCTGAAACAAATGGTAGACCTACTTTTAGTTCTCTGAGTAATCTCCAGACCACCTTCCATAGAGGTTGCAGTAATTTATACTCCCACCAACAGTATGTCTTCCCTTTTCTTCGCATCCACGCCAGCATTGAATGTTTTCTGATTTTTGAATAATGGCCATTCTGACTGAAGTGAGGTGATATCTTATTGTGGTTTTAATTTTTTCCTACTTTCAACCTAGTCCTAGCTTGAGAATTCTCAATTCAGCACAGCTGAATTGACATGGGAGATAAACCTATTTGTCATTCTCTGGTCTGGATGATAAATGTTGGACATCCAGTTGGAGAAGTCAGTGAGCATTTAGATACATAAATCTGATTCAGAAGAGTGGGCAAAGGTAGAAATACATATTTTTCAGTTCAGTGAAGAAATGGCAGTCAGGCTATAGGTGAGAATGATATCACCCAGGAAGAGTCTTTGAGATGCCCAAGAACACTCATTATTTAAGGAAAAGAGGAATGCTTTCTATATCTTTATATATTTTTTCAACTATGAACTGTAATCACCTTAACATAAAGAGCCATGGTACTGATTCTCAAAACCTGTTTCCTGTATCAGCATCTCCTGGTAACTCATTAGAAATGCAAATTTTGGGGCTCCACCTCAGACCTGCTAAATTAAAAACTTCAGGGATTTAACAGTTATCTGTGGTTTAACAAGCTTTCCAGTGATTCTGATACACACTCAAGTCTAAGTCTGAAAATAGATTGACATAGATAAGCCTGTCTATCATATATCTCTCAAGACCAATCAATCTGGTATCTACCTTATCTCATTACAGATAATTCTTCAATCAATCAATACCTCTCTGTCTCTCTCTCTGTGTGTGTGTCTGTCTTTCTGTCTCTCTCTCTCTCTCTCTATCTCTCTCTGTCTCTCTCTCTCTCTCTGTCTCTCTCTCTCTCTCTCTCTCTCTCTCTCTCTCTCTGTCTGTCTCTCTCTCTCTCTCTCTCTCTCTTTCTCTGTCATGTGGGTTAATCATTTCATTGATTTCCAAACTTTATCTAGCAAAAACGCTGTTATCCAACAGGGTGACTCTGTTAATGGTTGGTTGAAGATTTATGTTAAAAATGATTCCAGAGAAACACATAGGGCTGTGTGAAAAACTGCTGTGATTAGTTTATTAGGTCCACCACAGGTACTGGTTGAGCTAATGTCAGCTACTCCTTCATCCCTTCAGGGTGTTACACTGGATCTGCCAATTTCCTGAAGGGGGACAAGCCCAGCCTTCCCAATGCACTTCACATGAATAAATGTATGTATGTGCAACCCTTCACTTTAACCATGTCATCTTCCTTCAACTTCTAATCATAAATTAGTTCATGCACAGAGCCCTCTTGATCTATAATATTTACAAAATCACACAATAATAAAAGAGGAGGAGTTTCTAAACCACTAGATTAATTTGTCATAAATATTAAAATGAAGAAAAGAGTTCTATATTATTTCCTTCTGTGTGTTCAACCTAAAATTATCTCAGAGTTTATTCGGCATTATGGTGAAGTTTGCTTAGTTCCTGGCTTTACATCAGCAAATTACTCTCAGGACATATTTTACATAACATCAATTCTAGAGAAGCATCCCAGATATGGAAAAACATCAAAAGCATTTCTAAATAATTTATAATATCCATTCAATCAACAAATATTTAATGAGTGCTAAGTAACAGGTATTCTGTTAGGGCTTAAAAATCAGAAACGGATCATAAATAGTTCCTTCTTTCAAGCAACAAATCCAGAAAAAAACAAGAAGTCAATGTGATGATAACATAAGACTTATAATAGTGGTAAGCCCAGCTAGCACCTAGCGGGGAGGCACCTAGTTCATTATAGATGAAGGCAGGATGAAAAGAAGAGGGGCAGAAGCCTTTCAGGAAGAGCAGAATAGAAGTCGAGTTCTGAAGGACAAATATGAATTATTTAGAAGAAGGGGTAAAGAGAGAAAGAGCAGGCAAGCAGAAAAACTGGCCTGAGTAAAAAGCTAGAGGTGGGAAATACCATGATGTGTTTATTAATTACATGGATTTACAAGTAGCTAGAGACAAAGATATGGGAGGAGGAAAGAAAGAGGGTAAGATGAAATTTAGGTTGCAGACACGTGTAGGGGCAAGAACCAACTGAGGCTGGGGAGAAGTTCATTTGAGGATTAACCAACGCTGAGCTAATTTTGGTTTTTGCTTTGCCATCGTTTTTCTGTGCTACTGTTCAGATCAATCCTGGAACACTTCACTCCACATCACTCCATTTGGAAACTAGTCTTGTAAATATAGATTTAAAGAAATTATGTTGTCCTAGGCAATTTTGAAAAATGATAGCTGCTGGCATATCTACACGGCCATTTCTTTCTGGGAAGTCTTGCTGTTAGGATGACTGTTGTTGACTTTTTCCTGGTATATGTGAGAATGTGGGAGATTTGCCTATGTCCATGAGTTCTAATTCAGTTATTACTTAATGGTGTTTAGTGGAAGTAGAGGGACCACTTCAGAGCCCTACATTCTCAGATTTTGAAGAGTCCTCAATGTGCAAACGTTATGTGATTTAAATATCCCCTTTATAGAGCCCCTCTTAACCAGTTGAGGATTGCATTCAGTTGATACTAACAGAAAACTGAAAAAAAGTAAATTAAATCAGTGAGGTGTTGTTTTTCTTCTACCAGAATATACAATAGGATGTCTGAAGCCTGTCCAGTGGTTCTGTGAAGCCATCCATGTTCCAGGCTTTTTCCTTTCTGATTCCCATAGTCTGTGCCTTCTCTTCTCAAGGTTGTCATCCATAATTTTATGACAGTCACTACAGCTCTAGCCATCCTGTTTTCTTTCCAGGCCAAAAGAGAGAGAGAGAGAGAGAAAGAGCAAGAGCAAGAGAGGAGAAGGATCAAAACCTGTGTGACGACAAACTCGAACACCTCTGACAGCTTCATTCAGAAGCTCCACCCAATGACTTTTACTTATATCTCATTGGCCAAAACTGCCACATGACAGCTTACTTGTAAAGAAGAATGGCAAATATATATTTCTAGTTGACTATTTGCTATACAAAATATTTTTTTAGGCTGGGCATTGTGGCTCACTCCTGTAATCTCAGCACTTTGGGAGGCCGGGTCGGGACACTCTCTTGAGACCGGGAGTTTGAGATCAGCCTGGAAACATGACCAGACATCGTCTCTGAAAAATACAAAAAAGTTAACTAGGCGAGGTGGTGGGCCAGTGTAATCCCAGCTACTCTGATGGCTGAGGCAGTAGGATCATCTGAGCCCACGAGTTCTAGGCTGCAATGAGCTATGATCCCAACACTGCACTCCAACCTAGGCAAAAGAGTGACATCCTGAAATGCATAAATAAACAAATAAGAAAGAAAATAAGAGAGAATGTGTACTGGATAGACAATTAAGAATCTTTGCCATTTCTGAGGTCTGGCCTGAAGCTGACATACAGATCTCTAGAATCTTCTTTTTACCTTTCAAAATGCAAATGCTCTGCCAGAATCCTCAATTCTGCAGTTCCTTTTTGGTGTTTGGTGTATTATCAGCACTATATTACTAAGCCATTTTCTTCTCTTTCTCACGGTTTTTCTTCACTCATCCTCTTTTCTATTCTATTCACTAGTGTTAACATATGTGCTCATGTGTACACATGTAAATACATGTATGAATGCACTTCTGAATGCTCTGAGCACACACATAATTCAGAGTACAAACATGGCATTATTTCCCACATTTAGGCGAGACTAAATGTGTTGCATTTGTGTTGTACAATCTCCATTCATGAAAGAGCTCCATTGCTTTCCAACCTCTCTTCTGCCTTTGGAAAATTATCCTTGAAGAAAACACAGTGGGTCGTCCCATTTGTCAGCAAATGGAATAAAAAGGGGAAAAAAATTGAAAAGGAAGCCCATGTCTTTCATAATTAGAACTTAAGCTTACATCTGTGCCCTGGAAATTAAGACTTTAAAAACAATTCCTTAAGGGCTAATTAGAGGAGAGTTGGTAGTTGTGTGTTTTGGCAAGAGTTCCTTTGCAGTAAGATATTTAGAAAAGATGCAAGAATGACTTCACAGCACTGTTTTGAGCACAGGCAAGAAAACTCAACTATTGGCATATTGAATATTTTATCAAGCATAAGCTTTCAAATTTAACCCTTTCTCTGGATCTTGCTTTTCTTTGATCAGTTGGAGACAGATATGAATAAAATGAAAGGAAATGAATTGAAATAAAATGACACAATTTCACATTTAATGTATAGAATTATTTAAAATATGTACAGGTCATACTGTGTTTGAAAGGGATACTGATTTTAAGATTCTCTGTAGACATCTAGCTCCTTGAATCTGTTGGGGGGTGGTACATGGGAGGTGATCATTTTCAAAACTAAACCGGCAGATGAGAGATTTCTTTATGAGTGAGATAAAATGTGTGGCAAAGAAGGTAGTGATTCCAACATGCCTAATACCTACTGCTTTTGGCCATTTCCTGTCTTGTTCAGGGTCATTCTGCTTTCTGTTTTTAAAGGTATAAGCCCCATTTTCATCACCACCTATATGAAGAGTTATAAAGCTAGTTATGAATGCAAAAATTCTGAGTCCTCCAAACCAGCTCTATTTCTTTAAATAAATATCTTCATATGAATGTCATAAAATATAAACGTATTTTGCTTCAAGACATCTTAGAATGTACAAATTCCTGAATTTTCAATGAGAAATTAAATTTGAATGTGTTTGGAATGCTATAAAGCACCACATAAATGTAGACAATTGTTATTACCATACAGAGGTTGAACTTGTCCAGTATATAGTTAGCACACATAGAATCAAGTCACATGCATATTCATGTATACATATTTGCATGAATTTTTATATATATTGTCTTGCACAACCCTTTAATGTGCATGTGAATGAATATATAATTATACATTCTTACCAACAGTTTATGAGGTTTCTTATTTCCACATATTTTTGTTCATAGTACTTATTAGCAAACTTTCATTGCTAACCTCCAAGATGAAAAATGGCATTTCATTTGAATTTGCACTTTTTGTATTAAGATGAGCACTTTTTATATAATTGCTGACTAGCTATATTTGCTCCTCTATAAATGGTCTATTCATTTTCTCTATACATTTTATTGCTAGATCATTTGTGTTGTTTTCCTTTATTTTTAGTGAGAAAGACTTTAAAAGACAGCAAAGTAATTAAGTAGACGGAATTTCAGGCTTAAGAACTTCTGGAGCAAAATGAAAGTGCATGACAAGCCCAAGAACTGTCAAGTTTGACCAGCATGTCATGAGCATGCAGGGTAAGTGAAGGCTGTGGAAAATGACAGTAGGAAAAGAGCTGTATGCATGATTATGGGAATATTGTTTCTTGATGCCAAGATGTGGATTACCTATGGGCCACTGTTTGCTAATTGTATGGTGGGAAATTTCAAGTACCTTATCAAGGTGAATGTATAAAATCTAAATAGAAAGCACACAGCATTGCAGCAAGCAGCAGGGAAACACTGGCTACAAAAACATCACCTGAAGCAGCACAAATGCTGTTTGCAAGACTTCAGTGTTGGAAGTCAGTAAGCCTAAATTAGCCCCAGATTTGACAGTAATTCACTGAGTAATCTTAGGCCAACCATCTTCGATTCTCAGGGCAGTTTTTCTCATGCTCAAAGCAACATGAACCAGATGACGTCTACATTTTTTATACGCTTCTAAATTTTGTCATTTATATATGTACACATCATTAGATGTTTTCCCTATTGGATAGGCCTTGGCATTTGCTCAGCCTAGAATGTGAGAGAATCCTTAGGCTATTGTGACTTTGGTCTAGGTGGTCCTTGGCACCCCATTCAGTGCCTACTAATTAGTCATAAAAGCACACTAGTCATTTCTCAGATACACTTCCAGGAATAAAAATAAAGTGAGAAAATCTGACATTTTCAGGGTCATTCTGCTTTCTGTTTTTAAAATTCTGACATTGCCAGGGTCATTCTGCTTTCTGTTTTTAAAATCTGACATTATCAGGGTCATTCTGCTTTCATTTTTAAAGGTATAAGCCCCATTTTCAACTTTTCAGCAAATTCTCTAGTTATCAAATACATTCTCTGATTTTCTTGATTGTGTTTGAAACCAAAATGCTCATTTTTCATACCTGTCAAGTTGTGTGCAATCATTGTACAAGAATAATATTAGTGATGATATTAGTCTCATTTTTCTTCACCTTATAGATTCTAGATATGATTGCATTATTCTCTATTATGTGTTTCTTACATTACTAAATATGAGATGAGAAAAATAGTATTGTTCTTTTTTACATAATTCATAACAAAATTATTTTTGGATAGCTATATATTCATGAATAAATTTATTTTTAAAATTAATGAAACAAGTAAAAAGAAATGGAATGAGCAGCCGAATATTTTCACAATTTTAATTGGGACCTTTTATTAAAGAAATTTTGCAGTTTCCAGTGTGATTAACCTTTCCTTTCAAAGAATTTCTTTGTTATCGTCGATCTAAATTGCTACATGAAATTTTTATAACAAAGGTAAAGAATAAAAATTTCTTTAATAATATTTCCAATTGAGCATCGACATTTTTCAGTTATTAAGATCAACCTAGGTCCCTCAAAAGTCAAGAGCTCCATTTTATTTAAAAAAAACTTTTCTTCTCTTGGGAAATATTTTATAGACTATGTATCCATGAATTCTGGATAATGTATTTGTTTACATGTTCTCGGGATCTGTAGCAGAATTTTATTTCTCCATTTCCTAGCCCCAAATTTATACCTGAAATAGAAGTCTAAGTAAATAAATAAATAATAAACAAGAACCTTTCTGATAAATGAATTACCTAAAAGGCTTTCTTTTGTAAAGTACTTCAATTTAACAATGTCATCATATTTGCACACTAAAGACACTGTCATCCTATTTAGATTCTAAATGTTACAAAAACAAATTACTTTTTGTCTTTGTACAAGGCACTTGAAAGGCAAAAGAAAGCAATTCGTTATTCACTGACATTATCCAGACTGAAGCAAAATTTAGTTTTCCTTGTCAAACTGACAACATCAGGATTTTTTATTTAGTAGAAACTGATATATCATAAAGTCAACCAAGAAGTGATTTGGAAGATATCAAGATCCTCTCTTTTTCACCCAATGAATCTGTCGTGCCCAAGGTTACATAGACAAATGATGAAGGGTCACAGAACTATAGGAAAGACGGGCACACAGTAGGATCCAGACATCACAGACCAAAAACAGAGTAGCTGTCTTCCTAGAATTTGTCTGGGCCAAAAGCCAATCAGAGCCAAAGGTTTTGGAGACTGGGAAGAGATACCTGTTTTTTTTTTTTTTTTTTTTTTTTTCTGGAATAGAAGAGTTGCACCAAATGAGTGAACACATCAGCTCTAGTTAAACACATAGACCCACGGAGTTTCCCATTGCAGATTCTCGGAACTATCAATGGGACAAATTTATTGACAGAGGTGAACTCTTCACACAAAGAGGATCTGGTTGTTATCTTTAGAGTAAATGTTTCCAGGTCCAAACTATGAAAATGAAAAGGGTCTGTGCTATACTTCAGAAATACTGCAAATTTTGTAAATG
Organism: Cephalopachus bancanus; assembly: GCA_027257055.1. NCBI lineage: Eukaryota > Metazoa > Chordata > Mammalia > Primates > Tarsiidae > Cephalopachus > Cephalopachus bancanus. The sequence goes on from JAPVLO010000504.1 coordinate 785,369, forward strand.
CATTGTCATTAATATCTTCCAGAAGAAAAATGAGTAGGCTGACAGGTGTCTACCTTATTTGAAGTGCTTTCTGTCATCAACCTCACTAATTTACAGGTGGTCTAGTTCAACTTTTTCAAGTCCATCCACAGTTAAACGTTTAGCACTCTTAAACCTCAAGTTTCCTCATAGGTCATTTGTCTATGTACTCCTATAGTGATCCTGGAATTGAAAGACCAAAACAAGAAGCCTCAAGAAGGTCTAGAAGAGACTCCTCAAATCTCTTATTTCATTGGTCAAATGTGAAGTATAGAATAACATAGTTAATTATTTGTTTGTCTTGCACACCAAAACTCATCTTACCAGAGAAGCATTTGTTCTATTACTTCATTGGCTAGTATTAATTGGCAACTCTCTATGAAAACCAGTGTTAAATATAGGGATGCCCTCCAAAGCTGCAATCTAAAGACCAAGCCCCTCTCCACTGACCCCAGTTAACCCATTGGTGTCATAACTTACAATACCAAGGGAGAAAATAACAGAGGGCCATCTCTCCATGGAAGTACCTACCATTTATTAATATACCCATATGATCAGGACTTAACTAATGAAGAAATGTATGCATTGGATAACTAATTAATAAACGAATGCACTAAGTAACTCATTCTGCAAATCTCAAAGCTTTCTATTATGTTCCAGTCATAGTAGTAAACATGAGAAATACAAAGTAGAACATAATATATCCCTTGTTTTCAGTGATATTGCAACAAAAGAAAAGGCTTATGGTACATCATTGTGCATCATGCTGCAAAAGCAGAGTAGTGAGGGCTTCTTTGTCCTGGGTGTTAAAGAAGATTTTACAAAAGATGTAACATTTGAGGAGCATCTCAAAAGATGGGACAAATATTCAGTAGACAATCAAGAGTAAAAGCTTTCTAGGCAGAAGGAACAATATGTTCTGAAAGTGTGTTAGATTGTCATGTTTGAGGAAAAGGGAGAGCTCATTTGCTAAAGAATTGGGCATCTATTTGGATTGCATGATTGGTAAATAAATGGCTAAAAAGATGCTTAAGTAGTTGAGACTGAGTTAAGAATATCTTTGTATTTTTATTTATTTATTATTTAATTATTTATTGATTATTTTTTATTTCAATAGCTTTAGGAAGTGCAAATAGTTTTTGGTCTGGGGTTTATGTATACCTTCCACCATCATCTATGCACATTGTACCCAACTGGTGATTTTTTGTCCCTTTACCACTTCCTCCCCTCCCCCTTCTGAGTCTCCAGTGTCCATTATACCATTCTCTATGTCTTTGTGAATCCTTGATTTAGCATCCACTTATAAGTGACGTCATGAGGTGTTTAGCTTTCTGTTTCTGAGTTAGTTCTTAGGATGATGTTTTCCTATTCTATCCAAGTTGCTGCAAAAGACATTATTTCATTCTTTTTAATGGCCTACACCAATCGAATACAACAACAACAAAAAATAGATGCTGATGTGGATGTGGAGAAAAGGGAATGTTTACACATTTTTTTTTTTTTTTGAGTTGGAGTCTCACTCTGTAGCCCAGACTGGAGTGCAGTGGCCACTCCCGGCCACCGCAGCCTCGACCTGCTGGGCTCCGGCGATCCTTTCGCCCCAGCCTTCCAAGTAGCTGGAACTACAGGCGCACGCTACCATGCCCGGCTAATTCTTTGATTTATTGTAGAGATGAGGTCTCGCCAAGTTGCCCAGGCGGGTCTCGAACTTGCGGGCTCAGGCAATCCACTCATCTCAGCCTTCCAAAGTGCAGGATTACAGGCCGAGCCACCGAGCCCGGCTGTTTTTTTTTTTTTTTTTTTTAATGTTGACCCTGATGACTAAAACAGATCAGTCAAAATTCTATAACAAGAGATGATGGCATATTGATCTAGAACAGTAACAGGAAGATAGGCAATACAGGGCTGAATTGAAAAGATATTCCTCATGTGAAGTCAACATATTTTGATATGGAGGTAGCAGAGTTGATTTGATAGAGGAGGACTCAAAGCTGGCTGCATCATTACGGACAGGGATGGCTAGATAGATCATTATATTAAAGTTTGGAAATAAAGGCAACAAAAAAGCAAGATGATCTTGGTAAAGTCACTTCCTTTCACAGGGATTCAGTTTACTCAGTAATTAGTGGTTAAGAACCAGCCATCTTAGAAAAGCTTCCCAACTATAAAGGTGTATAGAAAATTATTTGATTTCATTTTTTAAAATATTTACAGCAAACAGGAGTTTACTTTTTTCTCAGAATGCTATTACCAAGACTGCAGATTGTTTTTTGCTACTGTCAGTTATAGCAATCATTGGAAAGTAATGGGAGAAAAATAATCTCATTATTAAGAAACCTATTCCCAGAGAACAATTGGATGAAGTATTTACTAAGTGTCAGATCTTAGTTTTTAGCATGAGTTATGTTTATATGCTTTCAAATTTACCCCGCAAAATTAAGATATGCTAATTAGTTTGCCACAGTCTTACAAGTGAATCAAAAACAGAATTCCTTTTCCACTTGATTCATAAGTAGTGACTCTGCTAATATCTATATTAAAGTATCATTCTTTGGATAAATTCCAGGAACATATTGAGGAACAATTAATGTGAGGTTTTGTATGAATAATGAAATTTGGTGATAAATATTATAGTCTACCTTGAATGAGAATTGTACGTCCACTCCTACTTTCACTTTAGGTTGACAAAGATCACTAAAATATGTTTTGTAGAACAAAAATTTCATCTTGATGGCAAATGGTCTTTGCCAGAAGGAAAGGAAATTAATGCTTTTACTTGAAGATGAGAAAATGTTGGCGAAAACAATAAAAGTCCCCATTAGATTTTTTTTTTTGAGTCAAGGTCTCACTCTGTCCCCCAAGCTGGAGTGCAGTGGGATGACCACAGCTCAACGCAGCCTTGACCTCCTAGGTTCAGGTGATCCTTCTGCCTCAGCTTCTTGAGTAACTGGGACTTACAGGCATGTACCATTACCCCAGGCTTTTTATGTTGCCCAGGTTGGTCTTGAACTCCTGGCAAGCTAGCCTCTTGCCTCAACTTCTCAAATTTCTGAGATTACAGGCATGAGCTATCGGGTCCAGCCTCTGCTAGAATTTTGTTTTACCTTAGATGAGTCCTATAGCACAGGTATTTCTCAGAATTCTTTCATCTGTGTCTCCCTGTAGACCAACTTCTTGGAGATCAGTCTTTATTCCAATATTTGAGTGTACAAGGAAGGCTCAGTTGTTGTTAAATATGCACTGGGAGTTGACATCTTTTTAATAAAGTTTCTAGAATTTCAGGTCCATTTAGCCTTGAATACATTCTGAGTCATTGAAGCATCAGACTAAAGCAGACTCCAAGATCCTGGCAAACTCTAAAGCCATAGCAAGACCTAAGATTTTGAAGTTTATAAGATAAAGGTAAGCATTCCTCCAAATATCAATTTATCTTCTTAAACTTGTTCATTTTACTTATTGAAATACTGTAGTTAGGGATTGTCTCTCACCAAATTATAATCTTACGAAAACAGAACTGTGTAAGATTGAAATATTCAGGGAAAAACCCCATGAGCAGTGGAATCATTTATACCTGGACTCAAATTCTGCTCTTCCATTTACTGCATGACCTTTTGTGCTGGATAGCTTTTGTAGGTTTCCCCATATCCATTCTCCAACTCCTTAAATTCTACTCTCTGTTCAGATTGTCTGATATAAAGTACATCATTAGGCTTATCTAGTTTCTGATTAAGTTTGATAAATTTCAAATCCAAGCATATTTGGATGAGGAAGGAGAGTGATATCAAAGTATGTATTCCCCTGGTTATCTCCCTATGAGGTGGGTTATACCATGCTGGTTGTGTCCCTCAACAGACTAAGATTGTTTCTCTCAATGGGTCTAACTTTACACAATCCTTTCCCAGGTCTTTAAACACTAGAGGTAGTGATAGTTTTGCCAGTACTCAAACTGGGATTCCTGCAGTGCTCTTTGTGGCTTCTCTCTGTAACTTATAATTAATTATGTAATTAGTTGTATAACTTTATAAGTGGTTCCACTTTAAACACTCATTTTTTTCTATGAATTATGCTCATTGGAGTGGGTTCTGTTTCTTATGGAGACCCCAACTGATAAATATTGGAAAAGTCATTAGGAATAATAATGACTCACATCCAAAGTTGTTGTGGGGAATAAGTAATAAAGTGTATATTAATACCCTACCTATCACAATTCCTGTCACATAATATGCATTCAGTAGACAGTAGTAATGATTATTTTTACTTCTTTATGCCAGACACCAAGCGCAGAATGTCTTGGGAACAAGTACTCACTAAATGTTGGCCAAAAAAAATGAGGCCAGTTCAGACTGTTTTTAAATTGATCCACTATCATTCTATCTAGTTTTTCTACACTATTCCACATAGTCTCTTCTCACATTCAAAATATATATATCTCCTCTGGCTATGCCTTCTGAACCTGACCTATATTTTAAGCTCTTCCATATCTGAAACTGTAATTTTAGCTCCTATTTTTATAATTGCTATTCTTTCTAAAGAACTGCTCTTCACACAGTATGCATGCAACATAATTCATGGACTTTAGAAATGAGCTACCCATGCTGTCAAGTAATTTCACTCGTTTTTAATGTTATGTTAAATATAATTAATTTAGAACATATGACGGGTTGAAATATTATTTTGGTATCCTAAATACTAACAATATTTAAAGAATGGTAAGTTACTAGGAAAAGCAAGCCCACAGGGGGTAAATCCTTTCTCATTACTCCTTTAGATTTCACAATGTATTTTCCATCTCATTCCATTTCTTAGATGCTGCTCATTTGTGTTCCTTGGCTTGCTCAGTCACACCAGACAACCAGTCTGCTTTAACTTTTTTGTTGTTGTTGTTATCAAACACAATTAGTAATCTCAATGTATGCCAAAATGTGCCATTAATATGCAGTAATCTTCATGCCTCCTCACTTAGAATTATTTAAAGTGACAAGCCTATGACCAGAAGAAGGACTAAAGGGTTTATTTATTTATTTATATTGAAAACCTAATAAATGGAAAGCAAAGCTCTTTACTTGACATCAGAAGTGTAGGCTTTCTATAAAATAAATTGTTTAGGTCTTCCCAACTTCATTAAAGGATGAACGGCAAAATGGGGGCAGTAAAAATGATTTATTTTCTTTCATTGTATCATATTTGATTTAATTCCTTGAAGAATTTAGATGTATCTCATTTTCAAATTAAATGCAGTTTATGTATTTGAATTCCTGCCATGAAGACTACTCTAGGTTTCCTAAATGTGTAAATCCCTAGTGCTTTACTCCAGAGGCAGAAGATAATAAGATGGTAAATTGAATATACACATCTAATTTCACTTCATATGAAAACTCTACTAGGAATCACAAGGACAGAGAGAACAGGAAAGAATAAAACAGTAACAACATTTTGAAAGCTGGAAAGCAAATGGACCAGTGATAATTAACTTAGCAGAACTAAGAAAACTGAATCTCCGACAGACCTTCGGAAAAGCTGAGAACCAACCAGATTTACGTTACAGAATCCTCAGAGATTGAGGAAATGTTATCCCCAGGTACTCGTAGAATCAGGTATGAAAGGGAGAAGCTAAAATAAAGAGTAGGGTGAAAACTGTTGAAAAACCTTTAGATTTTCAGATCCCTTTATCCAGTCTATGCCACTAGAAGACTGCTTCTCTCCCACCACAGCAGATACCCAGAAGTTTACTCTTCTAGATAAGGTAAATTAGAATGTTTCTGAACTGGAAAATATCAGGCACAGTTGAGGAGATGTTAAGTGACTATGGGCCATGGCCATATACATATTAAAAGCTGAATGCTGAGAATTCACTGCTCTCTTCAATCCTCACACAGATTTGTTTCCAGATCTCTGGCAGCCAGCTGGATGTTTATCATTCAGACAAGAGATGAGAAAACTCTTCTCAGTGAAATGTGATCAGATAAAACATAATCATGTAAAGATACTAAAATAAGGCATTCCTCAGTACAAAAAAAAAATCTAGATAATTTCACAGTAAAATTCAAGGTAATCTCACACAATTTATCTTCCTATTCTTAATTACGAGCAGGTAGTCAAGGATTCCTGGACATTTGATATCTGAGAAGAACTTCCAGCAAGGAAAATGGAGAACAACCACAGACATAAATTCTCTCTCTATATATACACACTATGATCACATTTATTTGTGGAATCTAAAAAAGCTGATCTTATAGTAGCACAGAGTAGAAAGCTCATTTCCAGAGGCTAGAGAGAAGAGGGCATGGATGAAGGAGAAACGTTGATCAAGGGGTACAAAGTTTCAGCTAGATAACAGGAATAAATTTTAGAGAACTATTGTATTGCATGGTGACCACAATTGATAATAATTCATTGCATATGTCAAGGTTACTAAAAGAATAGATTGTTAATGTTCTCAATACAAAAAATGATAAGTTGGTGAGTTGATTAATATGTTAAATAAATTGATTGAGTTATTCTAAAAGATATACAGTACATAGAACAAAACATCACATTACACCTCATGAAATACAAAGATATTATTTGTCAATTAAAATTAATTCAGTTTTTAAAAAATATAGAAATAACAAAGACTAAAGTGGAGAAAGAAAACTTTAAAACACACTAACATTACTATAATCAGAGATATAGGACTAGGTTATACTTGTGATATTCTCATGGGTGGAGAATTGTAGAGTTTCTGAAAGCTGAAAAACTTGGTAGTATCCCACAGAAAGTAATTTAGGAAAATACATTTTTCTACTCATATTTTAAATAAAAATAATATTTTATATATTATGTATTGAAATGCAGTACTGGATTATAAAGGAACATTTGATAATCTTCCATAGCTTTCTCTTCACATTCTATTTTAATCCCTAGTATCTACCTCATGAATTTCATTCACAGTGGATTTTTAAATTAACTTCTGAAAGCCATAAGCAATGTCTTGCAGGAAGAGTAAGCTGCTGAATGGAATCTTGATTTTTTAACGTGAGATTCAAACTTATCCAAAGACATTTATCTGTTTGTTCTGTTTCATTGCAATCTTCATTACAACTTTAGCTAGTGCTGTACTTTTAAAAAATGTATATTATAGATCCATCATATGATTTGGTTCCTACTAATCCTTAACCCATTAGCAGTGTTTTTTTTTTAATTGGTAAATCTAATAGGTTTTTCATTAGGTTAAGATTTTAAGTGGTAGCTAACTATAAATTGCCCAGGTTTGCACAATTTGACTCATTATTTTGATTTTATAGGTGTAGAAAGAGGCATTGTAATACATCAACATAAATGTATGTCTCCCTTCTAAGTTTATAAAAGTATATTAAATATTTTACTTAATTTAGTCTTCAAAAGAAGATAATGTAAAATTAATATATTATTGGGGATTACCATGGATTCGATAAAATAAACCACAATTGGTTACTAAGCTTCCCAATCTGACAGGTTACAAAGCATTAAATAAATGTCAATAATTACTGTTCAATATTATTATGATATTTGATATTTCTTTTTTTATCTTTTAAATTTTTTATTTCAAAATTGTGGTATACAATTCAGGGTTAGGTTTACAAAATTCATTATGTGGGTACCCTTGTTGATGAGGTGTACCACCCATTCCCCAGGCAAATTCCAATTATTGCCAGTCTCACCTCCCCGCCCTCCCATCCCCCCCACAGTATCCTGCTATGCCAATCCTGTTCTTATAGCATTACAATAGTTGTTCAAGGTTCAATTATGAGTGAGAACATGTGATACTCAGTTCTTTGTTTCTGTGAAAAATCACTCTAAGATTTTTAGACTCTATTATATTATAGACTCTAAGTCCATCCAGGTTGCTGTGAAGTTCATGATTTTGTTCTTCTATATGGCTGCATAATATTCCATTGTGCATATGTACCACATTTTTTATCCAGTCCTCTTTTGATGGGCAGCACAGTCGGTTCCACGTTCTTGCTATTGTGAACAATGCTGCAATAAACATACATGTGCAGGGAACTTTTTATAGAGTGATTTCAGTTCTTCGGGGTATATTCCCAGTAGGGGGATTGTGGGGTCACATAAAGGTTGATTTTTAGAATTTGTAGGAATCGCCACACTGTTTTCCACAGAGGCTGTACTCGTTTACACTCCCACCAACAGTGAAGAAGTGTTCCCTTTTTGCCACATCCTCTCCAGCATCTGTTATTTTTTGAGTTATTGATGATGGCCATCAACTGGAATTAGGGTAGTATTTCAGTGTAGTTTTAATTTGCATCTCTTTGATGACTAGTGAGGCTGAGCATTTTTTCATGCATCTGTTGGCTGCTCATACGTCTTCTTTTGAGAACTGTCTGTTCGTATCATTTCCCCACTTTGTAATGGGACTATATTTTTTTTCTTTTCAGGACGTTTGAGATCCTTGTCGATCCTAGATGTTAGGCCTTTGTCAGAAATAGTTGAAAAATATTTTTTCCCAGTCTGTGGGCTGTTGCCCTGCTCTCTTGATGGTTTCTTTGGCTTTACAGAAGCTTGTCAGTTTGATGAGGTCCCAATTGTCTATCTCATCTCTTATGGCATGGCCATTTGGGGTTTTGATCAGGAATTTGTTTCCAGTTCCAATTTCTATAAGGGTGTCACCTGAATTTTCAAAGGTTCTTAAAGTTTGAGGTTTTATGTATAGGTCTCTGATCCATTTAGAGTTGATTTTTGTGTATGGGGATAGGTAGGGGTCCTGTTTTATGTCGGGGTGCCAGCCCCGACCAAAGGGGGGAAGGGTTAGGACCCGCTCCAGAGAATCCGGACGGTGAGAAGAGACCACTCTGAGGCAGTTTCTTCTGGGAACAGTCTGATCAGGACTGAAGCCAAATTTTATTCGGACTCCTTCCAACTTATATACCATTTTTCATACCCTCCAGCAGTGTGATAATCACTTGCTGGGGGCGTACAAACTCCATGATGTATATTGCGATTTACAAACTATGCATCACAAGACCATCACGAGACTTGCAAGCTCCAAGCAGGCGTGCCTTACAAATCTCACATCAAGGTCACAGGTGCACAATTTCAATATAGTTCGTTTAAAAGTGTCTTCCATAGTGTTCAACAAATCATTCATATAATACTCTTTGTTCTAAACCCTGATTAATACAAAAACTTTCTTAGTTAACTCTAGGTTCAATCCAAGTTCACTGACTCCTAATATTTTTTAACGATTGATATTATCACTATACTATAATTTATAAGTTTACTTAAATGACTTAATTTTTATTTATTCCATTAACCTATTACGATTCAACATAGTGGCCTGTAATTCTACAACAATTAATTCAAAACTTATTTCTTACCATGACTTATATGAGTTTCATGATCTAGTGTTTGGGCTTTAATACTATGCTATATCTCATTAAGCTAATACCTTATCATCAAATCTTATAATTATCATTGACGTATGATTTTAGAATCATAACACTATAATTCTCATTCTATTTTAATAAAACTACGACTTTAACCCAAAACTTAAATCTTTTTTCCTAGTATATTAATACATGGCTACATGTAAAATTTCCTATTGTCATATTAGAAGCAAAAACTACAGCGTTGGGAAAGTTTCGGTATACTAATCAAAGGATCTTAAAATTGGCCTACAGGAACAGGAACTAAAGTCATAATCTGAGAAAAGGAAACTTAAAAAGCTTAAACAAAACCTAAAAGTTTTCTACGAATGCTTATTACTGTTTAAATCTTTCCAATGGAAATTATATCGTCTTAAATGAATGTTTTATCCGAACAAGTCTATTCTAAAAATCAAATAGTGTCTGCCACACTCTTGGATAATGGACTGCGCAGTTACTATGGAAATGGCCACGGGCTGAAGCAAACAGTTTCGGCATGTAACGAAACTAGAAAAACGTCCTGAAGAAAAACGCCCTGCCCGGCTAAAAGGCAGGGCAATAAAACTATTATAATTTAGTTTCTAATCCTAATCCTAGGAGAAACTGCCTTTGGGAACAAGAGCTGAAGAAAAACGCCCTGCCTGGCTAAAAGGCGGGGCAATAAAACTATTATGATAATTTAGTTTCTAATCTTAATCCTAGGAGAAACTGCCTTTGGGAACAAGAGCGGACTCACCAGTCTACCAGGAATAGAAGTTAAAAAATATCTAGAAAGAAGTAAGATTTAGAAAGGACAAGGTCATTCTGCTGTATAACCTTTCATCAGGCGTATAGAGATTTTACTTATAAGTCTTACTGCCATGTATGCACACTGGTCACTAATCACACGCCAATATTATAGGTATAACTGACATCCTATGTCAGAGGCGATCTTCCAGATGGGCCTTTACAGGCCTCAGCCATGTAGCTATAGATGTTGGCTCCCAACAGTTTTAGTCTTCTGCGTGTGGTCACTCGGTTTTCCCAGCACCATTTACTGAATAGGTTCTCGTCTCCCTAGTGGTTGGTGGTGGAGGCTTTGTCGAAGATGAGTTGTCTGAGAAATTAAGATTTTACTTATAGAATCTCAATTCTATTCCATTGGTCTATATGCCTGTTCTTTTATCCATACCAGGCTGTTTTGATTATTATAGCTTTATAATAGAGTTTAAAGTCTGGGAGTGTGATACCTCCTGCTTTTTGTTGTTTTGTTTTGTTTTTGCTTCTGTTTCTGTCTTTTGCTGAGGATTGCTTTGGCTATTCATGGTCATTTATGTTTCTATATGAATTCCTGTATTGTTGTTTCTAGGTCTGAGAAGGCTGCTGGTAATTTGATGGCTATCACATTAAATCTGTAGATTGCCTTAGGTAAAATGAACATCTTAACAATGCTGATTCTTCCAATCCATGAGTATGGAATATTTTTCCACTTGTTTCTGTCATCTTTGATTTCTTTGAGTGGAAACAAATGTGAAAACCTAAAGGAAATGGCAGACTTTCTGACATCATACAACCTCCCCAGGTTGAAACAAGAAGAAATGGAGACCCTAATAGACCAATAACAATCCAGGACATTGACTTTGTCATAAGAAAACTACCTACAAAAAAAAAAAAAAAAATGTCCTGGACCAGATGGCTTTTCAGCAGAATTCTACAGAACATGCAAGGAGGATCTGATACCAATCCTATTGAAAGTATTCCAGGCTATTGAGAAAGATGAAACTCTCCAGGCCAATATCATTGATTAACATAGATGCTAAAATTTTCAACAAGATCCTAGCAAATCGGATTCAACAACACATCTCAGAAATCATCAACCATGACCAAGTTGGCTTCATCCCCGGGATGCAAGGCTGGTTCAACATTCATAAGACCATAATTGTAAATAAATACATCAACAGACATAAAAACAAAAACCACATAATTATATCATTAGATGAAGAAAAAGCTTTTGATAAAATCCAGCACCACTTCTTGATAAAAAGCCTCAAACATCTAGGCATAGATGGAACATACCTCAAAATAGTAAGCGCCATCTACAAGAAACGCACAGACAACATACTGCTAAACAGACAGGAATTGAAACCATTTCCCCTGAAAACTGGAACAAAACAAGGATGCCCACTCTTACCCCTCCTGTTCAACATAGTTTTGGAAGTCCTAGTTAGAGCAATCAGACAAGAGAAGGAGATCAGGGGTATCCAAATATTAAAAGACGAAGTCAAGTTATCCCTCTTTGTAGACAACATGATTCTATACTTTGAAAACCCAAGAGAATCTGTCAAAAAACCTCCTTGCACTGATAAAGGACTTTGGCAAAGTCTCAGGGTATAAAATAAATGTGCAAAAGACAATGGCATTTCTATGCACCAATAATAAACCAACAGAATCCAAGTAAAAAGCACAATCCCATTCACAATAGCCACCCATAAAAGATATTTGATATTTCTAATAATCATTTAACTGAAGGGAAATTTTGGCAAATGTCGAATAAGTGTCTTTCATTTTCATATATGCACAATGCGAGTAAAGTACATTTGTTTCTATATTTTGAAATATTTTGTTCTCCCTATCAATTGTTCAAATTATCTAGCTCTGTTTCCAATAAATAGAACTATATAGGAATAATATAGGAGACATGTATGTGTCATTCTATATAAATATATGAAAAGCATTCTGTTTTCCAGTGAACTTTCCAATTACAAAATTAACAGTATTGTACCATAATATTAAAAGCTTTCATATGATCCAACAAACATATACCAATCCTAAATAGAAGATGCTAAAAATTTTAGCGTAAATAAGTTAGTATGTGCATGCATTTGTGTGTATACTTATATGGTTAAGTGAAGGTAATTAAATAGTGGGTGTTAATTTTAGCTGACAAGAATTACACATAGCACCTACTTCCTTTTAGGTAGCTGGTTTGTAAATAGGAGAGCAACATAATATAACTATATCTATTTTGTTTATAGTAGTTTTTATGCTACATGCTTGTTATGATGGTGAAATTAGCTATTTTGCATGAAGTCCCAAAGCACAAAGTATGCAAGCTAAGGAATCATTGAGCAAATTTTTATCCTTTTTATATTTTTTATTATCCTCATCCCCATTACTACTATTGCTACTCATATTACTATTAATGTGTATTACTCAAACTATCAGTAAGCCCTTTGATCCCCTGTTAAAATGCTAGACATCTTCCTGCTCTAAAGGATTTGTTTAATATCTCATAGCAGGTTATTTAAATATACACTTTTCTATTTATTTTTCATATCTTTACTCAATTATTTATTACCGGTCATCTGGAAAGGTACTCATTATTTATACCTTTTCTTTTTTCTTGCATATACTAATTGTTGTTATATTTCATTTTTTTTGAAGAATTATAGTTCTATATTTTGAGAGTTGCTGGAATAAATACAGCCACTTTCTTCATCATTGTGATCAAAGACTTGTAAGGGGCCACTTCACTTATGAGACCTTTACTCTTTTATAATGGTTGGATTTACTATCAGTCCTTCTAAGGTTTTTCAACCTTCCAAATGAATCACTAAAAACTGGAGAATTTTTGGTTTAAAGAAAAGCAATTTAATAGTGACAGTGAATTTTTGCTAATAAAAGTGCAAAAGAAAATATACATCCTGATAGTTACATAGGTTGTGAATAGGAAATTAATGTGCCATAATTATATTAATTTTCAAGTATGGCATTCTGCACTGCAGTAATATAATTGCTTTATTTATTTTTTTGATTTTCAGGTCCCAAAAACATTTACCTATGTTGCCTCATCAATCCTTATGACAAACTTGTGTCAGGAAATTAGTACAAGATTCAGCAACATGTGTTTGTCCTGAGGGCAAAATAATAGAAACAATCTAACAGTCTCACAGAAATTGCATGCCTGGTGAGTTACTAGTTATTCAATATAACTACTTCTCCTTCTCTTTCTGGTAGTATTAGTACAACATTGACTAATACTACTTCTCTGATTAGTAAATTAGAAGCATGTTTAATAATCATCATTATTAGGCCAGGAATCTGGAGACATGTAGAGTCAAAATGAATGACTTGTGCCTTTATTTTTCTCATATTCTGTGATTAACGTGAATGGATTCCATGATGATAACACTGCATGCAGGTTTTAACTTAATGTGGTGCAGGTAGCACATAACTTTGTTGCTTCTTGATACAATGGGCCTTATCAGCCACCCGGACCCCAGACAAACCAAAGACACAAAGGCATTAAACATAAGTAATTGAAGAGTGGGTGTTAATTTTCACTAAAAAATAAGATATTTTCAAAAGCTAACACATTCTATGTTTATATATAATTTTTGAGGAAGACATCACAGTACCACTAATGAATTTGAATTGATGGGTATTCAAATGAACATGGTGATAACCTATACATCTGTTTTTTATTTTACGTCACAAAATTATTCTAAACATATCACTTCATTCAAACAGAAAACAATCCTGTGTTACAAGATGCTTAATAATTTTACATAAGAGTCTGTGAGAATGTAATAAAATAATCCACAAAACTTTAGAAGATCTTGATCATCCCCTAATATAGGTACCTAGTAAATAGTCCAGCTTGTCTGTTCTTTGGGAAAAATATGCTGCCTCTCCATAGGATGTCTGAAAAGGATATGATAAAAAATGATATGATGGTTAATTTTACATTTCAACATGATTGGGCTAAGGGATGCTCAGTCACCTGGTAAAAAATTATTTCTGGATGTCTGTTAGAGTCTTTCTGAAAGAAATTACCATTTGAGTGGATAGATCAGTTAACTATAGAAGATCACCCTCACCCATGTGAGTAGGCATCATTCAATTCACTGAAGGCTGAAATTGAACCAAAAAGACAGAAAAATGATGAATTAATTTTGTCTCCTTGAACTGGGACATCCATCTTTTCCTGCTCTGGGACATTAATGCTTTGCATCTTGAGCCTTCAGACTCAGACTAGAACTTATAGCATGAACCTGCTGGTTTTCAGGCCTTCAAACTTGGGCTGGGATTTACACTTTTGGCTCCCTTGATTCTCAGGCCTTCATACTTGGACTGCAGCTACTTTACTGGCTTGCCTTAACCTCCAGCTTGCAGACAGCAGATTGTGAGACTTCTCAGTCTCCATAATAACATGAGCCAATCCTTCATAATAATTTTTTATATATGTATATCTTTATGTCTATATCTATAACTCTTACTGGTTTTGTTTCTCTGAAGAACTTTGGCTAACCAACAAGATTATATGTATCAAATATGTGTATACATATATTTTTATTGTGTTCTTGTTTTTATTAGATGTGCTGGCTGATTTTTGCTTACAAAGAAGAAATGTACTGATTATTTTTATATTTTCTAATATTCTGTTTGCTACATCACCTTACTTCTCTACCCTTATTATTATTATGCAGAGAATTCTATTTGGATGATTATACCTATAGGCTTTATATGTTTTATGAAATAGTCTAATGTAGCCACGTTGCCATATAACCCCATCATTAAAAGTGTTTAAATCATAATACCAGAAACACAATATAGCAACTTCTCTTTGAAATGTGCCTCTCTCTTTATCCTCAACACCTCTCATCTTGCAAAAGTTCATTTTATTTAGAGAAATGGGCTCTGAAATATTATCATTGGAAATATGTTATGATCTCATTATAGTTCTTTGTCATGGGGTCTTTTTGTTGGGCTAGCATCTAAGTAACTGAAGATAAAAGAAAAAATTAAATTTTACCTTATATTAAAAATTATTTAAAGAACTGACCTCTTGACAGATAAGTAAGTTACAAAGAAGAACTAGACTTATAGAATGGTATTTGGTAGATATGAAATTTGTTTTGAAAATAAGATTGCTGGAGGACTTCCAGCAAGATGGCAATGGGCCAGGTCGGATTGTGAGAATCTCCACAAAGGTGAGTGTGCATAAAGACTCTGTGATAATGAGCATGTGCTGAGGGTGAGTGAAAGTCCATCTGAGGGGAGACTTGGGTTCATGCACATAGGGGTCTCATCTGGAGATGACTGCAACCCCACACCACCCTGAGACTGGAACCACTGGCATGCAGGATTGTCTGCTGTTCATGGGAGTCTCTTGAGAAGAGCCTACCGAATCCAACTTATTCTTATCACCTGACACCCGGCCAATACCATCACCAGTTATAGCAAAAAGGCTGGAACCCCGGATACGATCAGTGGAGAGAGAAGATCAGGGAGTGCCAGAGAGGAGCCCCATCCCCGGTTAGGAAACACTGGCTGCAGCCATTTTCTCTGTCCCAGGACCAGGCAGAGACCTGAATTGCCCCACCCAGCTTCACCCAGCTCTGCCCAGCTCCGCCCAGCCTCCAACTTGGGACCTAAGGTAATCTGATCAATCTGGAAGAGACAGAAGCCCTTCCCCCATGCTGGATTGGGAAAAGACAGGTCAGATCTGAGTGGTAGACTTGATAAGCAGCAAGCCAGGTGAGTCCAGATCTGATCCACTCTCCTTCTACAGTAGGCCTGGGCCATGTGATCCAAGCTAAGAGCAACCCTATCAGCCTGCAATGAGAGCGGAGGGGAGGAACTAGAGATCAGAGTTGAAAGGAAGTAAGACTTGCAGGGACAACCTCAGAGTGAGTATGGTTCCTTGTTTTTTGGTTTTTGTTTTTTTGGTTTTTTTTGGGTCTGTTTTGCTCATTTCTGTTTTTGTTTTAGTTTTTTTCTCTCTTTCTGTTTTTGACAACATTTTCTTACTTGCTTTGTTTCTGTTATTTTATTGACTTTTTTTCTTTAGACTTCCTGTTTGTGTATAGGAAGAGTACATTAAGAGGGAGGGTTTTGTTGATTTCTGTATTTGTATGATTGTATGTATGTTTTATTTTTTACTCTTGTCTGTCTTTGTGTCTCTTTTCATTAGTTAGTTGGTATGTCTGTCTGTTTTCCCTCTTACTCTTCTGTCTCTTCACCTTCCTCTTGCCCCCCCCTTCCTCTTTTCATTCTTTTCCTTTTTCTTACCTCGTTTTGCTTTCAGGGAGCAAACCTATACCCCACCTGCATGGACAGATTGTAAGGCGGTGGGAAGTGGGTTCCAGGGTCCCCACACACCTATCAGTGGATACTGGGATCTGCAGATAGATTCTGAATCACAAATCCCCTCTCAATTAAATCTCAAAAATGCAAAATGTATAGCCCCCAAACCACAGTCCAGTCTCAGAACTAAATAAATCCAGAGGATTCACATAAGGAAGAATAGAAGATCGAGCAAACAGAATTAAAAGCAACCCCTCCCCCCCACCAACCCTGAACAACAGAATTAAAGAAGAGGAAAAAAAGTAGGAGGGAGGAAAATCTACACAAATGAAGAAAAACCAAAGGAAGAATACCAGTCTCACATAGACCAGACACTGGGAAAACAGACTACAGAATGTAAACAATGAAGAGCCCCCGGAATGTTTGGTCTCAAACTACAAACCTAGATATCAAGACATTAACAGAGAGAATGAAAAGAATTGAAGAGAGAAAAGAGGAAAAATTAAGGCATTGATAACTGAGATGACAGCAGTAAGATTCCTGTCAATGAAATAAATAACAAACTGATAAGCATGGAAAGCAGAATTAGCCAAGCAAAAGAAAGAATCTGAGTTTGAAGACCAAAATATAGAACTAACCCAAACTGTAAAACACATAGAAAAGAAGTTAAAAAGATAGAACAAAACATTCAAGAGATGAGCAATTATTTAAAGAGGCCAAACCTAAGAATAATTGGACTTTCTGAAGCAGAGAGACAGCGACCATCCAAAAACAGACATTCCATGAAATTATTTTAAAAAACTTCCCTCATCTCATCAGTGATGTGACCATTCAAACACAAGAGATTCAGAGAACCCCTGCAAGACAACAAGTGAGAAGACCAACTCCTAGACACATAGTAATTCACCTAAATAAAGTAGGTATAAAAGAAAAAATCTTAAAGGCAGCCAGAGAAAAAGGTCAGACTATGTACCGGGGAATACCAGTTAGAATAGCAGCAGATTTATCTACAGAAACATTTCAGGCCAGGAGAGCTTGGAGCCTGACCTTCAAAGTTCTCAAAGACAAACAATTTCAAACAAAAATAACATACCCACCTAAGCTAAGCTTCATCAATGAGGGAGAATTAAAATGTTTCCCAGACATTCAATTCCTAAGAACTTACGCTACCTCCAGACCAGCTCTACAAGAAACACTTAAGAAAGTATTAAACACAGAAGAAAGGAAAAAAAGAATGACAATGTTCTTCAGAAGAGTGCAGGAAAAAGATTGAAAACACACATGAACCAAGCCAAAAATCAAAAGAAAGACAACAAACAAACAGGAACAACTACAGTTCTATAAGAACCTTATGACAGCGATAAACTATCACATTTTAGTGATTAGATTGAATGTGAATGGACTAAATGCACTACTGAAAAGACATAGAATGGCAAAATAGATAAAATATCATGAGGCAACAATATATTATCTCCAAGGTACCCATCTCACCAGAAGGAACACTCATAGACTCAAAGTAAGGATGGGAAACCAAATTTCAAATGAATAGAACACAAAAGAAAGCAGGAGTCACCATCTTAATATCAGACAAAATACCCTATAAACTATCAAAAATTCTAAAAGATACAGAAGGTCACCACACAATGATAAAAGATTCAATCCATCAACAAGAAATATCCATTCTAAACATATATGCACCCAACATAGTAACACCAACTTTCATAAAGCAACTTCTAGGCAAACTTAAAAAAGATATTGACTCTAACACTATAATAGCTATGGACTTTAATACCCCACTCACAATACAAGACAGATCATCAAGACAAAAATTCAGCAAGAAGATTCAGAACTTCAGTGTGACTCTTGAACAAATGGACTTAACTGATACCTACAGAACACTCCACTCAACAACCACAGAATATACATTCAATTCATCACCACATGGAACACACTCTGAGATCGACCACATCATTGGCCATAAATCAAACATAAACAAATTTCAGGAGACTGAAATTTTGGCATGCACCTTCTCAGACCACAGTGAAAAAAAATAAGTGTCAACACCAACAAAGTTTCCCCAAACCCCACAAAGACATGGGCACTAAACAGTATGATGCTAAGCAACTCCTGGGTTGACAATGAAATCAAAACAGAGATTAAAAGATACCTGGAAACAAATGAAAATGAAGAAACATCTAAGCATAGATGGAACATAACTCAAAATAGTAAGTGCCATCTACAAGAAACACACAGCCAGCATACTGCTAAACAGACAGAAATTGGAACCATTTCCCCTGAGAACTGTAACAAGACAAGGATGTCCACTCTCACCCCTCCTGTTCAAAATAGTTTTGGAAGTCCTAGCCAGAGCAATCACACAAGAGAAGGAGATCAGGGATATTCAAATAGGAAAAGAGGAAGTCAATTAATTCCTCTTTGTAGATGACATGATTCTATAACTCAAAAACCAAGAGAATCTGTCAAAAACCTCCTTGCACTGATAAAGGACTTTGACAAAGTCTCAGCGTATATAATAAATGTGCAAAAGACAGTGGCATTTCTATACACCAACAATAAACAAACAGAATCCCAAATAAAATGCACTATCCCATTCACAGTAGCTACAAAAAATGAAATACCTTAGTATCTTCCTAACCAGAGATGTGAAAGACCTTTATAGTGAAAACTACATAACACTGATCAGAGAAATCAAAGATGACACAAACAAGTGGAAAAATATTCCATGCTCATGGATTGGAAGAATCAACATTGTTAGGATGTCCATTCTACCTAAGGCATTCTAAAGATTTAACACAATACCCTTCAAATTAACAGAGCAATCTTCTCAGAACTAGAAATAACAATACAGGAATTCATATGGAAACATAAATGACCATGAATAGCCAAAACATTCCTCAGCAAAAAAATAAATGAATAAATAAAAAACAGGAGGTATCACACTCCCAGACTTTAAACGTTATTATAAAGCTACAATAATCAAAACTACCTGGTATTGATACAAGAACAGGTATATAGATGAATGGAATAGACTTGAGATTCCAGAAGCAAAACCTCAATTTCTCAACCAACTCATCTTCGAAAAAGCCTCCACCACCAACCAATGGGGAGAGGAGAACCTATTCAGTAAATGGTGCTGGGAAAACTGGCTGACCACATGCAGAAGACTAAAAGAAGACCCCTACCTATCCCTATACACAAAAACAGCTCTAAATGGATCAGAACCCTAAACATAAAACCTCAAACTATAAGAACCTTAGAAAATGCAGGAGACACCCTTATGGAAATTGGAACTGGCAACCAATTCCTGATCAAAACCCCAGGTTCCCTTACCATAAGAGATAAGATAGATAAGTGGGACCTTATCAAACTGACATGCTTCTACAAAGCCAAAGAAACCATCAAGAGAGCAGGGAGACAGCCCACAGAATGGGAAAAAATATTTGCCAGCTACATGTCTGGCAAAGGCCTAACATCTAAGATCTACAAGGAACTCAAATGTGCTAAAAAGGAAAAAAAAAAAACAATGCCCCATTACAAAGTGGGGAAAGATATGAATAGACAGCTCTCAATAGAAGACGTACAAGCAGCCAACAGATACATGAAAAAAATGCTCAGCTTCACTAGTCATTAAAGAAATGCAGATTAAGACTACACTGAAATACCACCCTAACTCCAATCAGGATGGCCATCATCAATAACTCAAAAAATAACAGATACTGGAGAGGATGTGGCAAAAAGGGAACACTTCTACACTGTTGGTGGGAGGGTAAACTAGTACAGCCTCTGTGGAAAACAATGTGGTGATTCCTAAAATGTCTAAAAATCAACCTTCCAGATGATCTCCCAATCCCCCTACTGGGAATATACCTGGAGGAACTCGAGTCACTCTATACAAAAGATACCTGCACATCTATGTTTATCTCAGCATTATTCACAATAGCAAGAACATGGAACCAACCGTGCTGCCTATCAAAAGACAAATGGATAAAAAAATGTGGTACATATGCACAATGGAATATTATGCAGCCATAAAGAAAAAAAATCATGTGCTTCGCAGCAACCTGGATGGACTTAGAGTCTATAATACTGAATGATCTTTCATAGAAACAAAGAACTGAATATCACTTGTTCTCACTCATAAGTGGACCTTGAACAACTATCATAATACTATAAAAAAAGGATTGACAGTAGTGGGAAACTGCAGGGAGATTGGGGGCGTGCAGAGGTGGGATTGGCAGTAGTTGGAATCTGCCTGGGGAAGGGGGGCACACCTCATCAACAAGGGTACCTGCATAATCAACGTTTGTATACCTAACCCTGAATTGTACCCCACATCTTTAAAATAAAAAATTTGAAAGTTAAAAAAAAGAACGAAGATTGCTTTTGCATTTCAGTGGCTTTTCAGTTTTCAGATGTATTTTTACATATTTTCTTAATTAATTCTCTTAATCCTCCTGAAAAATCTGAGCTACAGAAGTATTAAGAGTATATTTGGTACATTTTTATTTGTAAATGTCAAATGTAAAAATTCACATGAAAGCCTGAATTGCTTTGTTTACCAAGTACATCATCATTCAGAAAATTTTTCTTGTCATTATCCTTATTACTTTTATTATTATTGTTACTACTTCCAGTCCTAATTACACTACCACTTCTTTATTAGTAATTTAAAGAGTATGATCAGTTTTTCCAAAATAGGGTGGGTGGTTTTTTTACGTACACATTGAAACATATTCTGCTTATAATTACTATTACTTTCTAGTATACTCCATATATATATCCATGACAAGATATATGAGTATTCTAACAATCTAAGTATCAGAGTTATTTCACTTTTGTGTGGGGTGGAGGGGAATTAATGGTTTGCCAAGGATTAGCTCTCTTTATTTTGTTCCACACAATATTCAAAATATTCACAGAATAAATGAATGAAGGCATATCAGAATACAATTAAAATACAACATAGAATAAACTCACATACAAAAAAAAACCCCGAGTGGTGTCAAGATGTCACAGAAGATGGGAGGAAACTCCATCTTTTCATTTCTCTAATGAGACAACAATTAAGCCTGCAAAAACTTGCAAACTTAGCTGTAGACTTCATTATTCCACTTTCAATAATGGATATAACAATACAAAAGATCAATAAGGAACTAGAGAACTTTAACAATACTATTTTAAAAAATCAACTTTTTCAGAATTGTGGAAACTAATCATAAAGTTACAACAAGGAAGTACTTAATGAAGAAAAAACTTCCTACACTTTGGAAAGAGTATTATGACATTTTAACTCACTTGTCTACCATTCCTATCTCCCAAAGTCAGAGATGGCCTAGGACAGGGGTTCCCAACTCTCTGCCATGGATGGGTACCTCTCTGTGGCCTATAAGGAACTGGACCACACAGCAAAAAAGTGATTGGCAGGTAAACCAGCAAAGCTTCACCTGTATTTACAGCTGCTCTCCATCACTTGCATTACCACCTAAGCTCTGCCTCTGGTCCGTCAATGACTGCATTAGATTTTCATAGGAGAATGAACCCGATTATGAAATGTGCATGTGAGGGATCTAGACTACATGCTCCTCATGAGAATCGAATGTCTGATGATCTGAAGTGGACTTGAGGCAATGGTGCTAGCACTGTCTCCCATCACCCCCAGGTGGTACTATCTAGTTGCAGGAAAACAAGCTCAGGGATCCCACTCATTCTGCATTATGAAGAGTTGTATAATTCTTTCATTATATATTACAATGTAATAATAATAAAAATCAATGCACAATAAATGTAATGTCTTTGAATCACACAATTTTATCATCCCCCCAAAGTCCATGGAAACATTGTCTTCCATGAAACTGGTCCCTGATGCCAAAAAAGTTGGGGACCAATGGCTTAGGTGATGGCAGTCATGCTCCTGATATGGCTTGTCAGTAATAGAGGTAGAATTATGAATCTTATTCTAAAAATCAGGGTTGTGTGATTTGACCTGTCATTTTTTCCGAGAGATCAACTCAGGGACTAAACTTTGTTTCACACCTCTTGCAACTCTCTTATACCAGAATCAGTTTCCTGGGTTACATTTCTTAAAAGCATTTGAAGACATATATAAGCCACACTCAGTGGAGAGCCAAGATGGCTGACTGAAGACACTGCATGATTGCAGCTCTCAATGAAGAAGCCTTTATGAAGAAGTGAACATAGGAGGTTCAGGGTTGACCTGAAAATCCAAGCTGAGTTCTATCAGACAGTCACCTGGAGAAACATAGGACAAACTGTTACAAGCTCTGGACACCAGAGGAGGTGGCCGCAACACAAGAGTAGGAGAGCGCCTTTGGAGACAAATGATGTGAGTGAAACCAACAGCTTTTCTTTTCACCATACCTCACCAACTCAGTCAAGGGAGAGACCTCCCAGAAACTCCTCTCTGCAGCCTTCTCACACTAGCCAGAAGCAAAAGTCTTCCCTGGGTAGAAATAGAGGCACCAGCATGTCCCATGTGGAACCTAAGGAACTCCAGTCCCCAGGAATCCCATGCTGCAACCACCAATTCCTCCACGGAGAGCCTCAGCAGGAAACACCCTGCTGGTGTGGTCTGTGCCTTGCAGGGGCACTTCCTTCCCTCCCTTCTCAGCACCCAGCAGGGGCAAAACAACAAATACAGGAAAGTTTACCTGGTGCTGGCAGCCCTTGCAGCTCTAGGTCAGAATACAGATGTGGCTTGCCCTCAGGGGGCCTCCACTGTGATTACAGCTCGAATAGGCAGGATCTCAGAGGTGGGAAGTCTCTGCACAGCACTGAGTTGCCAGTGGCCTTGCCCACTCATGAACAGAGGGAGAAATAACAAATGACAACCACTCACTGCTTCACTTTTATCCCTGGAAAAAAGGGGTGATCCCAACCAGATGAGAGGCAGCCAATCCACACCCACAAGAACACCTAAACCAGAGTAAAGCTGCAGGGCTCTGCCTGGTCACCTGCCAATCCTGTTGATAAGACCAGCAGTTGGGGGAGAAGGCTGCACCTATAGCCTTTTCCTAGAGGTAGGAGAAAGGCTCTGAAATAGAGGAAAGGTCTTGTCCAGTTTCTGCCAGACTACCAGTGAAGCAGTTTTAAATCGTTTCCTCCCAGATCATTACCCTTCCTGCCACTCTGGACCCTCACACAAGTGAGCCAGAGGAGGGAAGACAGGCAAAAAGCAAAACAAACAAACAAAAAAACACAGTCACCACCAACAGCAGCAACTTTATTTAATTAACAAATAAAAACAAAAAGAGATAAGTCTGCCCTCACAGATGAAGAAGAATCAGTCAGGAAAAACTGGCAATCTTCAAAGACTTATCTAGTTGACACCCACGAATGAATCTCCAAGATCCCAAACAGTGGAAAACATCCAGAACAAACTGGCCCTGATTACAGACAGAATTCAGACTACAGATAGCAAAGAAATTCAACAACATCCACAAGGTGGATACACAGACCATCCAGGCCACGAAAACAGTGCAGGAAGTGGAAGTGAAAGCTAAGCTGGCCAATATAAGAGAGGTCTAATCCAAATTCCTGAAAATGAAGAATCATTTCCTGGAATTTAAAAAGACAATGAAAAGCACTAATAGCAGAATTGACCAAGCAGAGGAAATACTTTCAGACTCTCAGAGCTTGAGGATCACATTACTGACTTAACCCAAGCTGACAAAAGAAAGAGAGACAGAGAGAGAGAGAGAGAGAAGGAAAAGGCTTAGGAAGAATGAGAAAAACCTATGAGAGATGTAGGATTATGTGAAGAAACCAATTCTATGGTTGATAAGCATCTCTGAGAAAAAGGGGAAACTGAGAACACCCTAGAACAAATCTTCCAAGATGCATTCAAGAGAATTTTTTTCCCCACCTCACTAGAGAGGCTGCTTTGCTGATGCAAGAGATTCAGAGAATTCCTGCAAGGTATTATACAAGAAGACCATCCCCAAGGCACATAATAATCTGTCTTCACAAGGTAAACATGAAAGAAAAAAATCCTAAGGGCAGCTAGAGAGAAAGAAGAGATCACCTACCAAGGAAGACTTATTAGAATTGCAGCAGACTTCTCATCAGAAGCCTTATAAGCCAGAAGGGACTGGGGGTTCATCTTTAACATTCCTAAAAGAAGGCAATTCCAGCCAAGAATTTCCCACCCAACCAAGCTAAGCTTCATTAATGAAGAAGAATTAAAATGCTTCCCAGATATCCAATTTCTTTTTTTTTTCAAGTGAGAAAGCAGGATTTATTGAGAGGGCACAAAAGCTCTCACAGTAGGAGGGGACCCGAAAGGATTGCCCCAGATATCCAATTTCTAAGAGAATATGCCACCTCCAGATCAGCCCTTTATGAGATGTTTAAGAAAGTTTTTACGTACAGATTCAAAAGAACAATTCTATCTGTCACAAAAGCACAGGCACCCAAACATGAATGTACTTAATGTGCCACTGAAAGACATAGAGTGGAAAAATGGATAAGAAGCATGATCCCTCTTCTGCCTTCAGAAAACCCATCTCACTGCAAATGACACCAACTGCCTTAAGGAAAATCTAGAGAAAGATCTTCCATGAAAATGGAAAACAAAAAAGAGAAAGAGTAGCTATTTTTATATCAGACAAGACAGACTATAAACCAATAAAAATTTAAAAGGATATTGATGGACACTACATAATGATAAAAGGCTCAATCCACTACAAAGGAATGTCCTTCTTGAATATATATGCACTCAATACAGAAACACTCAGATTTATAAAACAATTGCTAATTAAACTAAGAGAGTACATAGATAGCTATACAATTACAGTCGGAGGCTTTAATTCTCTGCTCACATCATCAAGGCAAAATACTACAAGGAACTCCTGAGCCTTAACTCAACACTTGGTCAACGGAACCTAAGAGACCTCTACAGAATGCTTCATGAAATAGCCACAGAATTCTCATCAGCACATAACATACTCCAAGATGGACCACATACTCAGTCATAAATCAAGCATAAATTTTAAAAGGTCAAAATCATACCAAACATTTTCTCAGACCACAGTGGAATAAAAATAAATATCATCACCAATAGGAACTCCCCAAACACACAAAAACATGAAAATTAAACAACATGATTCTGAATGATTTTGGGTTAAAATAAGGCAGAAATAAAAAAGATTCTTAGAAAAAATGAAATCATAACATATCAAAACCTCTGAGATACCATAAAATCAGTGCTGAGAGGAAAATTTATAATATTGCATGCACATATCAAGAAAATAGAGGGATCCCAGGTAAATAGTCTAACAGTGAACCTAAGGGAGCTGGAAAGACAAGAGCAATCCAATCCTAGAATTAGTAAAAAAAAAAAAATTGAAATTGTTAACATAAAGTTGCATTTGAATGAGATAGAGACCAAAAACAAAAAAAAAAAACAAATCATATGAAGAATGAATGAGGAAAAAAATTGGTTCTTTGAAAGGATGAATAACATTGACAGACCCCTGGAAAAATTAATAGAAAAAAAAACAAAGAAAATTCACATAAACACTATCAGAAATGAAGAAGATGATGTTACAACTGATCCTGAAAAAATACAAAAGATGATCAGAGATTACTATCAATATCAGTTTGTGAATAAACTAGAAAATTTAGAAGAAATGGAAGGATTCCTGGCATCATAAACCTCCCTGGATTGAAACAGGAAGAAATTGAAACCCTAGACAGACCAATAACAATCCAAGAAATTGGCTCAGGAATAAGAAACCTCCCTGCCAGAAAAGGCTCTGGGGCAGATGGTTTCTCAGCAGGATTCTACAAAACATACAAGAGAGATCTAACACCAATTGAGGAAATCGAGAAGGAAAAAACTCTCCCTAGCTCATTCTACGAGGCCAATATTATCCTGTTACTCCAAAATGGCAAAAACCCAAAAAGGAAAGATAACTATAGACCAATTTCTTCAATGAACATAGATGTAAAAGTTTTCAACAAGATTCTAGCCAATCACATCCAAGAGCTAATTTCAAGGACCATCCATCAAGTCCAGGTGGGCTTAATTCCCAGGATGCAAGACTGGTTCAACTTAAATACATCAATAAAAGTAATACATTACATAAACAGGTGCAAAATCAACAACCACAAGATTATCTCATTAGATGCAGTAAAAGTATTTGATAAAATACAACATTCTTTCTTGATAAAAACGCTCAAACACCTAGGGTATCATGGAAACATTCCTCAAAATAATAAGAGCCATCTATGACAAATCTGTAGCCAAAATCTCACTTAGTAAGCAGAAGCTGAAAGCATTCCTCTTAAGAACTGGAACAAGACAAGGATGTCCATTCATACTCCTCCTATTTGACATACACCTGGGAATTCTTTCAGAGAAATCAGGCAGGAGAAATAAATTAGGATTATTCACATAGGAAAAGAGGAAGTGAAATTATCCCTATTTGCAGATGATATGATTTTGTACCAGAAAACTCTACAGAATCTCTTAAATATCTCCTCACACTGACAAACAACTTCGGTAAAATCTCAAGATACAAAATCAATGAGCAGAAAATAGTTGCATCTCCATACACCAACAGCAAGCAGGCTGGGAACCAAATCAAAACCATAATCCTATTCACAATAGCTATAAAAATGAAATAAAATACCTCAGCTACCATCTTACCAAAGATGTGAAAGAACTTTACAATAAGATGACACGAACAAGTAGAAAAATATCCCATGCTCATGGATTGGAAGAATCAACATTGTGAAGATGTCCATCTTACCTAAGGCAATCTACAAATTCAATGCAATACCCATCAAATTACCAGCAACATTCTTCTCAGACCTAGAAAAAACAACACAGGAATTCATATGGAAACACAAACGTCCAAGAATAGCCAGAACAATCCTCAGCAAAAAAAAAAAAACAAAGCAGGTGGCATCACATTACCAGACTTCAAACTTTACTATAAAGCTACTATCATCAAAACATCTTGGTATTGGTATAGGGTCAGGCATATAGAACAATGGAATAGAATTGAGATTCCAGAAGCAAAACCTCAATTTCTCAACCAACTCATCTTCAACAAAGCCTCCACCACCTACCACTGGGGAGAGGAGAACCTATTCAGTAAATGGTGCTGGGAAAACTGGCTGACCACATGCAGAAGATTGAAACAGGACCCCTATCTATCCCCATGCACAAAGGTTAACTCCAAATGGATCAGAGACCTAAATGTAAAACCTCAAACCATAAGAACCTTACAAAATGAAGGACATACCCTCATGGAAGTCGGAACTGGCATCCAATTCCTGAACAAAACCTGAAACCCACAGGCCATAAGAGAGAAGATAGATAAGTGGGACCTTATTAAACTGACAAGCTTCTGCAAAGCCAAAGAAACCATCAAGAGAGCAGGGAGACAGCCTACAGACTGGGAAAAAGTATTTGCCAACACCAGGTCTGACAAAGGCTTAACATCCTGGATCTACAAGGAACTCAAACGTGCTGAAAAGAAAAAAAAACAAACAACCCCATTATAAAATGAGCAAAAGATATGAACAGACACTTCACAAAGGAAGACATCCGAGCAGCCAACAGACACATGAAGAAATGTTCAACCTCACTAATCATCAGGGAGATACAAATCAAAACCACACTGAGATACCATCTAACTCCAGTCAGAATGGCAATTATCAACAATTCAAAAAATAACAGCTGCTGGAGAGGGTGTGGTGAAAAGGGAGCACTTCTACACTGTTGGTGGGAGTGTAATCTAGTGAAACCTCTGTGGAAAGCAGTGTGGCGATTCCTAAAAGCTCTAAATGTCAACCTCCCATATGACCCCGCAATTCCCCTACTGGGAATATATCCTGAAGAACTCAAATCACTCTGTCAAAAAGATACCTGCACACGTATGTTTATCACAGCATTGTTCACAATAGCAAGAACCTGGAAACAACCATGCTGCCCATCAAAAGAGAACGGGATTAAAAAATGTGGTACATATACACGATGGAATACTACGCAGCCATAAAAAAGAACAAAATCATGAATTTCGCAGCAACCTGGATGGAACTAGAGTCTATAATACTGAGTGACCTCTCACAGAAACAAAGATCCGAGTATCACATGTTCTCACTCATTTAATGGACCTTGAACATCCAATGTAATACTATAAGAAAATGACTGACGGTAATGGGAAACTATTGGGGGGGGAGGGAGATGGGATTAACAGTCACAAATATCTGTCTGGGGACGGGGAAGCACCTCTTATCAGCAGGGGGCCTGAATGAAAAGTAATTGTATACCTAACGCTTAACTGTACCACACAACATCATAATAAAAAATATTGATTAAAAAAAAAAGAACTACAAAACACTGCTCAACTAAATCACCGATAATGCAAACAAATGGAAATACGTCCCATGCTCGTGGATCAGAAGAATCAATGTCTTTAGGATGTCCACTCTACCCAAGGTATCTATAGATTCAACACACTCTCTATCAAATTATGAGCATCATTTTTCATAGACCTAGAAAAGACAACACAGTAATTCATATAGAAGCAACAAAGACCCCAGATAGTTAAAACAATCATTAACAAAAAGAACAAAGCTGGAGGCATCTCTCTTCCAGACCTCAATCTTTACTACAAGGCCACAGTAATCAAGAGAGCATTGTATTGGCACAAAAATAGACAGAAACAAATAGAACAGGACAGAGAATCCAGAAATAAAACCATGAACCTTCAACCAACTCATCTTTGAGACAGCCAAGAAAAACCTTGAGAAAAAGAAACCATATTTAACAAATGGTGCTGGGAAAACTGGTTAACTGCATGCAGAAGAATGAACTGGATCCCTACCTATCATTATACACAAAAATTAACTTAAATTATTCTAAAATATATATAGAATTACAAATGAGCTAGAATAGTTTAAATAATTTTGAAAAAGAATAGTAAAATTGGTGGAATTAGTCCACCTGATTTCAACGCATTATGTACCTTACAGATAATAAGTAATACTGCATAGTATCAGGAAGGCACAGACCTACAAACAAGTCAGTGAAACAGAATATAGAATGTAAGAATAAATGCACACAAATACGTTCAACTAATTTATGACAAAGTTAAACAGAAATTTAATAGATGAAGTTTAGTCTTTTCAACAAATGGTGCTGGGGCAATTTAACATACAAAATTTAATTTTTTTAATTTATGTCTCACATCCTATACAAAAATTAACTTAAAATGGTTTATAAACTTAACTGTAAAATATAAGTCAATACAATTTTAAAGAGAAAAAAAGTCACTGAGAGTCTCTGGAACCAGGACTAGACAGAGAGTTCTTAAATTTAGCAACAAAAAGCCAATTCATAAAATAAAAAGTTGATAATTAG
Organism: Cephalopachus bancanus; assembly: GCA_027257055.1. Classification (NCBI taxonomy): domain Eukaryota; kingdom Metazoa; phylum Chordata; class Mammalia; order Primates; family Tarsiidae; genus Cephalopachus; species Cephalopachus bancanus. The sequence continues at coordinate 815,270 of JAPVLO010000504.1, forward strand.
ACATCATCTGAATTTTTAATTGAGAGAAAACATTTAAAAATCACCTATCTGACAAAAGACTGATAATTAAAATTATTCTAAAACTAATATCTTATACTATATAAAGAACTCGCAAAGCTCTAGGGAAAAACAAAACAATTAGAAAATATATGCTCCGAAGAGGATATACAGATGGCAAGTAAGCACATGAAAGGATGTTCAACATCATTATCCATTAGGGAAATGCAAATTAAAAGCATAATGGGTTGGTGGATTAGTGGTTGAACCTAAGTGGTGCTTCTAAACTGATAGTGTTTTTCTATATTTTTACCTGGGTGTGGGAAACACATGTGCATTTACTTTCTGATAATTTATTGATCTGTACTTTAGGATTTGTGCACTTTTCTCCAAGTTTGTTGTACTTCAACAGGTAAGTCAATTGAAAAAACATTCAATATGCAGAAACAAAGAACAGCCATCTCAATAAATCAGATATGGTACAAACAGTATTTTCTGATCTTTGTGCATGAAAAATTACATATTCAAACTAAAAAATAAGATATTACATATTTTAATTTATATTTTTAGTTAATAAATTTAATTGCTTAAAAAAGTGAACAAGGAGAGTTTCACACAATTTAGTCAAAGAAAAAGTATACAAAGAATTATAAACTATAAAATACAGAGAATTACTATAGTAAATATCAACTTTATGATATATACCTAGATATGGGCACAGGGATAAACCATGCTTTTCAAATATTTGATTTATAAAAATTGAAAATAAAATTAAATAATATTTTGAAAAGTCTCATTAATATATAAGGACCATTGGTGGTGGTAAGAGGACAACTACAGCACTATCAGATAATGAGAAAATATGATATGTAAGTTATAAGCAGAATCCCTAGAATCTGGTCATCTTGATCTAAATCTCAGCTCTGTCACGTATACAACAGTATGACGTTGAGCAGGATATTGAACTTCTCTGAAATTCAGCAATCTGATCTGTAAAATATTGAGATAGCAAATATTTTCTGTAAAGGATCAAGCAGGAAACATATTACTTTTGTGTAACCTATATATGTCATTTTAGTGCAAAAGCAGCCACAGACATATGTAAATGAGTGGTGTAAATGTGTTCCAATAAAATTTTTTTTGTAAAATCAGGTGGATATGATCCATAAATACTCCCGCATGGACAATGGTTTGTTGGTTCCCAAATCACAATGTGGTCATGATAATTGTATTAAATGTTAAAAAACTCTGTAAAATATAGGGAAATTCAGAAGAGTAAAGAGAGTGTGTGTCTCATACATCCACAGATATGGTTGTCCCTTGTATTCATGGAGATCTGATTCCAGGACCTCCTCCAGCCTGCAGATACCAAAATCTGTAGAAGCTCAAATCCCTTATATAAAATGGCATAATATTTGCATAAACCCTACTACACACATTTTCCCATATACTTTAGTCATCTCTAGATTACTTATAATGCCTAATACAAAATGTAAATACTATCTAAATAGTTGTTATGCTATATTTTATTCATATAATTTTTATTGTTGTACTGTTATTTTTAGTTTTTTAAATATTTTTGATCCATAGTTGGTTGAATCCTTGAATGCAGAAGCCACAAAGATGGAGGGCTGACTGAATATATATATACACACACACACACACACACACACACACAGTCACGTATCGCTTAACAAGTGACTAAGTCCTGAGATATGCATCATTAGGCAATTTTATCGTGTGACTATCTGAAAGTATACTTACACAAAACTAGATGGTTTAGCCTATTACAAAATTAGGTTATATAAATAGCATATTGCTCCTAGACTGCAAACATGTACAGCATATTGCTATACAAAATACTGTAGAAAACTGTGACATGATGGTAAATTGTATATCTAAATATATCTATTTTTTTCTTTCAAGTATTTTCATTTTTATTATAGAGTTGTGGGGTACAAGTGAGGATTAACTACATAAGTAATCTGCATATGGGTGAAGTTTGGGCTTCTACCTGTCCCACAATCCTCCAGGGAGTGGACCAGGTACACTTTGTGCTGTCACGTGCTCCCTACACTTCTCCCTCCCTCCCTCCCCTAATAGTGCCCAGCGACTGTAGATCCCACCCTTATGCTAATGTGACTAGTATACAGGACCACTTATGAGTGAGAACATGTGGTATTCAGTTCTTTGTTTCTGTTTCTGTGATAATTCACTTAGCACGATGGTCTCCAACTTCATCCAAGTTGCTGCAAAGTTCACGATTGTGTTCTTCTTTATGGCTGTGTAACAACACCCATCATGTATATGTACCACTTTTTCTTTATCCAGTTCACTTTTGGTGAGCAGCAGAGTTAGTTCCATGTTTTTGCTATTGTGAATAGTGCGGCAATAAACACGTGTATGCTTGTGTCTTTTTTGTCCAGCAATTTATGTGTCTCTGGGTATATCCCCAGGAAAGGGATTGCTGGATCGTGTGGAAGCTCAAGTTTTAGTTCTTTTAGGAGTCGCCACACTGTTTTTCATACTAAATATATCTACAAATAGAAAAGGTACAATAAAATTGCAGTATTATAACCTAATGGGATCACATACATCATTATGCAGTTTATGATTGTATGTATATATATATGTGTGTATCGGTGTGTGTATATAATATATATATGTAACAACCTTAGTAATTGTCATAACAAAAGAATTTAAGCAAGAATGTAAAATACTCCAACATATAAAACATATATTAGAAATATTTTAAAGAGATTAGTGTAAACCCCTCTAAGATAATAAGTTTGGAAAATAAATTCTAAAGATGATTTTTTAAAACATAAAATAGCAATTTTCATGTATTAACTTACAAAAAAAGGAAAAATTATTCTCCTCAAAATATAAAAGTATTAAATTTGTTCTTAAACCTCACATATTACAAAATCTAATGAGGGAGAACTGACTCTAAAGGTTGTTTATAATGGAAGAGCTCTTTGACAACCTGGCCCATCACAACCCCAAAATTATTTAATTATTACATAAACAATAAGAAAACAAAGCATAAAAGTACAGAATTATTGATTGAAGATAAAAACATTTTTTATTTTTATTATATATTATTTAAATATTTTTTGTCAGACTTAGTCTCATTTTTAGTGAGACAAATTTCCCATATCTTAAAATTTTTTTACCAGTGACATGTATATTTCTCCCATCAAAAATAAGAAATCATCATTCTGTTATGTCATCACTGACATAGACATATATTGACTCTATTTCTTGGCACAATATGTAGAAAGGATATTTCATTTATTCATAGTTCACTAGAAAAAATTCTTCTGGAATCTCAGAAGTTAGTTTAGATTCCAGAAAAACCTAATTGTTCATATTGAGTGAGATAAAAATCAACATTTCTAAATATTCTTTCTTTGTAACCATTCCATTGCACATTGGTTTTCAGAACATATTATGACTACCTTATAAAATCTCTGGTAAGTAACTCATGACCCAAAGAAATTCATTTATATATTTAACAAATATTGGCTGAGCATCTAATATGTGTTAATATCTGAATGATTATTAAAAATATTATAAACTGACATATTGTTTGATATTAATTATTTGTAGGAAGTGTTATTTTTTTGAAGCAGAATGCACAGAAATAGAGCAAGATGGTTGTATTTTACCAGTGACAGAGTAATTTCCACCCAAGAACCTTTCTATGTTTTATGTGGTTTCCTTTGAATTTGCCTTTAAAATTCATTTCACTACTTTATTATAGATGAAAATGGCATTGATGAATAAGTCTTACTCGTTATGGAACTAAGCAACTGGCATCCCTAAAAATAAAGCACAAAAACAGAAACATCTTAAACAAGCTTCTGATTTTATGGCCCAAAATCAAAAAATCTAACCTTTATCTTTAGTCCCAATCTCCATTTTTTTTTTTTTTTTTTTGAGTTGGAGTCTCACTCGGTCGCCCAGACTGGAGTGCAGTGGCCGCTCCCGGCCACTGCAGCCTCGACCTGCTGGGCTCTGGCGATCCTTCCTCCTCAGCCTTCCGAGTAGCCGGAATTACAGGCATGTGCTACCACGCCCGGCTGATTTTTTGATTTATTGTAGAGATGAGGTCTCGCTGCCCAGGCGGGTCTCGGACCCGCGGCTTACGCAATCCACTCACCTCAGCCTCCCAAAGGCGCGGGATTACAGGCTGAGCCACCAAGCCCGGCTCCCAATCTCCATTTTAACAATGTTCTTGTGCTTTGAGAAATCAGAATAGCATCTAAAGGAAAATTGCAATGATTTTTTTTTTTTTTTTGAGTTGGAGTCTCACTCGGTCACCCAGACAAGAGTGCAGTGGCCACTCCTGGCCACCGCAGCCTCGCCTGCTGGGCTCCGGTGATCCTTCTGCCTCAGCCTTCTAAGTAGCCGGAATTACAGGCATGCGCTACCACGCCCGGCTGATTTTTTGATTTATTGTAGAGATGAGGTCTCGCTGCCCAGGTGGGTCTCGAACCCGCAGGCTCAGGCAATCCACTTACCTCAGCCTCCCAAAGGTGCGGGATTACAGGCTGAGCCACCGAGCCCGGCTTGCAATGATAATTTTATAGATATTTGAATTAACGTGTTATTAGAGAGAACCATATAGTTGCTAAATAGTGAGCAATAGTAATGACGTTAAAAAGGTCTTCTTATTTTAGTTGCTTATTTTCAAGTTATTTATTTGCGGGGGTCCTGCTCGCACCGGGTGTGGGATTTCCTGAAGGAGAGATGGACTAGGCAAAAGAACGCACTTATGATGAAATGATATACTTGAACACCTGCTTGCAGGACAGATGTCATTTAATGTTAGTTAACAGAAAGGGGCAAGACAAAGAAAATTCCTTCACGTCCATATCCTTTAAAAGTTACCACCATTTAGCGGTCTTAGAAGCAACAAACAAGCCCAGAACACTATCTGCTTTCCATCAATACATCTTTTTCATAAAGCCAGAAAATGATAGTTTTAGCCCAAAGTCCCAAATTACAATCCTTGAAATGTCTCAAGAAAGTTTCCAAGTGCACATTTCTCCATGTATCAGGAGTTTTCTTTCTGGGGCTTCTATGACCTTCAAAGCTTCATAATTGCCTTTCTTGTCCAGGTGTCTTTGTTACTTTTCTCTTATCCTGCAGTGTTTATTTCTAAAGAAAACTCAAAAGAAGCTTTTAGTGATGTTTCCCAGGCCCCCAAAGTTGCTGTCTGTATTTAGTTAATTTATCATAAACACATTCAATTAGTATATTATGAATTCAGTGAAAACCCACTCTATAAACGTTAACTTAGAATTTTAACTATTGAATTAAGTAAAAACCTTAACGATTAATCTTCATCCTAAATCTGTGAAAACAGTGTTATAAATCACCTATATAACTCCTAGATAAGTGTTAGAACTAATAATGAATTCATAATGAACTTACTATAAACTCGTGCTTCTAAAAAACCTTATGTCTAAACACTAAACTACATAATTCTAAATCAAATAAGGAGTGAATATACTTATATTATTTTTATTCAAGCAATATCTAATAATTTATAATCAAGTGAAAGAAAGCATTCTTGATGTGCTTCAGACTTTAACCATTGCATATGTCAGAAAAGGCCAAACGGCATAGTGGGAAATGGAAAAATGAACCATGACATTTCCAGGTTAGCTGTGAGTACTTCACATAAACACGCCATTTTCTTCTTCCACCACTGCACAGAGTACTTCAGCTGTACCAACAGTAAAGGTGGAAGACAGAAGGGCCCCAGTTTCCCGGACTTGCTTTGCAGCCGGGGGTCCTCAATGCACCTGGACTTTGTCAATCAGGCGGACCTCCAAGGCTGGCTCCAAACATTTATTATCTGCAAATATATGAAGGATTAACTATATGTTATGATCTGCAGGAAGACATAGAAAATTAAAGCTAAACCCCACCCCCATAAACCTTGAGAGTCTAACAGAAGGGTGAACTTTTTTTTCTCTAAACAGCTAGATAGTAAATGATTTTGTATTTGTGGACCATATGGTCTCTGTCACAACTATTCAACTCTACCATTGCAGCATGAAATTAGCCATAGACAACAATTACATGAATGTGTGTGGCAATGTGTTTTTGACTAATCAGGCAGCCAGGTTGAATTTGGCCCACAGGTCTTAGTTTGCTGACTACTGACCTAGCATCAGTATAACAGAGAGACTATACATATTAGACTGTATATGTATATACACACACACACACACACACACACACACACACACACACACACACACACATATATGTATATTATATATATATATATATATATATATTTTTTTTTTTTTCAGTTCTTGTTCATTTGTAGGGACTGGCTAGAATGTTGTGTTTCATTGGCTTGTGAGGCTGCAAGAGTAAAGGGTGGCACATTCAATTAGGTGAGCTTTTATATATGAACTGGAGGTGCTTGTAGGAATGTCATTTTTAATCCATTTTAGCAAGAAAGAGAGACCCTAACAATCAGTTATTTAAACCTGTGATAATGACATAAAAGACATATGTGTGAAAGGAAAAATTTACTTCCAATAAGTTTCCTCAGTGTCTTCAAATCTCTAATACTTGTTTTAAACAGAACTGTGATATTTACAAAACTGTTTCAACCACAAGCCATAAAAAGACAGAAATTGTAATTGACTAGGTAAAAATTTAAAATTTCTACATGTCAAAAGAATGATGAAAATTTTTCTTAAAAAACAAATGAGAAAATAGTCAAAACTGCAATATATTAGACAGAGAAACACATTTGACAGACAAAAGAAGATAATTTTATATAATATAGTATAAACTTTATATAATTAAATAAAATTATGCTATACAAATAAAGAATAATTAATTATAGAGAAAATACAAATGGGACAAAGTAAAATAACATGAATAAGTACTTTAAAGAAAATAAAAGCCAATGATTTAAAGATGTGCATACTTATATGATTATAATTGTCAATTAAATAGATATTTATTCAAACAAGCCAGGTGCAGTGGCTCATGCCTATAATCTCAGCATTTTGGAAGGCTGAAGCAGGAGGATTACTTGAGGCCAGGAGTATGAAAGCAGCCTGGGCAACACAGAGAGAGCCTCATTACTAAATAAGTCAATAAATAAATAAATATTCAAACAAAATGAGATGATTATTAATTGCAATAGTCATAGGTGACCACCTGAAAGTTGACATTTGCTGCCTCATAGAAACAGTGGTCTCCTTGCTGCTTATATGCATAGCTGTATACCTATGTACTCATTTACTCATTCAAATATTTGTTGAGCTTCTATTATACTTACACTACTTAAGAGCAACGCTGTGTACATTCTGGTCACTAAAATCTCACATGATAATAACAAAAGTAAAGATGTGAAAGATTCAAATGAACTGTAATTAGATATTTCCCAGTTAGGACAAGTCTCAAATACTTCAGTTCCACTTCCAAAACAGTGGATAGCCTTTCCCTACTTTATTAGGTGTCCAGAGATCTACATCACTTTTTAATGTTTGCAAATGTTCTGGGGCTTTGCAGGAAAATTTCTAAGGCCATCAGATGCGGGTCTGACAAGGTCTTTAGGCTCAGGCATCTCTCCTACTAGAGAGTCAGTGAGTGAGGCGGTGAATGCTGATCAAGTGAGATCCTCATCGAAACTATGGTGGGTGAAAATGAAGGAATGGAAATAATTATACCTGACAACTAGAAATCAAAAGTGAAAGGGCAAAAATAAAAATAAGAAAGGATTTAAATAATATATTTGATAAGTTTTAAAAAACTGGGTATATAGAAAACTTATTCTCAACGCATAGAGAATCCACATTATTGTCAAGCACTCAAGGAACACTCTCGAAAAATTGACCATATACAAGTTCTCAAAGAAAGCTTTAAAAATTTGCACGAATCAACATCCTAAACTATGTCCTTCTACTATAAAAAGTTACAAATAGAGTTTTAAAGTATAGCTTAAAATCTAAAATGCTTGAAAACTAAAATTATACTACTAAGTAATCTTTGGATTAAAGAAAAAAATTTTTAAGTGGTGACCTATTTATTACACCAATTACCACTTGGAAAGATTTGTGACTATAGACAACAAAATTTTGAGAGAAATTAATTTTTAAATACATTTATCAGAAATAAAAAAGTACTTAGAACACATAAGCTATGTGTTCTAAAAGCTGGAAGAAAAAACAACAGAGTAAATGCAAAAGCAAACAAACAAAAACCTGAAGTGCAGAGGAGACATGAAGACAGAAATAGATAAAAATACTTAAAATAGATCAAAATACTTAGACCAAGAAGTAAAAATTTCAAAAGCTAAAAAATAATTACTTTAAAATTGAATAAGATAAACCAATGGCAAGACATCAAGAAAAAAGTTGTAAGAGTCAAACAAAATATGAATGAGAAAAAGAAAAACATTAAAGAAATGTAACAAGTAATGAAATCATATTATGAATAAACACATTACAATAAATTCACGAAGAAATGGGCATATTTCTGAGGGAAACAGCATAAATGCCTAAGTTTTACAGGAGAATAAACCTAAAAAGGTCAAAGTTTTGAGAGACTTTCTTTTGTTTTGACCTAATTTTGAACATATTTAGCTTCTTTTAACCCTCTCATTCCTTCTTCCCAGGAAGAAACATAGGTTTTACTTGGTAAACTTTTAAAAAGTGGTGGGTCACATTTCATTTACTCAGCCCCTTCTAATCTACTCTCTTTTATCAGAATCAGATTACCTACTGAAAGGAGAATTCTGTCCTGTCATGTGGTACAGGGTTTGGCTAACTCAGGGATGAACTATTAGTAAGTCCATTTGGCTAGAGATCTAAAATCACAACCTGCAGTCAGCTATGCCTGAATCACTCTGTTTCTTTGACTCAGGTATGTCTATTAAACTCCAAAAGAGAAGAAATGAGCATTAGCCTCCCTTACAAATTCAAATACTCATAAATACAAAAGAAATAAAAATTCTAAACAGACTTCCCCTTGTCCACTGCTTCACATAAAGTAAAACCCTAGGTCTAGATGACTTTAAAGATACCTTTTACAAAATGTTCAAGAAACAGACAATCTTATCTCTCCTACAAGCTGTGTCAGAAAAATGAAACTTTATCAACTCATTTAATGAGGTTAGTAAAACCTTGATTTCCAAACTGAAAAAAGGCTGGGTGTGGTGGCTTACACCTGTAATCCAGCATCTTGGGAAGCTAAGGTGGGAGGATTGTTTGAGCCTAGGAGTTCGAGACCAGCTTAGACAACGTGCCAAGACATTGTCTCTACAAAAGATTAAAAAATTAGCCAGATATGGTGGTACACACTTGTAGTCCCAGCTTCTCAGGAGGCTGAGGTGGGAGGATCACCTGAACCCAGAAGGTTGAGGCTGCAGTGAGCCATGAGCATGCCACTATACTCCAGTCTGGGTGACAGAGTGAGACCTTAATACCACACAAAACAAAACCGCAAAAGGACAGATCACACAAAGAAATGTAAAGGGCAATGTACCCTATAAATATAGAGATAAAATTATAAAATAAGATATAAAGTAACAAGTTCCAAAAGTGAATTCGAAATGCACTATGATCAAGTAAGGTTTTCTTAAAAATGTAAGATTGATTAAAAATAGGAAGACATGCCTGTGTGATTCCCCAACTAATAAAAAATATTTTATCCAAATAATTACATCAACAATTTCAGCAAGAGTATTTGATAAAGACACGATTGAAAAATAATAATAATCTTTCCAAAAACTGGGAACAATAGAAAACTACTTTAACAAGCTAAAGATTATGTAGCAAAAAAAGTCCAAGCCAAAAAACTTCATAACTCCTATAACATGTTAGGTACAGGACCTTCGATATGTAAATCTGATCGGGCCTGTATATTCAAGCTAGTACTGGATGCCATAACCAATCAAATAATACCCCCTAAAATTAAAAGATATATGATTAAGGTATTACCATATATCAGATTATGCATAAGAGCTAATTAACAATGTGAAAATAAAATAATTGGATAAATATTAAGGATTTCTTTTCAACAAAGTACATTAGAGAAAAAAATTGTCAATAAAGAATTCATAATCATAAAATATAAAGAACTGGTGAAATTAACATAAAAACACAAGAAATGCAAAAAATAATGAAAACTACTATTAATAACTAAAAACCAACTTAAAGAATAGAAAATTTGAATAGTTACATCACTAGTAATAGCGAAACAAGATATTTTACCAATCAGATTTTTTGGTTTTTTTTTAGTTGGAGTCTCACTCTGTCGCCCAGACTGGAGTGCAGTGACCACTCCCGGTCACCGCAGCCTCGACCTGCTGGGCTCCGGCGATCCTTCTGCCTCAGCCTTCCGAGTAGCCGGAATTACAGGCATGTGCTACCACGCCCGGCTGATTTTTTGATTTATTGTAGAGATGAGGTCTCTCTGCCCAGGCGGGTCTTGAACCCGCAGGCTCAGGCAATCCACTTACCTCAGCCTCCCAAAGGCGCAGGATTACAGGCCGAGCCACCAAGTCCGGCTGCCAATCAGATTTTTTTAAAAATTAGAAAGTTGGATAATACTAAGTGTATTAGTCATCTTTTGCTATGTATAAAATTACCACAAAACTTCATGGCTTAAAACAAAAATAAATTATATATTATCTCAGAATTTCTATGAGTCAAATATCTGGGTTAAGCTTACCTGGTGCTCTGACACTATGCTAAATCATCTCAAGGCTCAGCTGGGAAGGATCCACTCTTAGCTGGTGTGCTTGTTGGTACGATTCAATTCCTTGCAGTCTGTTGGCTGAGTTTCTTATAAGCTTTCCTTGAGATGTGGGCCTCTTTACTGAGCATCTCATACTATGCTTTCATCAGAATAAAAAAGTAAGAAGGCAAAAGTGATGATCAGTTAGAAAGACAGTTCGAGCATGAAGGATCTAATCACGTTAATGGAATCCCATAAATTTTTCTGGATTCTAGTTGTTAGAAGCAAGTCACTAGATATAATCCATACTCAGGCTACTCAAGACTAGTGAATTATACAAGGATTTGAACATCAAGGGGCTGGAATCGTTAGGAGCCCTATCAGAAGTGGCCTTCTAAAACAAGTATAGATGAGTGTGGGAAAAACAATACTATAATACGGAAGAAGGTAGATTGGTACATCATTTTGGAGAGTAATCTGGCAATATTTAGCAAAATTATTGCTATGGACTCTGTGTGTCCAAAAATTCATGTGCTGAAACAGTCATCCCCAAAGTGATGGTATTCCAAAGGAAGGCCTTTGGGTGGTAATTAGGATTAGATTGCATCATGAGGGTGGGGCCCTCATGATGGGATTAGTGTATTTATTAAAAGAGAAAAAGAAGCTAAAGCTCTCTCTCTCCATGAACACACCAAAAAGGCCACATGAGGATATAACTCAAAAGAGGGCCCTTATCAGAACCTGAGCATGCTGGCAACTGCTCTCATAGTTCTAGCCTGTGGAGGTGTGAGAAGTAAATATTTGTTGTTTAGGCCATCCAGTCTATAGTATTCTGTTCTAGCAGCCTGAATGAGACAATTATGCATGTTTATGACCTAGAAATTCTCTTCCTGAGTATATATCCTAAAGAAATATGAACAGAAGTTCACAAAGGGACATGAACAATGATGCTCATAGCAGCACTATTTGTAGTAGTGGAGTGTACCTCCAACATAGGTGTCCTTCATAAGGGAAAGGAGATAAACAAGCAAAACCTGCTGCATGCATTCTCATGGAATATGATGCAGCCTTACAAGCAATGAACTAGAAACACACATAGCAGCTGAAAGTACAATACTGTACCTTCACACACATATTTAACAAAACTGTGTATTTAACAAGAATAGAAATACATCAATGACATAATTCAAATGCATCAGAGTAGGTGCCTATTGGTAAGAAATAAATTAGTGCCAGAATCTAGGAAGAAAGAAAACTAGAATAAAATAAAAAAGAAAGAACTTTTCAAAAACCAAAAATGATAATGTGGCCAGAGTCCAAGAATAGAATAGAAGTAAAAATAAAAGCAATCTTTTTGAGTGGACAGTTCACTGTAATGCCTGCGTATAAGTAATAGGACTTGCAGAAAACAATTTAATGAAACTCATTGACTTTAATGCCAAATGTGATAGAAAGATGTTTATTCATGGGAGCTGTATTTGGGTTCATTTGTAGGATTATTCACATCTCCACCAACATTGATATGTAACTGCATTTCTTTGGGAGGGATTTTAGGTAAAGTATTCAAAATACTAGCTGAAGACTAAGAAAGGGAGACAGCTGAATAAACCAATTGGTGAATAACTTAGAAGAAATTATCTGCCATGTGTGCCACCACAATTAAACATACATATATGAGGAGAGATAGCAATTCAGTTTTAAAAGGCTTTAGGCTATTAAAAAAAACCTCCTTTCTACAACCAGACTATCATTGCCTTCCCCATATACCCTTCAGTGAGGTGTAAGGTGTGGTACTTTGTAATGTCTTAGCCACATCTTGGTCTCCTTAGCAACCTCCCCACCCTTCTCATACACAGAGACATCAGAGGTACAGATTTGTGACGTCTAAGCAACCCTTAGCCATCATTGGCTGGTTGAGGCTCTTGCTGACCAATCAAAGTTGAAGGGTGTGGCCCCCCATTGTCCCGAGGGGTATATACAGGCTGGTCAGGCGCTCTGAAGTAGACCACCAGGAGGCTTCAAAATGGCTAAGGCGACCAAGAAGTCCCCCGAGTCTAATAAAGCTATGAACCAACCAACCTCATCAACTCCAACTACCAAAGGGAGGAAGAAGATGAAGACTCCTTGTCCATCCAGATCCAGAGGTGGTCGCAAGGTAAGATGACCCTCCACACACCTCTTTTCCCCATTGATTCCCCTACCCCAAGACTTCTACCTTTTTCTTGCCTGATGCAGACCCCCTCCTAAACCATCCCCCTTCTCATGAAGCCCCCTTCCCAATCATATCCCATCTTCTTCCCCCAAACCCATGTCCTTCTGACCTCACTCTGTTGTCTTTCCAGGTGCTGAAGACCACAATGAAGGTCAAAAAACCCCTTCCAAGGAGCTCAGGTAAAAAAGCCCCTCGGAACACCACGAGAGCTGTCCAAAATCCTAAAAAGGGAAGAGGAACCAAATTATTTGGCCATTACCACCGGCTGAATGAGGAACCCATTGAAAATGAGGGGGACCAGGATGAAAATGGCGGGGAGAACACCACCCCCTCAAGTGTTGATCTCAGCAATCAGTAATTTTAGAATGAAGTAGGACACTGCAGAAGTCTCTGCAAAGCTGCTGTGAAGCGGCCAACTGTGTGTCTACTGGATTTGCAAAAACAGGGTACAAACGTGACGATGAAAATAAAAACAACCTGTTCTGAAAAGATGTGTCTCTGTGAATTCTTGGTTGGTGAAGAGGAAAGGAAGGAATGGAAGAGGCGGATGGGTGGGAAGGAAGAAAGGTGGGTCCTGTGGGATTTGGGTCAGCTAGGTCCATAGTTATCCAGCCCGAAGGTTAAAGACTGGGTCATGGCTGAGCACTGAAGACAAATCTCACTAACATTTTATTCCACAGGCAGAAAGAGGGCTTGGTGTTTCTACCAGTGTGTTTTGGTGAAGAATGGGGGCATGACTTCAGGATGTAGATTGCCAGAATCTGTGTGGGGTGAGATGTGTGGGGGGCAGTAAAAAAAATAGACGCCCTGCAGGTTACCTACCTCATAGTGATAAGTATGAGATATACCCCATCTGGGCGCCTTGGAGCAAGCCTGTCGTTCTGGCTCCCTGGAAGGTTAAGGCGGAAGGATCGCTGGGGCAGGTTGATGTTGGGGTGGCCGTGAATGGGCCGCAGCACTCCAGTCTGGGTGGCAGAGTGACACTCAAATTAAAAAAAAAAAAAAAAAGGAAGGAAGGTAAGGAAGGCAGGCAGGCAGGCAGGAGGCAGGAAGGAAGGAGAGAGAAAAAAGAAACTTGGGAGTGGGAGTGGTCTGCGCAGTGGGAGTGGTCTGCCTCCAGTGTGTTGTCCACAGAGAATTTTGAAACTACATAGTTCTCCCAACAAACATCTTTTATAATTTTTTAAAGTTGTTTTTTGTTTTTTTTTTTTGAGCTGGAGTCTCACTCTGTCGCCCAGACTGGAGTGCAGTGGCCGCTCTTGGCCACCGCAGCCTCGACCTGCTGGGCTCCGGCGATCGTTCCGCCTCAGCCTTCCCAGTAGCCGGAATTGCAGGCATGTGTTACCACGCCCGGCTGATTTTTTGATCTATTGTAGAGATGAGGTCTCGCCAAGTTGCCCAGGCGGGTCTCGAACCCGCAGGCTCAAGCAATCCACTCACCTCAGCCTCCCAAAGGCGTGGGATTACAGGCTGAGCTACCGAGCCCGGCTTAAAGTTGTTTTTATCCCGAAAAGATAATGTCACTTTTAAACAGCTGTATTGAAGTATAATTGACATGATAAACTGTACATGGTTAAAAAGTATGCAGTTTGATAAGTTTTGTCACATATACACACTTGTTAAATTATCACCACAATTATGAGTGAAGACACCCATTAATTCCCATAGTTTCCTCATACCTCTAGAAAGTTCCTTTTTCCTGCCCTTCCCTGCACCCCCTTCCCCCAATCACCACTGTTTTGCTTGCTGTCACTACCAGTTTTCATTTTCTAGAAGTTTATAAAAATGGAGTCATAACGTATGTACTCTTTCTTTTTAATCTGGTCTCTTAGGACAATCTCTCCCCTCCCCCTTCCCTCCAAAAAATATATTTGGTTTTGTTGGTCTAGTTTTTAATAGATGACTGTGATCAATAAGTTTTAATTGTGTGTGTGTGTGTGTGTGTGTGTGTGTGTGTGTGTGTGTGTGTGTTTGTGTTCCAAAACAGCAATGTCTACCACTTTTCCTTTAATTCATAACCATTGTATTCTGCAAGGAACATAATGCGGATAATTTTCTGTTATGCCACTTGCTTTAGATATCAACTAACTGAGTTGCTGCTTTTCCTTCCTAAAGTATGTTTCAAAGGATATGGTATTTCTTGTAGTCCACATTGAGCTTCCGTTTGTGGTCCTATGCCACAAACACCTGCTGGCATTTAAACAATAGTTTCTAAATACAAAATGAGAGCATAGTGTTCTTAAAGAAAAGGAGTAAATTAGTTGAGTTTTTTTAATGTGCTGTCATTTCATGTGACTACTTGTTTGTGCTTATGCCTAACTTAATGAAACAAAATGTGAATGACAAGCTGTAAATATTTGTTTGAGAAGTTAACATTTTCACTTTATTTGAACATAAAGTAATTCGCTTAAGCTGGACTACATCTTTTGAACTATATATTTGTTGATAGTTTATTTTAAAACTACAGGAAAATTCAAGAAAATAAATGTTACATCAACTGGATAATTTATTCATTGACTAAATTGTTCCTTTTGCAATTTTTCTGGTTTTCTTAAGCAAACCCCTTCCATTTCTTTACTGTCATGAATATATATAAAGTGTCCAGTAAAAGAAAAATACCATATTCCTTCATTAATCATTGTTATTTTTGTTTTAATTCATGATTACTACTGAAAATGTGTTCCATGGAGGAGAGGGGCATTTAAAAAACATTCTCCATTCGGCATTGAATACTCTCCTTATGCCAATGGTGGGAGACTTTTTTTCTTAAAATACTTTGTACTTTGGTCATAGTATTTAGCTTCCTTTGGTTTTGTTTTAAATAGCTTTATTGAGATGTAATTGACTTTAGTGTACAATTAATTTGATTTGGCACACGTACACCAGGGAAACAATTGCCATAATTAAGATAAGAACATTATCCATCACCTCATCAGTTTTTTTGTCACTTTGTATTTCTTCTACTTCTTCCTGATTTCCAAACAACCACTCTCTTCCTTCTGTCTCTAGAGATGAGTTTATATTTCTAGAGTTTTATATAAATAAAATCATATCAGGTACTTATTTTTAACTGGCTTTTTTCATTAGGCATAATTGTTTGAGAGTCACCAATGTGACATTTTATAAGTTTTTAAATTATTTTGTTCAAAGTTTGGTAGCACTAAAATAATACCCCAAAGTTTCTTTTATTGCATTTTTAAAGATAATTGTAGATTCATAGTAGTACTTGCCTTAAGGAACCATACACTGACCCTTACCTATCCAAAGGCACTGATTCCTGTATTCTCCTATACTGATGATAGTTGGATATCCATCTGCTTCCTGCTAGGTAAAGTCTTGGTTAGAACCTCAAACAGTTTCCCTTCAAAGGAACTGTTTAAATTTTCCTGATTGGCAAAACTCTGGTATGCCCAGACCAGATAGACTTTGGTCATGAGCACTGAAACCAAATGCATGCTCAGCCTTTTGAGCACTTGAAGAGGTTTCTCTGATATTTGAGCCCTTGCTGTCGTTGGCCTGTTCCATGTAAACTCTATGCACCTTCTGTGCCAGTTCTTGTACTCTTCTTGGGAGTTTTTCAGACTGGTTTCTGTATATGTCATTTTCAGCCATGATATGAAAACCCTAGGAGTAAGCAAATTATACTGGTCCACTCTGTCTTCTACTCATTGATCACAGCTGTAGCCTTTTACAATAGCCACAAAGAAAATGAAATACCTTGTCATCTTCCTAACCAGAGAAGTGAAAGAGCTTTACAACAAAAACTAAAGACACTAAAAAAAATTTTTTTTAAATCACAGAAGACAGAAACAAATGGAAAAATATTCCAGGCATGGGGGTTCAAAGCATCAATATTGTTAAGATAGCCATCCTACACAAGGCAATCTACAGATTCAATGCAATGCCCATCAACTTACCAACATCATTCTTCTCATACCTGTAAACAACAATACAGAAATTCATCTGCAAACAAAAAGGACCAAGAATATCTGAAACAACCCTCAGCCAAAGAAACAAAGCGGGATATATTATGCTTCCAGATTTAAAACTTTAAGGCTATAATAATCAAAACGGCCTGGAATTCGTACAAGAACAGGCATATAGACCAATGGAACAGGATAAGGAGTCCAGAAGCAAACCCTCAATTTCTTAACCAACTCATCTTTGACAAAGCTACCAACAACAAACACTCGGAGAGGAGAACCTATTCAGTAAAATGTTGCTGGAAAAACTGGCTGATCCCATGCAGAAGAATGAAACAGGACTCATCTCTATCACCATATACAAAAATCAACTCTAAATGGATCAAAGAACTAAACATAAAACCTCAAACCAGAAGATTCTTAGAAAACACAGGAGACACCCTGATAGACACTGGAAAAGCAATCAATTTCTGATCAGACCCCCAAAAACCCATACTATGGGAGATAAGATAGAAAAGTAGGACATCATCACACTGAAAAACTTTTGCAAAGCAAAAGAAGCCATCAAGTGAGTGGGGAGACAGCCCACAAAATAGAAAAAAATACTTGCTAACTGTGTATCTGACAAAGGCCTAACATTCAGGATCTACAAGGAACTCAAGGAACACAAATGTGTTGAAAGGAAAAAAAAAAACAGCCCTATAAAAAAGTGGGGAAAAGACATAAATAGACACTTCTCAAAGGAAGACAAATGAGTAGTCAACAGATACATGAAAAAAATGTTCTCTCTTCAATAGCAGTTTTTACCTGTGCCCTCAAGGAAACATTATTTGCTGCCCCTTCACCAGGGATTTAGTCTTTTGAGAGAAGATTCAAACAGTGGTGCAGAGCTTCATATCTTTCCTGTAGTGGCACTTAACCCCTTTGTCGCATGCTTGAATCAGCAAAGGAAGCTCTCTCTGGTCCCCTGCCCTGTCCCCAATCTTTCTCTTGAGTAAATATTGGAAGTCTATAAAAAAAAGTCTGAAAGCTGATGTCAATTCATCTTATGTCCTTCCCAGGGATTTGTTGCTGTCACACTAATACACACTGAAGCCTTTATTAATTTGTTCAGAATGTTGCTGATTTCTTCTTACCCACTTTTATAGCAGTCTCATATTCTTCTGGTTCTCTGTCTTGGATGACACACTCTGTGTGCCCCATCTCTCCTTGGGGAAGAAGAGGTGTGTTCCTCTTGGTTTACCCTGCAATATCAGCTCTCTGATGGGCTTAAGAAAAGTTATTGTATCATTTATCTAGATTTTTCTTAGCATTAAGGTGTGAATGTGCTAATTCAATTTTCTATATCATAAGCAAAAGTGGAACACAAAGGATGTAATATATTTATTGATACATCATATTTGTACATATTTATGTGGTACTTGTGCTATTGTTACATGCACACAATGTGTAATGATCAGAGTAGGTTGTTTAGAATGTCCATCACCTCAAATATTTTTATTTGTGTCGGAAACATTTCAACTCTTTTTTCTGTTTTGAAATATATAATAAATTATTATTAATTACGATCGCCTTACTGTGCTAACATCAAAACTTATTCCTTCTATCTAATTTTAAGTTTGTACTCAATAACTAACTTTTATTCAACTCCTCACACCCTTCCTAGCCTCTGTAGCTATCATTCTACTTTTTACTTCAATGAAATAATTTTCTTTAGCTTGCACATGTGAGTGAGAGCATGCGATATTTATATTCATGTGCCTGGTTTATTTCACTTAACATAATGACCTCCAGTTCCATCCATGTTGCTGCAGGATGTCATTCTTTTTTTATAGCTGAATAGCATTCCACTGTGTATATACATAACATTTTCCTTATCCATTCATACTTTGGTGGACACTTGGGTTGGTTCTGTATTTTTTCTGGGAATAGTGCTGCAGTAAGCATGGCAGTGTAGGTATGTATACCTTTGATACACTAATTTCCTTTCCTTTAAATGAATATACAGTAGTGGAATTGCTGAATCATGTGGTAGTTGTATATATAGTTTTTTAAGTCCCCATGTTTTAAATATAAATATATTAATCTATATTCCCACCAACAGCAAATAGTTTTCATCCTCACCAGCATCTGTTATTTCTTGTATTTTTAATTATAGTCATTCTAACTGAGGTAAAATGATATCTCATTTTTGTTGTGATTTGCATTTCCATGATGATTAATGATGTTAAGCATTTTGTTTACACACCTGATGACTATTCATATGTATTCTTTTGAGAAATGTCTATTTATGCTTTTGCCCATGTTTTAATGAAATTATTTTTTACTGTCGAGGTATTTGAGTTCATTGTTATATGAATATTTGCATGTATTGTCATTCATTCTGTAGACTGTCACATTACTCTGTCGACTAGCTTCTTTGTTGTGCAGAAGTCTTTAAGTTGTATATAGCTTCATTTATTTATTTTGTTTTTGTTCTCTATGATGTCGAAATTTTAGCCATAAAATATTTCCTAGACAAACGTCCTGAAGTTTTCTTCTATCAGTTATACAGTTTTGGATCTTATACTAAAGACTTTAATCCATCTGGAGCTGATTTCTGTACGTAGTGATAGAGGTCTAGTTTCAGTCTTCTGCATATGGACATTAAATTTTCCCAGTACCATTTATTGAAGAAGACATCCATTTCCCAATGTATGTTATCTTTGTGCTATCATCAAAAATAAGTTGACTGTAAATGTGTGGATTTGTATCTGGGTTCTCTATTCTGTTCCATTGTTCTACGTGTCTGTTTTTATACCAATAACATGTTGTTTTGGTTAGTATAGCTTTGCAGTGTATTTTGAAGTCAGGTAATGGGATACCTCCAGCTTTGATCTTTTAGCTCAGTATTGCTTTGGTTACTTGGGGTCTTTGGTGGTTTAATATGAATTTTAGGATTTTTTTCCTATTTCTTTGAAAAATCACATTTGTATTTTGATAGGACTTGAATTTACTCTGTACATTTCTTTGTGTAATACCATCATTTTAATAATATGAATTATTCTAATCCAGGAGCATGGGATATGTTTCCATTTGTGTCTTTTTCTTTCTTTCTTTCTCTCTCTCTCTCTCTCTCTCTCTTTCTTTCTTTCACCCCTCAGTGACTTGTAGTTTTTGTTGCAGGGGTCTTTACTGTTTTTTATTAAATTTATTATTGAGTGAGTTTTTGTCATTATTGTAAATGGGGTTTCTTTCATGATTTCTTTTTCAGCTAGTTGATCATTGGTGTGTAGAAATGCTATTGGTTTTTTTAATGTTAATTCTTTTATCCCACAAATTGACTGAATTTGCTTATTAGTTCTAAGAGGTTTTTTTTTTGTGAAGTCTTTGGGTTTTTCTATATATAATATCTTCTACAAAAAAGAGACAAATTTTATTTTTTCCTTTCCAATTTGGATGCATTTTATTTCTTTCTCTTGCCTGATTTCTCTGACTAGAATGCCCATTAATACATTGAATAAGAATAGTGAAAGTGACTATCCTTGTACTTTTTCACTTACTATAAAAAAGGGTTTTCAGTTTCTTTTCCCATTCAGTATGATGTTAGCTGTAAGTCTGTCACATGTTGCCTTTATTATGTTGAGCTAGGTTCCTTCTACGAGGTCTGACAATTAACTTTGCGAACTCACCCTAGAAAAAGTGCTACATCCCTCATAGCTGAATATCACTATAGTCACCTTTGATGTACTCCCCTTAGGAAACTGTGCATTGATGCCAGCACCCAGACCACCTGTCAAAGCAACTTTGGAACTCTTTTTATGAAATGGCCGCGAGAGCTGCCATCATATTACCCTTGATATCCTGAATGTCATCAAAATGTCTTCCTTTCAATAATTATTTTATCTTCAGGTAAAGAAACAAGTCATCAGGAGCCAGATCAGGGTGAGTAGGGAGGGTGTTCCAATACAGTTATTTGTTTACTGGTTAAAAACTCCCTCTCAGACAGTGCTGTGTGAGCTGGTGGATTGTCGTGATGCAAGAATTCCTTTGGGATGATTTTTGCACACACCTTTCTCATGCCAAGATTTTCAGTTAAGATTTTCCTAACTGTTCCTCTGGTGTTTATTTGGACTTCTATATTCTTCACAGTCAGCCAACTATTTTAGTTGCACAATTTGACAAATTTTTGCAATGTTTTTGGCAGTTCTGCTCTTTACTGGCTGTCCTGACCTCTCTTCATCAGTGACACTTTCCCCTCAGAAAAACATTTAATCTATTTGTACACTGCTGTTTTCTTCATGGAATTATCTTCATAAACCTGGACTAACATGTCCCTAATTTCACTTCCCCTCTTGCCAAGCTTAACAAGAAATTTGATGTTTGCTCATTGCTCAACTTTAATCTCCGACATTCTCAAGACTACAGCTCTGATGGCCATTCCAGAAAAAGAGTTCCAAAATTGCTTTGAGAGGTTGACTAGGCACTGGCATCAGTGCATGGCTTCCCAAGGTGAGTATTCCAGAGATGACCATAGTGATATTCAGTTATAAGTTGTGTAGCACTTTTTCTAGGATGAGTTTGCAAATTTGTCAGACTCCATATGCTCTAATTGTTAAGGTTTTATCATGAAGGGATGTCGAATTTTATCAAATGCATGGCTTACGTCTATTGAGATGATTATATGGTTTTTGTTCTTCATTCCATTATTGGGATGGATCTCATTTACTGGTTTGTTGAAACATTCTTGCATCCCTGGATCTAATTCCACTTTATCATGGTGTATTTTCTTTCTGATGTGTTACTGGATGCTGCTTGCTAGTATCATGTGAAAGATTTTTGAGTTTAGGTTCATCAGGAATATTGGTCTATTGTGTGTGTGTGTGTGTGTGTGTGTTTTCTTGATTGGTTTTGGTATCAAGGTAATTCTGGTCCCATAAAATGAGTTAGGATGAATTCTATCTTCTTCAATTTTTTTTGTAATAGTTTGAAAGGAACTAGTACTAATTATACTTTATAAGTTTGGTAGAATTCAGCAGTAAAGTCATGTGGTCCTGTGCTTTCTGGGCGGGTAGACTTTTTATCACTGCTTTAATCTTGTTACTCACTATAGTTCAATTCAGATTTTCTTGTTTCATTTTCTATTTGAATCTTCCCTCTCTTTTTTTGGTTAATCTAGCCACTGGTTCATTAATTTTGTTTATTTTTTATAAAACATTTTGTTATGCTGATTTTTATACTTTAAAAAAAACTATCTAGTTCTACTCTGATTTTGATTTCTTTCCTTTTACTAATTTTGGGTTTAGTTTGTTCTTGCTTTTCTAGTTATTTGGGTAACATCCATAGGTTGTTAAAGTCTTTCTAATTTCTTTTAGGTGTTTATTACTATATACTTCCCTCTTAACACTGATTTTGCTGTATTCTACAGGTTTTAGTATTTTGTATCTTTAATTTGTTTAATTTAATTTAATTTTAGTTTCAATTTTTTAATTGACACAAATGTCATTCAAGGGTATGTTAATTAATTTCCATGTATTTGTAGAGTTTCTAAAGTTCTTGCTTCATTGAGTTACAACTTTATTTTACTGTGCTCTTAGAAGATATTTGATATGATTTCAATTTTTAAAAATCTGTTGAGACTTGTTCTGTAACCTTATATATGATGGATCTTTGGAGAATGCTTCCTATGCTGATGAGAAAAATGTGTACTTTACAGCTCTTGGATGAATGGTCTGTAAATATCTGCAAGCTTCGTGTTTTTTCTAAAGCTAAGTTTAAGTTCAACGTTTCTTTGTTGGTTGCTCATTTTTTGTCTAAATTACTGTTCACTGTTGAGAATGGGGTGTAGAATTCTCCAACTATTATTGTGTTGGAGTCTATCTCTCTGTTTAGATCTAATAATATTTGGGTGTTCTGGTGTTGTGTGCATGCATAGTAGAATTATTACATCTTCTTGCTGAAATGATACCTTTATTATTGTATAATTATCCTTTTTGTCTTTTTTATAGTTTATAACTTAAAGTCTGTTTTATCCAAAATAAATATGTCTATTATTGCTAGCTTTTGGTTTCCTTTTGCATGGAATATATTTTTTCATCCTTTGACTTTTAGTCTATATTTGCCTTTATTGGTGACGTGAGTTTCTTGTAGGCTGCATATAATTAGATCATGTTTTTTGTTTTATATCTATTCAGACAGTATTTATTTTTATGGGGAAAATTTAATCTCTTTAGATCTAAGGTTATTTTTGATAGATGGGGACTTATTCCTGATATTTCAAAATTATTTTCTAATTGTTTTGTATATCCTTGGGTTTTTTTCCCCTCATTTATTATCTCTAAAGTTTGGTGATTTTCTGTAATAATAACATTTGGTTCTTCTCTTTCTCATTTGTGTTCTGCTTGACCAATCAGTTTTATATTGTCTTATGTTTTCATGATGGTAGATATTTTTTCATTTTCAAAGGTGGGACTCCCATAAGCAATTTTTATAAGACTGGTTTAGTGGGGATACATTCCCTCAGTTTTTGCTTGTCTGGGAATGACTTGATTTCTCCTTTGTTTTTATAAAGTAGCTTTGCTGGATGTAATGTTCTTACATGGCAGACTTTTTTTTCCTTTCAGCACTTTGAAAGTATCACCCCAGTCTCTCCTGACCTGTAAGATTTCTACTGAGAATCTTCTATTATTTCAATGCGGATTTCATTATATGTGACCTGATGCTTTTCTCTTGCTGTTTTTAGAATTTTCTCACTGTCTTTGAATATAATGTGACTTCAATATGACATTTTTGGGTTAAATATATTTCAGAGATTTTGAGCTTCCCATATCTGAATGCATATATTTCTTACAAGACTTGAAAACTTTCAGCAATTATTTTGTTCAATAGGTTTCCGATGTCTTTGCCTATTTCTTCTCCTTCTGGAACTTCTATAATTTAAACATTTGTTCACTTTATAGTGTCCAGTATGTCACAAAGGGTATCTTTGTTTTTCTTTTTCTTTTGTCTGGCTGTGTTAGTTCAAAGACCTATATTCTAGTTGAAAAATTGTTTGTTTTGCTTGAACTAGTCTACTGTTGAAACTCTTGATTGTGTTTTATTTGTTTATTTTTTTAATTCTTCACTTCCAGGGTTTCTGGAATTTTTTTAATAGTATGCATCTGATTGTTGAATTTATCATTCAGTTCATGAAATAGTTTTCTTATTTCTTTGTGCTGTCTAGGATCAGAATATTGAGGGTTTGGTTCAGGACTCCCTACATATACCAAAATCTATGCATACTCAAGTCCTGCAGTTGCTTGTGCAGAATTCATGTACATAAAAAATCTTTCAACCATATGCGTGAGTTTTGCAATCTACAAATACTGTATTTTCATTTGCATTGGTTGTAGATGCAGAACCCTCAGATACAGAAGACTGACTGTATTTACTGAAAAAAAATCTGTGTATAAGTGGACCCAAGCAATTCCAACTTGTGTTGTTCAATGGATAGCTATATTGTTTATCTGTGTTCTCTCGCCACACACTGAGTTTCTTTAATATCATTTTGAATTTCTTTTTCAAGCATTTCATATATTTCATTTGCAATAGAATATATTACTGAAAAATTATGTTCCTCTGAAAGTATTGTTTCCTTGCTTTTTCCTGTTTCTTATGTCCTTACATTCATATATGTGCATCTGATATAACAATCACTTCTTCCAAGTTTATGCATTGGCTTTCATAGGACATGACTTTTTCCTATAGATGCATTTATAGTGTTGGGTTGGATAGGGTACTTTGACTTTGACTCCGGATGGGTGCTGTAGTACAGTTTCTATATGACTTATTCTCAGTTATAATCAATGTCAGTGGTGTCTGTGTGTTATTCAGTGGCTTAGGCTGCAACTGTTAGTGGAGACTGTGGTGATGCTTTGCTGGAAACAGGGATGCTGGACAAGTCAGGCATGCTGGTTCTTGGGTCCTCATGAAGCATGTGTGGGTATCAGTGATGGAGTGGGCTGAGCAGGCCAGTCATCCAGCCTCAGTGAAACTTGCTGGTGTGATAACAGTGAAAATGATGGGCTGGGGGGTGGGGAGTTGTGGATGAAAGGGTCCTTCAGCCCCTGGAGGGTATATGTGATATCAGTGTTACCAGGAGTCACTTTGTGCTGCACGTGGGCATTGGCAATGGCACAGTGGGCTGAGTAGTCCAGTCCTCAGGCCCCCAGGTGGTATCTGTGGGTGGGCGCCAGTGGTTGTCGTGGTGGCAGGTTTTGGTGGGCCAGTCTCCAGGCCACTGAAAGGTGCACATAGGCATCAGTTGGCAGAGAAGGACTGGCCAATCCTCTGGCCCCTGGATGGTGTGTGCTGGCACTGGTGGCTAGGGCAAATCAATCTCCAGGCCCCCAGATGTGTGTGGGCACCGATGGTAGTGGTCAGGACAGCCTTGTTTTTAAATCCCCTAATTGGGCATGCTTGTACTAGTTTTGGTGAGTGGGGCATGCACAGCGCCTGTACTAGTAGCCATTACATTCTACTGTATCTCAGGACAGACTTTATTACTATTTTCCTTTTTCAGGGATGTTTTCAGGTGAGAAGCTCACAG
Source organism: Cephalopachus bancanus (assembly GCA_027257055.1). Lineage (NCBI taxonomy): Eukaryota > Metazoa > Chordata > Mammalia > Primates > Tarsiidae > Cephalopachus > Cephalopachus bancanus. Next base: position 840,690 of record JAPVLO010000504.1, read on the forward strand.
AGTAAAAAGCAAAGGTCAAATGCCTAGTAAGTGACAGACAAAGTGTTTAAACCCAAGTCTGCCTGGTTCTTAAGTCTTTGCCTTATAAAATAAGCCATGGTAATTCCCAAATATTTATGTCAACTACAAATGCACATTTTAATTTTTGGCAGGAAATAATGCCTCGTAATCTTGAGAATAGACAAGGTTACAGGCCTGAATGCACATGTAATTGTAGGCTATTAGTGGAAATATCAGTATGACGTGCAAAGTCCCTATAGCATCACGGTTTAAAATTGCTACTTTGGACACTGCTGGATGCACTAGTAACTGCAAGCTGTTAATACTGTCATTATTGCTGCCTGGAACATCCCAGGAAGATTACACATGTAACTGATTGCCAATGCCAGTGTCTCCTTGTATGGGATGTGTTTGGTAAATAAAGTTCTATTCAATCACTTATAATTCTATTTGCACATATATGTGCCCAGAAAAAATTACCAAAAGGAGACCAGTGGATGCTGTGAGCAGGAATATTTACTAGACTGAGTTGGTCAAACTTGCTAAAAAGAAACAGCAACATGGAAACACCTTTGCCTCATTTCTGCCATAAAGTTATCTTCACTACAGGACCATTATTAGGATAACATGAAAGAATTACTTGATCGGCCTGTATGAAAAAGGCCTCAATTATTCAACATTCACTTACTATGTGGCAAACACTCTCCTGGGTGCCAGAAACAATTACACTATGGAAGTGACTATAAAACAATGTCTAATTAAATGGAAATTGTGTTTTCCAAGATTCTGCAAATTGCAGCTAAACCCTTAGAGTTCTCTTATGTTGTCATTATATCCAGCACCCAAAATTGTAATACTGTTTCTCGATGTTTCTGCCTCAACCATGTTATTTTGCTTCTTTTAACCTGGCTAAACTAGTCTGGCATTTTCAAAAGTAATATTTAGTCTCAATTAGAGAAAAATACAGAGGAAATACATACAAATAAACCAGAAAACAAAAAACTTGTCAATCTTGCAACATCCAAGTTTCTATTCCAAAAGTTGTCACATTCCTAAGACCTGAAACAACTTCCTATGTGCTTGAGCTGTTTCCTACTTTCCTATCTCTCTGCCATCTTATTTACCCTTACCTGAGAGTCATTATATATGTCATTACCTCAGAGACATATAAGGAGACTATGTTTCAGTCACACGACTTAGTATATTCTCACTTAGTTTTGGTCTCCAAAGAATCTGATTTTTCCAGAGGCAAATAACAAGCCTGTGAAAATGAATAAAGAACTAATAATCATCATTATTTATAATTTTATCATCTTTCTAATTTTTGATAGCCTATATATTTTCTCTTCTGATTCATAATTAGATTTTCCAAAATTGTACATTTCAATTATCTTTTCGATGTGCCAATATTTGAATTGATTTCAACCGATATTCTCAATCCAATAATTTATTTTGTTAAATTTAAAAATTAATTCTTTATGGTTCCTTTTGTTTTGCTTGTATTTTTAAGTTTTTGAGTTTCTTCTCCAGTTTATTTGTTTCATTCATTCATTATTTGATAATAAAATTTCTCTGGACTATGGATTTTCTCATATGTATAGTTTTGCCTTCATTCCATAACAGCCTTAATTAATACATTAAATACTTACTATGTGCCAATTTAAGTATTTTACACATATTTATTTAATCCTCTCAATAATCTTATTGAGTAGGAAACTAAAGTCCAGAAGTATTACATTTAACTCTCCCTGGATGTTTCTTTGTCTCATAGAAAAATCCTTCCAGGGACTTTGTATCCAATTATGTTGACTGGGACTACATTCAGAAAAATATATCATCCCCTTGAGTTTCTATACACTTGTTGCCTTTGTTTATAATTTAACTAAAATTCGGACTTATATTAGTAGGATACTATTGATGCTGTGAGGCTTATCTGTTTATAAACTAAGAGTATTGTGTTCAGCTTGATTGTACATTCTGGTTTTCATATTGTGACTTACATACTATCATTTACTGGCATGTATAGTTTGGAAATAAATATTTTTGCCACAGAAAGACTATTTTTTCAAGTGTGAACTTAAGTAATTGTTATGTGGACATCTTAACTTGAATAAAAATAGTGTAATGTTGAGTTAGATATTTTTGTAATCTCTATTTCCCGTCGTGCCTCACCTCAGACTGTATAACTCTTGAATCTTTTAACACATATGTTTTGGCTTTAGGTGGCTCTACCCAACTTCCAGATATTTCTGTTTATAGTAGGCACTCATAAATATTTTGAATAAATATATAACTGAATTTCCAAGGCAAACTGTCATGATTGTAAGTGAGATGATCTTTCTAGTTTTAAAATAATTTGGACATTTTGCCACTTGAAATTAACTTCCTATTGAATCTCAGTCTTGTAAAATTATGAAACTAATGATCCATATTCAAATTGGTCATATATCCTTCAAACATCAAAACTTTCCAAAGAAACTAAATGAAGATTTTTGTGGCCAACAAGATCTAAAATAGTTTTCTTCTGCAAGTAGAAAGGAACCTACAGTTGAATGTATTTATATAACAGTTCGTAAGAATCTCATAAGAGATTCAGTTGAATACTTATAATAACAACACAGCAAATATTTGCATATGTGTATGCCAAGATGGATTAAGGTTCACTACTGGTATAATTTGTTTCTTTCACTTAATCCTTGTTCTTTTAGGGGGTGTGTATTTGTACATTATGAGAAGTATATGAATATTCAGTGCCTTTATAGGACATTATGGCTGAGGTCAACCTATTCTACCATTAGTGCTCCTTAAAAATTATATATTTTACATATTATAAAAATAAATGTCATCTTAAAGCAATACATAGTATTGCTCTAAAAATCAGAATTTACAAGACTGTCTAAAATGTTTTATCTAAATACCTAAGAGAGAGACCTGGAGACTGACACTCCAAAACATAAAATGCATTTTGTGATTTTTTTTTGTCCTACTATTTCATTTGTACTATTTAAGGGAATTCCTCTGGTGCCATCTAGAAACATGTCTGCTACTACTCTTATCTTTACCATTATCATTTTACTATTTGCTTTATTCCAAGCCAATATTGAACAGAAATTGAAAATGAGTGGACTAAAATTAGTCCTTTGATTCATCCTCTTTTTTAATATCTGAGTGGACAGAACTAAAACATCAATCAATACTAAGTCAATAAAATTTAGAAGAAAATGTTCTGTTTCTTGTTTTCTTAATCATCCTTCTTCTCATTCTTCCTGAACAAAGTCTGACTTTGAGGACCAAGATATGACCTTAACTATGACTTTATCTTGAGTCAAATAAGAAATTTCATACATTTGGTATGTCAGCTCCTACTATTTGAAAAAATAAGTCTGAAGTTGACAGTTTAAGTGCCCCTAACCAAGGGCATGAAAGACTATGTCTTGTCTCAGCTTAGTGAACTTGCTTTTCACAGCTCCACATGGTAAGTGGTATATTTGGCCATAGACAGCTGCTGAAAATTACTGTTACCCAAATCTGTACATTGTGGTTCTGTTTATTTCTGGCATGCTTATAGTCATGTCTTGTATTGAAACATTTTAAATTGATAGAAGTATCTTGTTCCTCTTATAGCATTGCATTTGAATATCAACATATTTTTGAAAGAATATTATTCAGAACTTTTTCTGAGCATTCTTATAGTACTTTATAAATATTTTGACAACTAAACAATGTTCATTGTTTTCAGTTTCACATTCAAAAAGGCACTGGGAATCACATGCCGAAATCAGTGTTAATCCTGGTAAGTACTGATCTTGAACTCTGCACTTTGCATACATGTGTCTGATATTAAAGATATCAAAATATCAAAATATGCATAGTAGGCTTCAGAAAAGTATGATTTTAACAATCATAGTGATGATTTCAAGATATTTATATAGTCTTGTCTACCCATAAATAATATGTTAATAATCAAGGCAAAATAGTAACTTCACATTGGATGAACTTAGCAAACAACAACTTAACCAAGTGATTAAAGTGAGTATCACTCACAAAGGGAGAAACTGACATAATGCAGCTACTTTTATAGGATGCACTGTCTTATTGTTTCCAAAAATGTACAATCTGAATCTATCATGAGAAAATATCAGATAAACTCAAATGAGAGGCATTCTGCAAAATAACTGGCCTTTAATTTTTAAAATGGCAATGGCACAAAATACAAAGAAAGGATAAGGAAATATTTTTTGACCTAAAAATAAAAAGAACTTAAAGAAACATAGCAGCTAAATACAATGAGTGATCTCAGATTGGGTACTGAGTGAGGAAATATAACGAGAATGGTCATTATTTGGACATGTGGTGAAATCTGAATACGGACTCTGAAGTAGAGGAAGGTTTAGCAAACGTTTTCTGTAAAAACTCAGAGTGTAGTGTTTTCAACTTTGTGGATTTTACAGTCTTTGTTGCAGCTACTCAATTCTGTTGTTATATCTCAAAAGCGGTCATAGACAAAATGTGATTGTATGCCAATAAAATTTTATTTACAACAACAAGCCACAGAAGGCTGTATTTGGCCCGAGGTTGTAGGCCATAAATCCCCGAATTCAAAATTTATATTGTATCAGTGTTAAATTTTCTGATTTGGGCAATTTTACCGTAATTTGCTTGTCTAGAGATCTACTTCCTGAGCTTTTAGCATAAAGATGCAAGTGATTTACTTAACTCTGCAATGATTCAGAGGTAAAAAGAAACATATATATTTACTCTATATAACATATACTTATATATTAGATAAATCTATATTTATTTTATATAGTTATGTTTAAATAAAATTTATATTATAAACATGATATTTATATATTTACATATATTTAATATATGGAAAGAGAGAGAGTATGAATGTGGTAAAACTTTGGTGAATCTGGGTGATGAGTAAAGGAAGCTCCTAGTACTATACTTTCAAATTTTGTAAGCTTGAGATTATATCAAAAATAGAAATTTACTAAAAAATTTAAATTTGATAAATGTACATCAGATAGATATTTATTTTGTTATTGTTTTCTAAATTACATAGTTAATTCATCATTTTAAGCTGTTTTTTTCTCTCACTGAGAATTACTATACTTACATTAAATGCTTTTAAATTCTCATTTTTTAAACATCTTCATTCAACATGCACTTCATGGCTTTATTTTTGTGACTCAGCAAGATTTCTTGATGTTAGCCCTGAAAGAGTGCAGTAGAATGAAATTTTGGAAGTTAAAGGATTTGCATTGGAGCTCCATCTATGTTTCTTATTCGCAGCATTTATAGGCAAGCCACTTGTTACTTCTCACTGTATTACTGTGAGAATTACACTTCTCACTGTAATCATTTATAACTATATCATAGTGTTGTTCTGAAAATTAATGAGATAATAATATGAGAGTGACATAAACCCCATAAAGTACTGTAAACAGATAAGAGAGATTTGCACTTAATTATAATGACTGGATGTTTATAAGCTAAGAAGTACATGCAAAACATTGCATTTATAACTGCATTTAAAACACTGGACAAAATTACCTTTATGAAGCCAAGTGTTTTGAGACAAGATGTCAGACTAGTGCAGACTTCCTCTCCAAACCCTACCAAAGAGGCAACAAGAAAGAAGTCAAGATATTTAAAGGACTTAAACCCATACTCCACACCTGAAATAAATATGTGAGAAATTCTTGCAGAAACATATAGAAAATGCTTGAGTCTCAGCATGAAGAGCAAAATAACCTAAAATGAGGAAAGAGGCTGGAGTAGATGATTTTGTTTATACCCATTAATTTCCTCTATATTGCCCGAAAGATCTCCAAGGCAGAGATGTGATCAAGGTGGGATAAGACTAACTTAGAACTGGGTGGTGCCTCCTCAATTGCACTTACAAACCTAGACTCCCACTTGCTGTCCAGGCACTAGTCTCAGATAACTCAGGGTCCTCACAAAACAGGATAGAAGTTTTAAAAAGCAAGCAAATAAATACATTAAAACACAACTGAGAGGATGTTCAAGCCTGAACACATGGATCAGTACCTGTTGTATTAATGTGAAGCAATAAAAAGACAAAGTATCTAATACTGAATAAATTTTTAAATCTCATTTTTAAAAGATATATTTAAGACAAAACCACAAAATAGATTAATATAAAGGTATAGGAAAATATATAAGGCACAAATAAACCAAAAGATTTTATATCACTTAGAAATGTTTATTGAACATGGTATAATTGAGGTAATTTTTAAACATGAACACATATTCTTAGACTTCCCCAATCAAGATGTGAGCTCCATCCCCCACCCTTTGAATCTGGGCTATTTTGTGATGGTTTCAACCCAGAGATTACCATGGATTTCACTCTATGTGCCTTCTGAGCCCACATCAAAGAAGTCAAGAAGAGTTCATCTGAGTCTTTTACAATACTCTGTGGATCTTGGAACCCAGAAGGCCTAAGCCAAATGGAAAGCCCATATGTAGTTACTATAGTCTACTGTCCCAGGTAAACTCAGAACTCAGGACAACAAGACCTAAGTGCTAGATATATGAGTAAAAAAGTCTTTCAGTGACTTCAGCCCAGCCATTAAATCATTACAGTCTGACATCACTATTATCATGGATCCAAGGCAAGCTATTCCTATTGTGTCTTGTCTAAATTCGTGTACTTCAATATCCTTAAACATAATAAATGTTTGCATTTTGTGTGGTAGTACATACTAAAACAGCCAAAACCTTAAAAAATAATAGTAAAAGGAACAATAAAAATCCTATGTCTTGACAGAAAAAACACTAAATAATCCATATATTAAATAATGAATTCTAAAGTAAGTGATAAGATATTTTGAGCTTAATAACAGTAAAGGCAATATCTGTCAAAAATCGTAGAATGCATTCAAAGTCTATCTTAGAGAAAAATGCATAGATTTGAATTAGAATTAGAATATATGAATAAATAAAATGTAATGATTATTCAACTAATAAGAGTTAAAATAATCAGTAGAATAAGTCTGAAAAGAATAAAAAGAAACAAAATATAATTAAGGGCAAAATAAATGACATAGAAAATAAAAGATGAGAGAATTAGCAAAACAAAAGCTGATTTTTTAAAGGTAAAAAGATAAATATATCTATACCATAACTCATCATTCTACCCAATATAACCAAAGAGAATGAAGAGATTCAGTAATCAAATCCGGATCTCCAAAAAAGGAGATTAAAAAAGACCGCTCAGCAGGGCTCGGTGGCTCAGCCTGTAATCCTGCGCTTTGGGAGGCTGAGGTGAGTGGATTGCCTGAGCCCGCGGGTTCGAGACCCGCCTGGGCAACTTGGTGAGACCTCATCTCTACAATAAATTTTAAAAAGTAGCCAGGCATGGTAGCGCACGCCTGTAGTTCCAGCTACTTGGAAGGCTGAGGCGGAAGGATCGCCTAGCAGGTCGAGGAGTCTAGCAGGTTGAGGCTGCGGTGGCCGGGAGTGTGCCACTGCACTCCAGTCTAGGCAACACAGTGAGACGCTAACTCAAAAAAAAAAAACCACTCATATGATTATATTGATCCTAGCCAGATGATCCAGGATAATCTCCCGATTTTAGCATCAGTGAACCTTAATTATTTTTGCAAAGTGTATTTTAGCATGTAGTATAACACATTCATGGCAAAGAAAAGAAAAGAAGGTCATGAGGGCTAAAATTTTGTCTATTACACCTCCCATGTCATATGGGCCATCAAATTCTTTAAGTTCTTTAGTTGTCAATCTTGCAAGTGTCTCATCAAAAACAGATTCTCTTCGTTTAGGATAAAATTATTTTGCTGTCACATACTGTGATTTTTTTTTATATTCTTATATTTGAAAAAAAGTTTGTCATTTAGTTTTATACGACCCTCTGTTTTTCTTGTTCCAGAGGCTGAGGACATTGTCTTACTTATTTCTGTAGCATCTGTAATATCTAACACTGCTATTTGTGCGCTGTACTTATTGACTGTCTTCGTAATAAAAAGACAGTGTTGTGTAACATACTTTGACATAAAGCAGACTTTTGCTCAAATGACAACACTGTTACTTATTAAGTAGATGGATGAGTTCATACCATGTATAAGTTATTTAAACTTTCAGAGTCTTACATCCTCACCCATAACATAAGGGTAATGCCACCTTTCACTTCTTGTAAAGTAGTCATTTTTTTTTTTTTTTTAATTAATCAGTATTAGCCGGGCTCGGTGGCTCAGCCTGTAATCCCGCGCCTTTGGGAGGCTAAGGTGAGTGGATTGCCCGAGCCCGCGGGTTCGAGACCCGCCTGGGCAGCGAGACCTCATCTCTACAATAAATCACAAAATCAGCCGGGCGTGGTAGCGCATGCCTGTAATTCCGGCTACTTGGAAGGCTGAGGCGGAAGGATCGCCGGAGCCCAGCAGGTCGAGGCTGCGGTGGCTGGAAGCGGCCACTGCACTCCAGTCTGGGCGACAGAGTGAGACTCCAACTCAAAAAAAAATAAATAAATAATAATAATAATAATAATAATAATTAATCAGTATTTTTTATTATGGTTTTGTGGGGTACAGTTAAGGGTTAGGTGTACAATTACGTTTCATTCAGGCACCCTGTTGATAAGAGGTGTTTTCCCATCCCCAGACAGATATTTGCTACTGTTAATCCCATCCCCCTCCCCCCCATAGTTTCCCAGTACCGTCAGTCATTTTCTTATAGTATTACATTGGATGTTCAAGGTCCATTATATGAGAGAGAACATGTGATATTCAGATCTTTGTTTCTGTGAGAGATCACTCAGTATTATAGACTCTAGTTCCATCCAGGTTGCAGTGAAATTCATGATTTTGTTCTTTTTTATGGCTGCATAGTATTCCATCATGTATATGTACCACATTTTTTTAATCCAGTGCTCTTTTGATGGGCAGCTTGGTTGTTTCCAGGTTCTTGCTATTGTGAACAATGCTGCAATAAACATACATGTGCAGGTATCTTTTTTATAGAGTGATTTGTGTTCTTCAGGGTATATTCCCAGTAGGGGGATTGCAGGGTCATATGGAAGGTCAATTTTTAGAGCTTTTAGGAATGCCACACTGCTTTCCACAGAGGTTGCACTAGTTTACACTCCCACCAACAGTGTAGAAGTGTTCCCTTTTCCCCAAACCCTCTCCAGCAGCTGTTATTTTTTGAGTTGTTGATAATTGCCATTCTGACTGGAGTTAGGTGGTATCTCAGTGTGGTTTTGATTTGCATCTCCCTGATGATTAGTGAGGTCGAGCATTTCTTCATGTGTTTGTTGGCTGCTTGGATGTCTTCTTTTGTGAAGTGTCTGTTCATATCTTTTGCCCATTTTAAAATGGGGTTGTTTGTTTTCTTCTTTTCAGTACATTTCCGTTCCTTGTAGATCCAGGATGTTAAGCCTTTGTCAGACCTGGAGTTGGCAAATACTTTTTCCCAGTCTGTAGGCTGTCTCCCTGCTCTCTTGATGGTTTCTTTGGCTTTGCAGAAGCTTGTCAGTTTAATAAGGTCCCATTTGTCTATCTTCTCTCTTAAGTCTTGTGGGTTTCGGGTTTTGTACAGGAATTGGATGCCAGTTCCGATTTCCATGAGAGTATTTCCTTCCTTTTCTAAGGTTCTTATGGTTTGAGGTTTTACATTTAGGTCTCTGATCCATTTGGAGTTAAACTTTGTGCATGGGGATAGATAGGGGTCCTGTTTCAATCTTCTGCATGTGGTCAGCCAGTTTTCCCAGCACCATTTACTGAATAGGTTCTCCTCTCCCCATTGGTAGGTGATGGAGGCTTTGTCAAAGATGAGTTGGTTGAGGAATTGAGGATTTGCTTCTGGAATCTCAATTCTGTTCCATTGATCTATATGCCTGTTCCTGTACCAATACCAAGCTGTTTTGATGATTGTAGCTATATAGTGAAGTTTGAAGTCTGGTATTGTGATACCACCTGCTTTTTTTTTTTTTTTTTTTTGCTGAGGATTGTTCTGAATTTGTAGATTGCCTTAGGTAAGATGGACATCTTCACAATGTTGATTCTTCTGATCCATGAGCATGGGATATTTTTCCACTTATTCGTGTCAGCTTTGATTTCTTTGAGCAGTGTTTTGTAATTTTCATTGTAAAGGTCTTTCACGTCTCTGGTTAGGAAGATGCCAAGATATTTCATTTTTTTGTGGCTATTGTGAATGGAATTGTGTTTTTTATTTGGGTTTCTGTTTATTATTGGTGTAGAGAAATGCGATTGTCTTTTGTACATTTATTTTGTATCCTGAGACTTTGCCAAAGGTTTTTATCAATGTAAGGAGGCCTTTGACAGATTCTCTTGGGTTTTCAAGGTACAACATCATATCATCTGCACAGAGACATAACTTGACTTCCTCTTTTCCTATTTGAATACCTCTGATTGCCTCCTCTTCTCTGCTCTAGCCAGGACTTCCAATACTATGTTGAACAGGAGGGGAGAGAGTGGGCATCCTTGTCTAGTTCCATTTTCAGGGGAATTGGTTCCAATTTTTGTCCATTTAGGAGTATGCTGGCTGTGGGTTTCTCATAGATGGCTTTTACTATTTTGAGGTATGTTCCCCGTATGCCTAGATGTTCAAGGGTTTTTATCAAGAAGGGTGCTGGATTTTATCAAAAGTTTTTTCTGCATCTAGTGATATGATCATGTGGTTTTTGTTTTGACATCTGTTGATGTATTTAATTACATTTATGGTTTTACAAATGTTGAACCAGTCTTGCATCCCAGGAATGAAGCCTACTTGGTCATGGTGGATGATTTTTGAGATGTATTGCTGAACCCGGGTTTTTGCTAGGATTTTGTTGAGAATTTTAGCATCTATGTTCATCAAAGATATTGGCCTGTAGTTCTCTTTCTTTGTTGATCTTTACCTGCCTTGGTTATCAATGTGATGTTGGTTTCATAAAATGATTTGGGGAGAGTCCCATCTTTTTCAATCACCTGGAATACCTTCAGTAGGATTGGTATCAGCTCCTCCTTGAATGTCTTGTAGAATTCTGCTGGAAAGCCATCTGGACCAGGGCTTTTTTTTGTAGGAAGTTTTCTTATTACGTAGTCAATTTCCTTGATTGTTATTGGTCTATTTAGGGTCTCAATTTCTTGTTGTTCCAACATAGGTAGGTTGTGTGATGTCAGAAAGTCCTCCATTTCCTTATGGTTTTCAAGTTTGTTTCCATACAAGTGTACGTAGTAGTCTCTAATGATCTTTTGTATTTCTTCAGGGTCAGATGTGACTTAATCTTTTGTGTTTCTGATTGTGCTTATTTGGTTTTTTTCTCGTTTTTTCTTGGTCAGTCTAGCTAGGGGACCATCAATCTTGTTTACCCTTTCGAAGAACCAGCTTTTTGTTTCATTGATTTTTTTGTGTTATCTTTTTGTCTTCTATGTCCTGGATTTGGGCTTTTATTTTGGTGATCTGGATTCTTCTGCTGAAATTAGGGTTTTTGTGATCTTGCTTTTGCAGATTCTTTAGGTGGCTTGTTACATTGTGAATTTCTGTTCCTTCCATTTTCTTCATGTGTGTTTGTAGGGATATAAATTCCCCTCTTACTACAGATTTCAGGGCATCCCAGAGATTTTGATAAGATGTTTCTTCATTTTCATTTGTTTCCAGGTATCTTTTCATCCCTGTTTTGATTTTGTCGTTGACCCAGGAGTTTTTTAGCATCATGCTGTTTAGTGTCCATGTCTTTGTGGGTTTTGGGGGGACTTTGTTGGTGTCAATGTTTATTTTTATTCCACTGTGGTCTGAGAAGGTGTTTGGTAGAATTTTGGTCCTTTTAAATTTGCTTATGGTTGATTTATGGCCGAGTATGTGGTCGATCTTAGAATATGTTCCATGTGGTGATGAGTAGAATGTGTATTCGGTGGTCTTTGGATGGAGTGTTCTGCAGGTATCAATTAAGCCCATTTGGTCCAAAGTCACATTGAGGTTCCGGATCTCCTTGCTGATTTTTTGTCCTGATGATCTGTCTAGGGTTGTGAGAGGGGTATTAAAGCGCCCAGTTATGACAGTGTTCGAGTCAATATCTTTCTTTAGTTTTCCAAGAAGTTGCTTTATGAAAGTTGGTGCACCTATATTGGGTGCACATATGTTTAGAATAGATATTTCTTGTTGATGGATTGAGCCTTTTATCATTATGTAGTGGCCTTCTGTATCTTTTTTGATTTTTAATAGCTTGAAGGGTATTTTGTCTGAAATTAAGATCGCTACTCCTCCTTTCTTTTGTGTTCCGTTCACCTGAAAGTTTGTTTCCCATCCTCTTACTTTGAGTCTGTGGGTGTCCTTTCTAGTGAGGTGAGTCTCTTGAAGGCAATAGATTGTTGCCTGATTATTTTATCCATTTTGCCATTCTATGTCTTTTCAGTGGTGCATTTAGTCCATTCACATTTAGGCTAATAATTGAAATGCAAGAGTTGATCCCTGTCATAAGGTTCTTACAGAGTTGTTCCTGTTTATTTGTTGTCTTTTTTTGGGGTTTTGGAGTTGGTTCATGTGTGTTTTAAACTTTTGCCTGTACTCTTATGAATAATGCTGTTGTTCTTTTTTCTTTTTCTTCTGTATTCAGTACTTTCTTAAGTATTTCTTGTAGAGGTGGTCTAGTGGCAGCGTAGGTTCTTAGGGATTGGATGTCTGGAAAAGATTTCAATTCTCCCTCACTAATGAAGCTTAGTTTGGCTGGGTAGGTTATTCTTGGTTGAAATTGTTTCTCTTTTAGAACTTTGAAGATAGGGCTCCAAGCTCTCCTGGCCTGAAGGGTTTCTGTGGATAAATCTGCTGCTATTCTAATTGGTTTTCACTGGTAGGTAATCTGGCCTTTTCTCTTGCTGCCTTTAGGATTTTTCCTTTTATAGCTTCTGTGTTCATGCGAATTATTATGTGTCTGGCAGTTGGTCTTCTCATTTGTTGTCTTGCAGGGGTTCTCTGAATCTCTTGTGTTTGAATTTTTTCATCCTTAATGAGATGAGGGAAGTTTTCTTGAATGATTTCATGAAATGTTTGTTCCAGTGTGGCTTCTGTTTCTCTTTCTGCCTCAGGAAGGCCAATTACTCTTATTTGTCTCTTTAAGTGATCATTCATCTCTTGCAGGTTTTTTTCTGTCTTTTTGAGCTTCTTTTCTATGCTTTTGACAGTTTGGGGGTTTGTTCTGTTTTTGATCTTCGAGCTCTGAGATTCTTTCTTCTGCTTGGCTGAATCTGCTTTCCATGCTTATTAGTCTGTTGTTCATTTCCATCACAGTATTCTTTACAGCTGTCATTTCTGACAACAGCTCCTTCCTATTTTCTTCTTGTCTCTCCTCAATTTTTTAAATTCTCTCCATTAGTGTCTTGATGTCTGGGTTTGTTGCATGTAACCAGTCATTCTGGGGACTTTTCATTTTCTGTGTTCCAGCATCTGTTTTCTCATTGTCTGATCTCCCAGGGGTCTGTGTAAGACCTATATTCTTCTTTTGGTTTTTCTTCATTTGTGCGGTTTTTCCCCCTCTCTACTTTTTCCTTCCCTCCACGTCACCGTCTTCTTTAATTCTGTTATTCAGGGGCAAAGGGATTGGTTTTACTTCTGTTTGTTCAATCTCCTATTCTTTGTGTATGTCCTCTTACTTGTTCAATTCTGAAGTAGCACTGTAGGTTGGAGGTAGTTCTTTTTGCAGTTTTGAGATGTACTTAAGGGGGGAGCTGTGATTCAAAATCTGTCTGTAGGTCCTGGTATTCACTGACAGGCGTGTGGATAATGTGGAACCCACTTCCCACTGCCCTGGAATCTGTCCGTGCAGTGGGGCTGTAGGTTTACTCCCTGAAATAAAATGTGGTTAGCAGAGGGGAGAGAATGGAGCAGATAGTGGGTTGAAGAGGGGAGTGGAGAGCTAGAGGAGTAAGGGAGGAAACTAACGAGTGTGTCAACAAATAGAGAGAGAGGCCTATACTGAAACAGATAAAAATGATGGACCACAGCTACAGTTGAACCAACTCTCATACAAACAAAAATAAAACATATAGTGATGCTAACATACCAGCTATCCAACCACCTTATTAGCGTGCTGTTCCTCTATACAAAGACATGGTTTACAGACTGAAGAAAAGAGAAGAAAAGGAAAAGGAAAAGAGAAAAAAGGGAACAATACAGTAGGAATAGAATTAAGTCATTAAACTAATAGAATCAATGAAGCACACTCTGAGACCTTTCGTTTAAGTCCAATGTCCTTTCAGGTCTGATTTCTAGTCTTCTTTTCAAGCTGGTAAATTAGTTTGCAGTTAGGGTCAGTTGCCCCTGATCTGCTGTGAAGGACAGTTCCGATCAACCTCCGTTCAGCTGTTTGGTCTATGTCTTTATCAAGCTTGCCTCTCCCGTTTCGGTGTTGTTACCTTGAATCGCCAGCAGGTGGTGCTATCTCATCTGCTCGCCTCAGAGGTGGTGGGGCCGGACAGGAACAAGATGGCTGCCTGCCTCTGAGCAGGCAACAGGAGCCCCACGCCAGGCGGGCAGGACAGTCTGGACGCAGCATAGGTGGCAGCGATCCCAGCAGATCTTCCCTGAAGCCATTTGTTGTGGATCTCCTCAGGCCAGGTAGTGTAATGTGCTACCCCTCCCAGAGGCCGTGGCAGCGGTGGTGATGGCGACTGCAGCAGCAGTGGCAGTGGGGGAAGGGGCTGCGATGGCAGTGGTGGCAGCGGCGGGCAGCGGTACTGTTTGCAATGCTGTAAAACTGTCCAGTTGTTGCGATGGCAACGGCCGAGCTCCGTCTAAAGAGCAGGCTGCAATGCTGGGGTCCCCAGTCCCCCGGGGCGAGAATCAGAGACCCACTGCAGATCTCCCTTGCAGAGGGCTTCAGACGCCGGGTCGCCCCGTCACCATCTTGCCGCGTCTCAAGTAGCCATTATTAAATAAGAAAACATAGACGTAACTATGTCCTCCAACAAACCTTTTAAAAATATCTTATAATATTCAAGCTTTGCACTTCTTATTGCATAAACAAGATGGACAGTCTCTTTCCTCATGGAGCTCACAGAGTAGAAGGGAAAATATAAATTCAAACTAGTAAATCATAGTTTCTTTAATGCTTGCTATGAAGTGACTTAATTCCCTTTAGGATTTGGTGGTCCATATATAGAAAATACCAGTGAGCTCCATATAAAATTTGCAAGTTTCTCTTGAATTATCTCTAGAGAATGCTTAGCATATGCTCTGTTATACACCTGATTGTTCTCCTCTGACTTACCATGTTTTTAGTCACCTGACCCTGGCTATTGACTGTCTCATAAGAATTCTTAGATTAATATTTCTGGTCAACTGTCTGTTTAGCTCTTAATTTCAGCTTAAATCCAAATCACCTTTGTTCCCATTCTCTGAAGGATAAAGGCTAGTTCTGTCACAAAATTATACCCAAACCAATCTCTGATACCCTTCAAGGTAAAGTACCTGGGCTTTTATGGGAAAATATAAACACTTGGGAGAGAAATACAAAGCTTCTCTTTCTCTTGTTTTATACTGCCAAGTGGATTTTTTCTTTTCCAACCCCTTCTTCCTAATTAAGCAAAATAAACCCATACTATAAGCCAAGGGCTCAAATTTGAGAGAAAATATTAGAGGGTCTTGTGGACTCCCTCTTCCGGGTTTTCTAAGCTATAGTCCTATATTGTTTGATCAGCTAATGCTCGTGGACTAGTTTGGCTTGTTTCCCACAGAAATGCCTCTCCTGAAATTTGATTTGATTTGACACTCAGCTTTTTTGTAGAATCTGTTTAAAGAGCATTCATTTGAAAAGCATTGCTATACTTATTTTTTTAAAAAACTGAAGTTGAAGATAAGGATCCTTCCCACATGGTTGTATAATTCAGTGTCAAAAACAGTTGTTTTGGAAGGTTAAATTGTTTGCTTCTTTCATCAGAAAATGACACAGTATTATCCATTGAATCTTCTTCTTGGTTAGTCTGCTAAATTGATTTCTCAGTTTCTATATCTCATTCATCCCAGATTATAGCCTGATTTCTCTCTCTCCTCTTTTTAAATTGTTATATGGCATATGTGTTTACCCATTTTTTAACATTTTAACTGTACTCATGTAGAAATATTTTCATATTGTTTCTTGTTAAAATCTTTTTAGAATTAGAAGGTGTTATTTATAAATAATTAAGGTTTTAAAAATAAATTTTATTGTGCATATTTAAGTTATATAACATGATGCTATAGGACACATAGATAGTAAACTGTTTACTATAATGAAACAAAGGAACATATTTATCATCTTACAGATACGAAATTTATTGTGGTGGGAGCAGTTAAAATCTACTCACTTAACCAAAATGCCTAATACAGTAAAATTTTATTAACTATAGTCCTTACATTGTTTATTAGATTTCTAGACTTGTTCATTTTGTGTATCTGCTACTTTGTCTCCTCTGACCTGCATATCCCCATCCCCCCACCCCATTGCTATAGCAATGTACTTTCCTTAAATCACATAAAAATAATGGATTAAGCTAAGGGCAATTTTCTTCATTCATTGCCTCCGCGATTAAAAATCAGACTTGCATAATTTCAGAAATCCACGAGCTTATGTGAAAATTAAGCAGTTACTTAGAAAATAGCATGCATAAGACTCCACATTTTAAGACACTCTTTCCTCCTCACCTAAAATTTCAAAACTTATCTTCCCACCTTTTGAAGGACACATTTATTTGCGGTTCTTAAGATTTGCCCAGAAGTAGCCACATGTGAGATTATTATATTTCCTAGACACACTGCCCCAGAAAGTAAACCAGAAGACAGTGACTGAGACCTGATCTCTCATTGCTCCTAGAATATTCTCAATCTTTTCTGAGACATCTCTGGAAGCATTATGACCTACACAAACTTGTTATAAGGCAGAGACCAGATAGAATTTGTATATAATCATCTACCTCTCAATAAAATGTTAAGCAAGAGGATGCTGACTGAGTGATAAATTGCAAAGCAGGTAAACAAGTTGGCTAATTCCAGATTTTTTTTTTTTTATCATGGACAGTGTGTTTTCTACAAATTACCAAGTTCTTTGTGTAATTAATTCTGAGAAACTTAGAGTCAAAGCTGGATCTCACCCATAGCAGTTGTATGATTAGCAATTTTAGCATCTCTGTCTTGTTTTTTTATCATTACTTTTGCTTTTCTCTATTTTTTAAGATCCTACTGCTGTGGTTTTTCTTCATTTTATTGTTAAATATATTTATACAAAATGATGTAAGTTAATAAATTAGCTTGGCAAGTCAAAATATCTTTGGTTATTGTTTTCTGTATTTATAAGACAAAGACAGTAATGGCTGCTCCCACTTACCACAGAAGAAATAGAAGACCTATTATAAAATAAAAATAAACTGTGAACAAGACAGAGTATGTTGTTTCTTTCAGAGTGTATATCTTCTAGTCAATGATGAACAAACACTAAGCAAGAAAATGAATATTTTAATGTACTAGATGTAATATAAAGAAAACAATATGATTTCGCAAGGTGAGGGAATGATGATCATATTTGAGTTAGTTTTTTCCTACCCCAGATATCAGTATCTCCTTTTTCATCTATATTGTATCTTCATATTGGTGGTTTTTGTGTTCTGGGGAAGCTCCTCTGGAATCTGCAGTTTCTAACCATTTACCACTCTTTTCCTGTAGTAGTGCCTATGATATCAATGACATAGTATGGCCAAACTTCCCATTTGTTAACCAAAGCTGTTCTCAGTTGCATTTCAGGTCATTTTCAACAACGGATATGGATTTGCATTGGGCTATCCAATCATAGCATCTTCCCTCCTATGACACATTTCTAAGATGAGTAGAGATTTAGTCCTTGATAAAGACAGATCTCTTTTTATTCTTACTTTGTGTGAACCTAAGTAGTACAATGTGAGTTGAACTTTTAGCCCTATATTTAATACACAATCTTATAGATGTTTGATCCTTCCTCTCTTTAGAGCTGAGAAAAAAATATGATGGCTATTTTTTTTTTTTTTTTTTTTTGCCATCAGTTAATTATAGTATGAGTTTGTTTCAGTCACTCATTTAACAGTACATTTTATATAAACTCTCAAGAAAAAGATTGACGTTGGCCTATTCCTTGCTGTAGCTCCCCCAGTTTTCCAAGGCCATATAAAATATACTCAATACAGTACCCCCATTTCATAAAGGTATCTCAGTAAAATTTGAATTGAACATTGAAAACACATGCCGAATATCTCTAGGGAATTTTCACATAAAATTCAGAACATAACACTTTGAGTCACCAAGAACATAACCACTGTTTGCACATCTCACCCGTGTAGCTAAAGTGCCATCTTACTCTTCTTCCCCAGAGCTTCAGTTTTTCAATGTCATTTCTAATTCTTCCAGTATACATAAACAATTATATCATCTATAGCATTTCTCTGATATATTCTTGGCTCTTTTTTTTGTAGAGACTGTTCATCACTCTTTTCTATTCACCATTTGCTGTTCTGTTGTGGATGTTAACCACTGAACTGCAGAGTTTGAAGAATAGTGAGTGACCATCCACCAAAAGAAAGGATACACCTGTTAAATGAGTTTTCTGATCACACAAAGATGAGGACTGAAAAATAATTTTAAAAATGTGAAAGGGAAACATATAGCAGCAGAAGGTGCTGAGATAATGAAGTTTTTGCTTGTTGGGAAGATGGACATTGTCTCCCTGGTGATCCTGCCACTTGGTACTAATAAAACAGTCAGAGCAGTAAGCACACTCTGGCAGCCAACACTGAAGCACACTTTTTGTCAATCCTTGCCACCTTTTGTGTTCATTCTATTTCAGAAAAAAAAAATACAAATTCATAAAATGCCCACTTTGTCATTTGGAATCTATATGTATCTGTCTGCATCATCTGACATCTAATGTAATGAATAAGACAAGATACAATAACAAATTGAGAAAAGAAAAACAACAACAACAACACACACCCACACAAAAACAACTCAATACAACTCTTGGCATTTGCTTTGGGCTTCTTGTACTATGGGCAATAGCATATGGTAGCCTCTGTGCCTAGATTTTTCCTTACACCTTAAGTAATTCCAACAGAAGTTTGGCGGACAAAGTAACAGGAGGTATTTATTAAGGCTTGCATCCATCCTGCTTGATTTGGTGTACAACACACATTTAAAGACATGCAAAGATTTCGCTCCTTTTTGCTTTAATCCTAATATGTTGTCAAGTGATTGAAATTACCCACCTTCTGATTGTGTCTATAAAATCAACAGCTCAGAGAGGAAAGGTTTTATTTGACAACTGCATTACTAAAAGATCTATGAAAAATATTAAAAGCAAGTACTTTTTTATACTCATAAAAGGCAGTGAAGAAAACTGCAAAATCACTTTTCATTTCTTGCTAAGGGCAAGAAGATATAAGCATAAAGAGCAACCCAACCACAAACAGCATGGATATAACTACACATTCTTCATGTTTATGCATCATGTAATGAAAAAGGCTTTCCAGAAATACAAACTGTAAATACATTTCAAAGAAAAATGGAAATGAAAAAAAAAAGCTAAGATGCTATTTTGCATAGGGAACTCACTTTTTTCCTTGCCTTAATATTATCTTCCTTCTAATCAAAAGAAAAACTATAGAAGGAGCAACATTAAATATTTTCCAAAGGTTCTGGTTAATATAAAAATGAGATTTCTTAATAACAGTGCTGAAACAAAGACAATGAACTGGGTGGCATGTCACAGGTATGCTCAGGGGTATGTCAAACGTTTCTATAGCAAAATAAATTCGGTGACACAGAACTGAATATATCCTGGCTGTTAGGCCACTGTGGTTGGCATATAGAAAAAGGCAGTTTCAAGGGATAACAAAATGTTTCTTTTTTTAAAATGCTTATTCTACTAATTGTGGTGATGGTTTCATAAGTGTATGCATATATCCAAACTCATCAAATTGTAAATATTAAACATGTGCAATTTAAAAATATTAATTATACTTTAATATATCTATTTTTAAAGAGAAACAGCTTCTCATAAGTAATTTATAAAGCAAAAAAGTAAGGATTCTGTCGACTTTGATGTTGTATTACCAGCCTTTTTAAAATTTAACGATAAGTTAAAGCATATCTTCATGAGCTACCCAGCATATTAAAATCAGATTGATAACATAATATACCTTTTTCTTCAGAGATTAATGATAAGTGATTTCAATAATTTACTGGGAAAGGGAGACAATATGCCTTCAAAGCTTTATTTTTTAATTTTTTTAGAGATGAAGTCTCACTATGTGGCCTGGGCTGGTGGTTTTAAACTCCTAGGCTCAAGCAGTCCTCTCACCTCAGTCTCCAAAAGTTCTGGGATTACAGTGTAAGCCACCATGCGTGGCCTGCAATATGTCTTTTTTTAAAAAAATTTTATTTTAAAGATGTGGGGTACAGTTCAGGGTTAGGTATGCAAATACTCATTATGCAGGTACCCTTGTTGATGAGGTGTACTACCCTCTCCTGGAAGTTTCCCACTACTGCCAATCCCCTCCTCACCCCTGCAGTTTCCCACCACTTCCAACAATCCCTTTCTTATAGTATAATGATAATTGTTCAAGGTCTGCTTATGAGTGAGAACATGTGGTATTTAGTTCTTTGTTTCTGTGATAGATCACTCAGTATTATAGGCTCCAAGCCCATTCAAGTTGCTGTGAAGTTCATAATTTTGTCCTTCTTTATAACTGCATAATAGTCCATCACGTATATATACCACATTTTTTAATCCAGTCCTCTCTTGTTGGACAGGATGGTTGGTTCCATGTTTTTGCTATTGTGAATAATGCTGCAATAAACATGCATGTGTGACCAATCCTATTGAAAGCATTCCAGGCAATCAAGAAAGATGGAATTCTCCCCAAATCATCTTATGAAGCTAACATCACACTGATACCCAAACAGGGTACAGATCCAACAAAGGAAGAGAACTACAGGCCAATATCTCTGATGAACATAGATGCAAAAATTCTCAACAAGATTATAGCAAATCAGATCCAACAACACATCTCAAAAGTCATCCACCATGACCAAATAACGATACAGGGTTGGTTCAACATCCACAAGACCATAAACATAATTAAGTACATCAACAGATATAAAAAGAAAATCCACATGATTATATCATTAGATGCAGAAAAAGCTTTCGATAACATCCAGCCCCTCTTCTTGAAAAAACCCTCGAACACTTAAGCATACATGGAGCATAACTCAAAATAGTAAGAGCCATCTACAAGAAACCCACAGACAACATACTCCTAAGCAGACAGAAATTGGAACCATTTCAACTGAAAACCAGAACAAGACAAGGATGCCCAATCTCACCCCTCCTGTTCAACATAGTATTGGAAGTCCTAGCTAGAGCAATCAAACAAGAGAAGGAAATCAGGCGATATCCGAATAGGAAGAGAGGAAGTTAAGTTATACCTCTTTGCAGAAGATATGATTCTATACCTCGAAATCTCAAGAGAATGTCAAAAACTTCCTTGCACTGATAAAGGACATTGGCAAATTCTCAGGGTATAAAATAAATGTGCAGAAGACAGTCGCATTCCTATAAACCAACAATACACAAATAGAAACCCAAATAAAAAGCACAATCCCATTCACAAGAGCCACAAAAAAATGAAATACCTTGGCATCTTCCTAACCAGTGAAGTGAAAGACCTTTACAACAAAAACTACAAAACACTACTCAAAGAAATCAAAGATGACACAAACAAATGGAAAACTATTCCCTGCTCATGAATTGGAAGTATCAACATTGTTAAGATGTCCATCCTATCAAAGGCAATCTACAGATTCAACGCGATACCCATTAAATTACCAGCAGCATTCTTCTCAGATCTGGAAATGACAATACAGAAATTCATCTGGAAACATAATCAACCACAAATAGCCAAAATAATCCTCAGAAAAAAAAAGCCAGAGGTATCACACTCCCAGACTTTAAACTTTATTACAGGGCTACACTAACCAAAATAGCCTGGTTTTGGTACAAGAACAGGTATATCGACCACTGGAACAGGATAGCTTCCGGAAGTAAAACTTCGATTTCTCAACCAACTCATCTTCAACAAAGACTCCGCCACAAACAGCTGGGGAGAGGAAAACCTATTCAGTAATGGTGCTGGGATAACTGACTCACCACATGCAGAGGACTAAAACAAAACCCCTATCTATCACCATACATGAAAATCAACTCTAAATGGATCAAAGACCTAAATGTAAAACCTCAAACTATAAGAACCTTAGGAAATGCAGGAGACACTCTTATGGAAAATAGAACTGAGAACCAATTCCTGAGCAATAAAAAGATCTAAATAAAACTTTTTTTCTTTTTGGTCAAAATTGCTACTGTTTAAGATAAATGATCAAAATATATCCTGGCAATCAACTTACTACTCTTTACATTATTTTGGATATTTAAATTTCACAGAGGATAATTTTTTTATCCTGATTTTAAATAAAAATCAAATGGGGTTGTCATTTAGAAATAAGTGGTTTTTAGACATCCTGTTCTCTCAATTGATTTAAATTTTAAATAAATTTAAATAATAATCTCAAATAGCTCTGCTGTCAACCCAACTCTTAACCTTTGGAAGGGTGATAGAGTGGGAAAATAATCAAATGCAAATGAAAAGCTCCCTATTAAACAAGGGTGAATTCCCACTGCTAGCTTCACTTTGTTCCACTGCAGCAATAGCTCTATGGTCCTGTTCAGCTTAAAATGTCAGTTATTTTTCTAATGCGGCTATCAAAAATTCACATGTATTATTGAAAGAAAGTAAATAGCCTTTTATAGTTAAATCTTATTAAGCACTTACTATTTGGTAGTCATTAACTTAAACTATATACTCATTTATTTCTCATTTAAACCTCACAACAAACCCACGTGGTAGATGTACTTTCTCCATTTTACAGACAATAAAGTTGAGGTCAAAAAAAGTTTAAAAAGTTTGTACTGCATGAAACTACAGTGGAAAAAAAAAGGAATTCTGTACTATGTGCTGTGAATGATTTAAAGAAGTCATAATCTGTTGGAGATACAAATATAGATGCAAAGACCTATAGTATAAGGGAACGAAATAATGGTTATACAAATACAAATCAAACAGTTGCTGTCCAATTTAGACAATCGCCCAATCAGGTGTATATACAAACATACACAAATATTTTCAGGTTATTTGTGGAATGATCTTGGATATAAATATGTAAATAATTCTAAATGAAGAATAAAGGGTGTGGGAGAATATTAATGCAAGGAAGCGGACTGGTATACAGAAAACTGGATCCTATGGCATAGTGCAATTACTAGAACTAAACTCAAATTTGCCTCTAACATTACAATGACCAAAATGGGGTTAGAACCAGTCTTAAAAAAAAGTAGTGTTGATATTTTTGGCAAGACAATTCTTAGTTGCTCAAGTCTATTTTGAGCACTTGCATGACATTTAACATTCCTGACCACTGTCTTCTAAATCATGGTAGTTGATTGTGCAGTGCCCAGGCCTGTGACAACTACAGTACTTTCACACACTTCCGGAGTTTTGCACTTGTTCACCATCTTCTCCAATTACTTTAGAGTAAATCAGATTTTCACTGCTGACAATTTTTTTAAAATGTTAATTAAATGTGGACAGACATAAAACTAGGTACAAATTTGTTTTGAAAGCTCTCACAGTACTATAAAACAAAAATGCATAATTAAATGACAATAAAATCATATTATCTATAAAAACGAGAGTACTGCACAAAACATGAATATGTCACTGACTGCCATAGTCTATGATACCAAGGATGGTGTGATGACTCAATTCTTCCCACCATTTTTCTATTGTCAAGACATTTTCAACTCTTAAATTGCATAAAGTGCCATGGTGTAATTTGACTTTCACTCGGTGCAAATGTTTTGCTTAAATAGAAAGTCCACACCTAATGTTTCCTCACTAGTTCAAAGTAAGGTAGTAATACTTCGTGCCAAAACAACTGTAACACTAAACTGAGGAACTGACATCATGTGGAAACATTCAGTTAAAATATGGTTAGTCAGAAAATCTAAAGATTGCCAAACTAAAAAAAAATTCCATAGATTCACTCTATTTATTAATGGAATTTTTCTAAGTAATCAGTTATTTCTCTTGTTTGTCCATGTATGTCCAGCCTAAAATACAAATTAGTTCTTTGCAATGTTGTATACCAGCTTTTCAAGTTAAAATTAATGAAAGTTAAAAACTTAAATGAGTTGTTTTCCTCATGGGGCATATTCTACCTTAAATGTCATATTGTCATCGTTACCAAACACATAGATAATGTGGTAAGCATTCTTTGTCTCTTCGCATATATGCTTAGCTTTGCAGTCAGCAGTGCACCATAAAACTTTACGTAAAACTTTTATGTAAAGTGTCATCTCTTCCTAGCCTACTACCTGACCTTGTCCTGTCATATTCTTATCTAAACAATTCCTGTTGGCAGGAACATTCTTGACTTTAGAAGAGTTTAACAAGTAAATAGACTCAGCATATTTTATACATGATCATATGAAAATAAATTTTTTGCTTTGTTTCTACAGATAGTAATTTCCAAAGTGTATTCCTCAATAGCATTGCTTTTTTGAATACCAATTGGTATTCTGTTAAAAAAAAAAAAGTTCTGTCATCAATTAGGCTAAGCTGTGTTAAGAAAAGCAACTAAGTTATTTATTCCAGGACTTTTGAAAGTTTATTTAATGTGCTGAAGTATATGTGCATCCTCAAGAAAAGGATGTAGTATTTCCAATTTTATTTGATCATAACATTCAGAAATATTTCTATCATTATTTTATCATAAACAATTTCAAATTCCATGGTTCTAAAACAATGCCACTTTAGCTAATAAAAGCTTAAGTAGCATAGCAAAGCAAAAAATGGTTTCATTAGCTATATCATCTGGGTGAGGCAAGCAACTTAACTTCTTTGAGCCTCATTTTCTACTTCTGGACATATGGATAATAATTGGAATTATGTAATAGGATTGTTAAGTAATTAAATATGGTATGTACAAAAAACTAGCAATCAATATTGCTACTACTATTTCTCATAGCCAATTTTGTTGCCTGCCATTTTCTTTACTGCAACATTAATTCATCTCGTCATCTGTGTAATTACCGAAAGTCCAGTAAAATTATGAACTATACCAATAAAAATATTCATGTTTCCAATCATACCCATTATCCAATAATTGCTCAACAAATAATTATTGAAAACCTACTCTGTATTAATCACTGTGTTAAGTTGTGGAGATGGAGAGATGAATGTGACACAGAGATCTTTTCCTTGAGATACTCACAGTTTCTTCTAGGAGACAGCCATAGAAGCAATTCAGAAGACACAGTCTCAGAACTCAAAATTCCATAATATGCATTGTGTAGATCTTATATAAATAGTGGTATGATAAGATATCTGGAAGGAAGAAGAGGTAGGCATAGCTTCCTGGAGGTGGTGATACCTGATCTCAAATAGGAAAGATGTTTCACAAGGTTGGAGTAAGTAAAGTGGGACAAAGAGGGCATTCCAGGCCCAAGGAGGATACAGCATTGTGTTACCTAGAAATTTTACTTAGCTATTTCTATAGCACAACATATAAGGAAGACAATGGTAGACAGAACTGCAGAAAGCACTTTCCTTGTATAATAAATATTTGCATTCGCTTGAAAATGCTGCCTTGCTTTACTTTTATTTTATACTTTCATTCTCAGTTGGCAAGTTTGTTAATTCATAACTCAACTCGACAAGCTATAATAATGAAAGCTAATTTTTATTGAGTACTTACTACGTGCCTGTGAGCATTCTGAGGCCTTTACATTTTACAACTCATTTAATTCTCACATTTCCCTCAGGTAGATTCCAGTAACATCACTTCAAATATGAAAATCAGGCCAATAAGTTGTTAAATGGCTTGTCTGAGATCATAAAGCAAATCAGTGACACAGTGGAGATGGGTTCCAAAGTCTGTACTCTTATCAGGATGCCATTTTCTCTCCCTGGTCCTTCTATTCTGGCTTTCTCTAGTATTCCTATTCACTCACCTGTTTCCCCGGCAAAATGTGACATGCTAGCTTTTCATATGCTGGCTATCAATCTTTTACCTGTTTTCTTCAGAGCATTTATTCCAATTTGCGATTTTTTTGGTTATCTTCTTTTAGTTATACTTATGTCTCTTCCACTAGTATGTGGGGTCCATGCCTCTTTTGCTGACTACTGAATCCCAAGTCCTAGCACAGTGCCTAACATATATTGGGCATTCAATAAATATGGTAAGTGAATTGCCATTTGAAAAAGAAAGCAACTGGGGGCAAAGAAGCTGAACGTCTTGCCCCAAATTTATCATTCAAGAATGCTAAAGGCATAACTTGAATGAATTTTAAACACAAAATGTCTTTTTAAACATCACATATATCTGCTCCATAGATTTTTGAGACAACATGCTTTTTAATTAAAATATCGGTTGTTCATAACATCTCAAAACTTTCTGACCTTTAATCTTGCCACAAATTAAAATCAAAATCACAGGTGACTGCCTTAATCATTCACTTAGCTATGCAATTTTCTGTTCCACAATATACACTCCTTTTAAACCAAGAGGTCATAGCCTAGCAGCTCGCAGCAAATCCTGAAGATCTAATTTGCTTAGCCAACATAGTAGTCTCTTAAAAATTGAATTTCAAGGTATTTAAATTGGGCATGCACTCCCCAGCCTGCCAGAGGTTAGGGCATTCCCTACTGCCTTTTACCTAACTCATTGACATGTTTACTTTAAAAAATAGTTATACGAAATGCTGGCAGCCAATCAAGATAAACTGATCTCTCACATTGCAGGTGAAAATGAAAGTCATACAGCTGTTTGGGAAACCAATCAGGCATAATATTTTAAAATAAAAAGAGATACCCACCCTTTGACCTAGCAATCCTCAATAATTTGGTGACTTGATCATTTTATAAATTGGCTTCCAGGAAATTGATTTTTGACTAACTGGTATGTATCTAGCATTCAGTATATGCTGGATATTATTTTTTGTTGTCATTTAAATTTTTAATTACTGGTTGTAGTGAATGCTGTGGTGCACTGCCTAGATACCCCTTCGGGACCAAGGCACTGAATTCCCCAGCTGCCAGGAGTGTGGGCTGCTGATAGCTCACAGCTGTGATCTCCTCTGGTCCCTGCCTTTGATCTAAAGAAGTTTCCTTGTTCAAGCTTATGTCCCTTCTCCAAGGGCAGTCGGCATCCAATAACTGGTCAGGGTAAGGCTACAAAGGCCCAGTTCTCTTGCCTCAATTCTAGGCAACTGTGAAGTGCCATCCCAGTTCTAGAGCTCCTTGCAGGATCCGATGAGGAAGCAGCTGCAACGGCATCACAGTTCACCTCTTCCTTCTGTCTAATACTGCCCCCCCTTACTCACAGGTGTTGTGTCTTAGGGTACTCCCCAATAAACCTCCAGAATGCAAATTTCCCTCTAGAGTCTGTTTTTCAGAAAACCAATCTAAGATGCTAGTGAGGTTGAATAACATTTGAAAATAAAAACATGCCTTTTGTTTTTAGATGTTTTGCAAATTGAAAAAGTAATACACACTCACATCTAGTTTAAAAAATGAAACAAAGATACTAATCCCCCTATTCCATAAAAATTAAAATCCCAGTAGGTAAAGAATTACACAAAACAAGTCACTGCGGCTTTGCACATGACCTTACAAAGCTGGAAATGCCCTCCACTCTCCATATAAAAAAAATAATTAAAATGATTTAGCGTATACCAACATGATGGACTATTACACAGAATTTTATAAGTAATAAGTTGAAGCTATAAATTGATATGAAATTTAAAGAGATTTTACTGGGTGAGAAAAAGATACAAAGAAACATGTAATATATGATTCAATGTTTAAAGCATAGAAGGACAAAATAAACTATGTATATGACTATGGGTGTTAAGTGTCTGTACATGTATATGTATATTTATATGAACATGGACAGAAGTAGAGCAGTTAATATGGGTTATAGGGTAGAGCTATTGAGATGTAATAGTATCTTGTTTCATTTGTTATAACATGCATACATTTCATTTGCAATTTGAAAAACATGATCAAGAAAATTTTAACAAAAATAAAAAGCTCAACATCATTAAATTCAAGTTATTATTTTCCAGCTCTATTGAGGTATACCAGGAAGAACTCAAATCACTCTATAAAAAAGGGTACCTGCACACGTATGTTTATCGCAGCATTGTTCACAATAGCAAGAACATGGAACCAACTGTGCTGTCCATCAAAAGAGGGCTGGATAAAAAATGTGGTACATATATACAATGAAATATTATGTAGTCATAAAGAAGAACAAAATCATGAACTTTGCAGTAACCTGGATAAACTTAGAGTCTATAATACTGAGTGATCTTCCACAGAAACAAAGAATTGAGTATCACTTGTTCTCACGCATAAGTAGACCTTGAACAACTATAGTAATAATATAAGAAAAGGATTGACAGTAGCAGGAAATTGCGGGGGGCTGGAAGGGGGAGGTGGGATTGGCAGTAGTTGGAATCTGCCTAGGGAAGGGGGGTCACACCTCATAAACAAGGGAAACAAGGGTAACTAACTGCATAATGAATATTTGTATACCTAACCCTGAATTGTACCCCACAATTTTAAAAGAAAAAATTTTAAAGTTAAAAAAAAGAAGTTGAGCCTAAACCTTCCCTGAGAAATTCCTTTGTAGAAAAAAAAAATTGCACATATTCAATATGTACAATGTAATGATTTGAAATACATACACATTGTGGAAAGATTACCACAATTAAGTTAATTAACATGTGCAAATGTGTTAATTAACTGAATTAGTCAATAATTAAGTTAAATAGTTACTATTTTGTTTTGGGGCATGTGTGTGCTTGCAGTGAGGACACATATTTTACTCTCTTAGCAAACTTCAAGTAAATAATATAGTATATTTAACTATTGTCACAATGCTATACATTAGACTCCCAGAACTTATTCAACTTATAACTCAAAGTATATATCTTATGACGTAAATCTCCCCAATTCCCTCACCCTCACCTGGCAACCACCTTTCCACTTTCTGCTTCCATGAGAACAACTTTTTAGATTCTACATATAAGTGAGCTCATGCAATTTCTCTGTGTCTGACTTATTTCATTTAGCATAATGTCCTCCATGTTCATCCATGTTGCCACAAATGGAAGGATTCCCTTCCTTTTTATGGCTGAATAATTGCCCTTTATATATGTTATGATATTATATATTAACATTTTGCTAATTACTTTATGACTGTGGTATAATTCCTTTCTTTTTTATTTCTCTCTTGCTGTTGAACTTTGTTATTTGTATTTTTTTATATTGGTATGTTTTGATTTCTATCTATTTAACTGTTGTGTATATCATAGTGATTTAATCTTTGTTGTTACCATGAGGGTTGCTACATGTATATATTCATATATATATTGACTTTCCCTCTCATATAGGAACCTTCTTTCTGATAATTGTAGATTTAATTTGACCCACTTGTTGTTCAGGAGTGTGTTGTTTTATTTTCACATATTTGTGAATTTTCCAAAATTCCAGTTGTTATTAATCTGTAGTTTCATACCACTGTGGTAAGAAAGAGTACTTGATATGACTTTAAATCTTATTAAATCTGTTAAGACCTCTTTTGTAAAGAGATCTGGAACCTTAACTCAACACTCAACCAATTGTTCCTAATAGACACTACAGAACACGCCACCAAACAGACATAGAATATACATTACACTCATCAGCAGATGGAGCATATTCCAAGATTGATCACATTCTCAGGCAGAAATCAAGCATGAACAAATTTTAAAAGGTTTAAATAACACCAAGCATCTTCTCAGACCACAGTGGAATAAAAATAAATATCATCACCAACAAGAAACCCCCAAAACACACAAAGAAATTGAAAATAAACAACATGTTTATGAATGACTTTTGAGTCAATACAGAAATCAAGACAGAAATAAAAAGATCTTGAAAACAAATGAAAACAAAGAAACAACATATCAAAACCTCTATGATACCATGAAAACAGTTTTGAGAGAGAAGTTTATAATATTACACACACATACAAAGAAAATAGAAGGATAGCAAGTAAACAGCCTATTTTAACAGTTAAAGGAGCTGAAAAGACAGGGACAACTAAATCCTAATTTCCTTAGAAAAATATAAATTACTAAGATAAATTCGCAGGCGCAGAAAATAGAATACAAACATAGAAAGGATCAAATAGTGGGTTCTTTGAAAGGATAAGTAAGAGTGACAGACCACTGACCAGATTGGCAAAAAAAAAAAAAAAAAAAAGATAGATAAAGTCTAAGTAAACACAATTAGAAGCAAAAAACGTGAAGTCACAACTGACCCTGAAGAAATTCAAAAGACGATCAGAGATTAATATGGCCATCTGTATGCAGATAAACTAGGAAATCTGGAAGGAATGGAGGAATTTCTGCCATCACACAACCACCCAGGTTGAAACAGGAAGACATTGGAACCCTAAACAGACCAATAACAATCAACAAAATCAACTCAGTTACGAGAAGCCTCTTTGCCAAAAAAAAAAGTCTGTACAAGATGGTTTCTCAGTTGACTTCTTCAAGACATACAGGGAAAAGCTGATACCAATCCTGTTGAAAGAATTCCAGGTAATCAAAAAGGAAGGAATCCTCCCTAGCACATTTTATGAAGCTAATATCACCTTGATACCCAAAATTGGCAAAGACCCAGCAAGGAAAGAAATCACAGGCCAATTTCCCTGATAAACATAGATCCAAAAATTCAAACAAGATTCTAGCAAATTGCATCCAACAACCAATTTTGAGGATCACCCATCATAAACAGGCAGACTTAATTGCCAGAATGCAGAGCTGGTTCATCATCCACAAGTCTATAAACGTAGACAATTTCCAGCACATTAACAGGTTTAAAACCAAGAACCACATGATTATCTCATTAGACACGGATAAAGTATTCAATAAAATCTAGCATCTCTTCTTGATAAAAGCCCTTGAACACCTAGGCATCAAAAGAACATCCCTCAAAACAATAAGAGCATCTATGACAAACCTGCAGCCAACGTCATGCTTAATGTTCAGAAGATGGAAGTATTTGCCTAAGAACTGGAATAAGACAGGGATGCCCACTCTCACTCCTATTAAAAACAGTACTGGAAGTCCTAGCTAGATAAATGAGGCAGGAGAAGAAAATCAGGGGTATCCAATACAAAAAGAGAAAGTTAAGTTATTTCTCTTTGTGGACAATATGATTCTATACCTAGAAAACCCTAGTGAATCTATCAAAAACCTCCTTGCACTGATAAATGACATTGATAAAATCTTGGAATACAAAATCAATGCACAAAATTAAATTGCATTTCTATATGCCAACAATAAGTAAACGGAGAACCAAATAAAAAACACAATTCCATTCACAATAGCCACAAAAAAATACCTAACCAAAGAAAACATATTTTGATGATGTCCCATTTTTTAAATACTTTTTCACATTTTTATCATTTTCTTTTTGTTCTTCTAATTGGCTAATTTCAAATGACCTGTATTTGACGTCACTAATTCTTCTGCATGATCAAGTCTACTGTTGAAGCACTTCAGTGAATTTTTTCAGTTTTTTTAATGTACACTTCAGATCAATAATTTCTGTTTTGTGTGTGTGTTTTTCATTTCTAAATTAATTTTTTAGTTTTATATACATTGTTCTCCTAATTGAATTTAGTTGTCTGTGTTTTATTGCATATCAAGCTTCTCTAAAATCATTATTTTGAAATATTTTGGAGGCAATTTGTAAATCTTCATTTCTTTGGGGTTTGTTACTGGCGTTTTATGTTTCCTTTAGTGATTTAAGGTTTCCCTGATTCTTTGTTATTCAAATGCCTGTGCACTTGAAGGAGCGAACACTTCTTCAAGTCTATAGATAAGACTGTCTACTCTTAGGTCTTTGGACTGGTGACAATTGCCTCCTGGATTACAACCGAGTGGGACTAAAGCCAAGTTACATGGCTGCTATTGGGTCCATGGTGTGGTCCACAATTGATGGCCCTGTTACCGGGGGCTCCAGTGGTTTCCAGGACCTTGATCAGTAGAACTGATATTGGCACAAGGGTTTAATTCAGGGTCCACAATTTTGTTGGCAGATGGTGGGCCTGTCTCCAGGTGAACAGATGGGTGTGGCCTTTTTCATGTCCCAGGGGGGGCTCCCACTGAGCCACTAAGTGTGTTCTGTGAATTCAGGACTGGCATTGGACTATGAGTAAGAAGGACTTGAGCTGAGTCACAGGGCTGCTTTAGGGTTCACAGCTACAACTCTGGGAATACAGATAGCGTGCCTCCTGCTGCATTCTTGGGTGAGTAAGATAGACCATAGCTGAAAGAAACTGAAGCTGGGTTGCAGGGCCACTTCAAGATCTGCAATCGGATCAAGGTTGGCAGGCCTGCTTTCAAGAGCCAAGTTATGCATGTTTCCTGACAGGTTCCTAAACAGGAAGGGCTATTCTCATACTGCCACTGAGAGGGTCTTAAGCTAATTGAAATGGCTGCTTCAGAGTTCACAACTGAGACTGAAGTTGGTGGGCCAGTCACCCAAAGTGTGGGTGGGTGTAACTCCTTCCAAGTACCTTGGCAAATGGTTCTGTTTGCAGAATCAAGGCCAAATGAACCTAGACCTGAGACCACAGGGAGACAAGAGCATTTTCAAATCTGTAGGTGGAACTACAGTCAATTAACCTCCCACTTGCATGGGTCCTGCATTCTCAAAACAGCCCTCCTTGATCTTGGGCTCCACCGTGGTTGTGCAATCTTCTACTTGGGTGCCAAAACTTTCAAAAAGGAACTTTTGTTCATGGTTGGGATCTATTCTGACATCTTACTAAATGTGAATTAAAGTAAACATAATAGTTTACAGTCACTGAGCGCTGGAAGCAAACCAATTTACTAAAAGATCAATTAATTGAAATCCAACCTACCAGAAGACAAATTAACTAAATTATTATATTTTGAGTTTT
Organism: Cephalopachus bancanus; assembly: GCA_027257055.1. NCBI lineage: Eukaryota > Metazoa > Chordata > Mammalia > Primates > Tarsiidae > Cephalopachus > Cephalopachus bancanus. The sequence goes on from JAPVLO010000504.1 coordinate 873,807, forward strand.
AACTTTCCCTGCCCTGTTCCTCACTGTTGTATATGCCAGTAGCAGACTAAATGCAGTTCCTTGTCTTCTTTACTGTTTCCACATCTCCCCATGTCCCTGACACCGCTTTTTCCTTTGCCTCTGTACTTGCTTACCTAAAATATAGAGATAATCTTTTTGTGGGCTTAGCCTTTCTTCTTGCCTCAGGCAATGCAAGTCTGAACTATGCTCAACTCAGTGTGTTGTCTTCCACTTTGTAAGAAATTGCTCATTTAGTAAATTGATTGTGGAGGAATTTACTTTGCATACATTTACCCAGACACATTAGGTACTTACTGTGCCCCTGGCACTGTACTTAACTCTTTACTTGTGTGATCTCATTCAGTGCTCATAAGAAACCTTAAAAATTAGGTACTCATTTATATAAAACACACACACACAAACTGGAACTCAAGAGTGTTTAACTAACTTAACCAAAGACACATGGTTCTTAAGCAGCAGAGCTAGGATTAAAGCTCAGATACAATTGAGAAAAAGACCTGAATTATTTGCCAAAAAACCTTTCCCCTTTTATCTTAACACATATAAGAAAACAAGAATAGCCACAGTATAGTTGGCTAACATATGACTAAATGGTATGCTTAGATCTGCTATTGGAAATTGGTTCAAATTTTCTGGAGTATGCATTTATAACTCATTTAATTTTTTAAGTATGTATTAAGAGTAGATATGCAATTCCTTTTTTAGATAGAATTATGCTCTCAGAATAACATTCCTGGCTAAATGAAGTGAAAATATTATCAAATATTATTTCAATTAGGAAAAAAAGAATATAAATCAGCTAAATTTTTAACAATAGTTAAATCCAGAAACATTTGTGTTAGTAGCACATAAAAATGAAAAATGGTATATTATGAACTATGTTTTAATTGAGGTGTATTTGATTTACTAAAGTGCACAGATTTTAAGTTGGGCCCAATGGCTCATTCCTATAATCTCAGCAATTTGGGAGGCAGAGGCAAGAGGACTGCCTGAACCCAGGGATTGGAGACCAGCCTGGGCAACTTGGCAATTCCTTGTCTCTATAGCAAATAATAAACTTAGTCAGGGGTGGTGGTGTGAATCTGTAGTTGCAGCTAAATGAAAGGCTAAGGTGGAAGGATCCCCTGAGCCCAGCAGGTCAAGCCTGTAGTGGCCGTGATTGTGCCATTGCACTCCAAGCTGGGTGATAGAGTGAGACTCCAACTCAAAAAAAAGCATAGATTCTATTGAAGTTTGATAACTTTTGTCCATTATACCTAACGTAAACACTGTCTAAGACAAGATTCAACACATTTCTGTTATTCCTAAAAGTCCCTTGTTCTCCTTTCCACTCAGTTTCCATCTCTACACCCAGGCAATCATTTTCTAGCTTTGCCTCTTACTGCATTCACATAAATGAAATAATACAGTATGTATCTAGGTACATTTAAATTCTCTTGCTCAACATGACATTGCTACAATTTATCACCATTGTTCTCGTTATTACCAGTCCACTCTTTTTTATTGCTGAGTAGCATTCTTTTTTGTTGTAAAAATGTCACAGTTTGCTATCCATTCTCCTGCTGATGACTATTTAGGTCATCTCTGCTGTATTTTTACTATTATGAATAATGCTGCTGTAAAAATTTGTGTACAAGTCTTTGTGTGGACATATGTTTTTGTTTCCCTTTGGCAAATACCTAAGAGAGGAATTTCTGGGTCATGGGGTAGCTGTATGTTTAACTTCATAAGAATTTGCCAAACTACTTCACAAACAGCTGTGCATTTTTCACTCACGTCAGTACCTTGTGTAAGTTTCATTTGCTCTACATCCTTGCCAACACTGGTATTTTCAGTCTTTCCAATTTTAGACCTTCAAATAGATGTGAAATTGCATCACAGTTTGGTTTCAAGTTCTATTTTACTGGTGAGAAGTGTTCAGCATCATCCCATGTCCTTATTGGCCATTCATATTTCATCTTTTGTCAAGTTTTTGTACTCTTTTTAAACTGAGTTTTTGGCCTTTATATTGAGTTTTGAGAATTATTTTTACCATTAAATTTTTTTTTTAAAAACCATACACAAAACTTAATTCCAATGAAGCTAGAGTTTTCTATAAAAGCTTATAATAAAAATAGTAGTTACTTGCCATTCTTCTCCATTGCTGCAGGCATTTTTTCAAGTTCAAGTATCTTAGCTTTCTTTCTTTATTATTTCATATATGAGGGGTGACCCAAAAAAACAGTATTATTTTTTGGAGGGTGGGCCCCTTGTAGTACAGGTATCTTCTGCTAAGTGTTCTCGGAATCCATCAACAGCAATGTACCAGCTAGTATTGTTGTGAAAGTCTGCATTTGGCTACAGTGATTTATTTATTTATTTTTTAAGATTCTTTCAATGCATTTGCCCATTTTATGATGGGTGATTTATGAGTACCCCCGCCCATATCTCACTGAGTATCCAGCAGTTTTTGACCAAAAATGACATGACTCCCATGCCCCAACCTCCCTATTTACCCAATATCGCCCCAAGTGACTTTTTTGTTGTTTCCCTAGGTGGAAAAAAGTTCTCAGAGGGAAACATTTTGCTGATGTTGAAGAGGTGAAACAAAAAATGGCAGGAGCACCAAAGGGCATCGACATTGAAGACTTCAAAAACTGTTCTGAGCAGTGGAAAAAGCATCGTGATACGTGTATTGCACCAGAGAGCACTTTGGAGGTGACTGAAGTATAGAAAAGTTTTTTGTATAGAAAAGTAATAATAAATACATAATTTTTTACAAGTAAATTCTGGGTTTTTTGGATCCCTCCCAAGAATTTATTTATAAAAAAATATGTATTTATTTTTTAAAAATACATTTTATTTTAAAGATGTGGAGTACAACTCAGGATTAGGAATAAAAGTGGACATCATATAGGTAAAGTTTGGGCATTCCTTTACAAGTTTAAACTTCAGTCACCTTCAAAATACTCTCCTTTTGGGAGTACTCCATTTGAGAGTACGTGTGTGTGTGTGTGTGTGTGTGTGTGTGTGTATAATACATATGTATGTAATACATTTACTGCTTTTGTTTTTGTTTACTAAGTATAAACTTTTCTATTTTTTGTCATGGGAAAATAAAGATTTTTCATTCTTTCGCCATGATAAACTAAAGCATTCTTTTCCTGTGACATCAATATAACTATATCACATTTTTAATTAAATCAATGTTCAATATTTGTATTATTAGAACTACATACGTATTGCTTATAGCACACTCATATGAGGTAAAATTATTGCATTTCTTATTATTTGTTTTTTGAGAATTTATAATTGCCTTATTTTTTTACTTAATAATTTTCTATGAGCCATCCTTATTTTTACCCCAGATTTCCAAGTATACTATACAAATATTTCTCAATATGGCAAATACATCACATAATACATTAATTAAACTTTTATTTTGAAAGAGGGCATCCCTCCTAGAAAAATATCATCTGCCTGCTCCACTCTAAGCTACTTTTCCTCTAGTCCTAATGCACAACTCTCGTCATAGGATTCTTCTTCAACATCATCCATGTTTTTCTATTTTGGTTTTGATATATTCTTCATTCTTGGTTTAATCTCTACTTTCAAAGATGCACATTTTTCAGAAATTTCCTGACAAAGTGTCTGTGAAGAAGCATTTTTAGAGGTGTACATGTATTTTTATTTTATTATTTCATTTTTTAGACACAGGGTATTGCTCTGACACCCAGGCTGGGATACATGGGATGCACTACAACTCCTGAGCACAAGCAATCCTCTTGTCTCAGCCTCCTAAGTACCTAGAACTATCAGCCCTCAGCCTCCAAAGTACTAGAACTATCAGCCCATACCACCATGACCAGCTTTTTTTTTTTTTTAGTTTTTTGTATAGGTCTGCTGTGTTGCTCAGACTAGTCTCAAACTCCTGGGCTCAAACAATCTTCCCACCTCAGCCTCTCAAATTTCTAGGATTACAGACATGAGTTACTATATCTAGTCAAAGTGTACATTTGAAGATAGATCAATTATACTCTCACACTAGTATGAGAGTTTGGCTAAGTATATAATTCTACAGCCTGGTCAGCACAGTGAGACCATGTCTCTACAAAAAAATTTTAAAAATTAGCCAGGTGCGGTGACACATGCCTGTAGTCCCAGCTACTGGGGAGGCTGAGGCAGACTTGCCTGAGCTCAGGAGGTCGAGGCTATGGTAACCTGTGATCGTGCCACTGCACTCCAACCTAAACAACGGAGTGAGACCCTGACCCCAAAATACAAACAAACAAACAAAAATCAATTCTAAATTAGAAATCATTTCCCTTGGAAATTTAGTGAATTTTGCAGTTGTTTTCTATTTCCCAGTCTTGTCATCAAGCATTCTGATGCCACTGTGGTTCCAGTTACCTTACTTATGACCTGGTTTTTCTCTCTAGAAACACAATTATTTATTTATGATTATTTGTCTATAATTTTATGGTACTATTTTTGATGCAGATCTTTTTCACTGTACTTTTTTGTAAGTTTATTGGAAATGTTCAATTTGGAAATCAATGTCCTCTAGTTCTAGGAAAATTTATTTTACTATTTTTAAGATTTATTTACCCTTAATTTTGGAAAAAGCAAATTGACAATATAAAACAAAATCGTTTAGAAAGTTGATAAGGCATTCTGCTAGTGGGTAAATTGAGATCATTGATAGTAGGTTAATGCTCATGATAAAAACAAATACAAGAACCAGATAAATTTCAAAAGCCATATTTAAAGTGGCAGGGAGATATCAAATCAAGCAGGATTACAGTTAATACATTCCAAAGAGGGAAAACCTTTCTAAAACAAGATGAAAGTTTCAACTTTCCCTTGGGACATTTGTCAATCCTGGTATCAGATTTGTCCCCAGTAGACAGTTGCTAGCAGGAAGCAAAGAAACCATGTGAAACTTTTATCGGTTGTGAAGGACTGACATGCCGTCATTAGAGATTGGATGGTATATCTGTCTTCTTGTTGCTGCTGTTGTCACCACAAACTTAATGGCCTAAAACAATACAGATTTATTACTACACATTGCTGGAAGTCTGAAATGTGTCTCACTGGGATAAAATCAAAGTGTTGGCAAAACTGTGCTCCTTCCGCAAAATCCAGGGAAGCATCTTTTCCTTGCCTCTTCCAGCTTCTAGTGGCTTCTCCCATTCCTTGGCTAATGGCATCATCACTTCATTATTTAATTCTGTAATCAAACTGCCTTCTACTCACTGTAATCTCTTCCCTCTCTATTATAAGGACCCTTGTGATTACAATGGGCCCACCAGATCATTCAGAACAGTCTTCTCATCTCAAGATTCTTAAATCAATCACATCTGCAAAGTCCCTTTTATTTATTATATAAAGTGAAATTCCAAGAGATGAGAATGTGGATGTGCTTGGAGTTCCATTATTCAACCTACCATGAGGGCCTCAAACACATGACTGGCTTTTCTTTCAAAGGGGCACATATTTCTTAAACTGAATACAAAAAGAACTAGCTGGCTGTAAGAATAGCTAATAAAAATCACCTATGAGTGAGTGCAAAGGTAAGCCATAGAAAGGGGAAAAAAGTATTTGCAATATAATTGACAAAGGACTAGAATCCAGAATATATAAATAACCCCTATAGATCAATACAAAGAAGACAACCAAATAGATAAATCAGAAATATACTTGACTAGGTACTTCAAAAACAGAATGTACCAAAAGCCAATAAAATATGAAAAGGTAATGAACTGTATTAGTCATCAAGTACATGCAAACTGAAACTTAAATGCACTGTAATTACACAATCCCTGGAATGGCAAAAAATAAAAAAATAAAATAAAATAAAACGTACATTGCCAAATGGTGATGATGTCCAATAACTGAAACTTTTGTAGACTGCTGGGGGGAATGTAAGTGATACAAGTACATTTTAAAACTTAAACACAAATCCACTTAAGATAACCACTATAGTCAAACAAATGTATACCCTTTGACCCTGCAGCAACCAGTTCTAGACATATGTTCCACAAAATATATGTATATGTCAACTAAACGATATTTGTACATGAATGTTCATAGCAGCATTTTCCTAAAAAGCCAAAAACTGCAACTTACTCAAATGTCTTTTAACAGTTGAACAGATGAATAAATCGTACAATATTTATACAATGAAATAAAAATGAATAATCTATAACTATATGCAACATGAATAAATTTTACAAACATACTGTTGAACAAAAGATGTGAGACAGAAAAGTGCATATATCACAGGATTCCTTTATAAATTGCAAAAGGTATAAAAACCAATCTTTTCATTTAGAAATCAGTTTTAGCATTAGTAGAAAACAGTGACTAGAAGAAGACACTAGAGGCATTTTGTGATTCTGATAATTTTCTGTTTCCTTTTTCTTCCTTTTTTTTGTTGTTTTTTGTTTTGTTTTGTTTTGTTTTTTAGTCAGAGTCTCATTCTGTTGCCCAGGCTGGAAGGCTGGAGTGCAGTGGCACCGTCACGGCTGCCACAGTTTCAATTTCCTGGACTCAGGCTATCCTTCCACCTCAACCCTATGCTCCAGAGTTGCTGGGACTTCAGGAATGGGCCACCATACTGAGCTAACTTTTTTTAAAATTATTTTGTAGAGATGAAGACTTACTGTGTTGTCCAGGCTTGTCTCAAACTCTTGGGCTCAAGCAATCCTGTCTCAGTCTCCCAAAGTTCTGAGATTACAGATATGAGCAACCATGCCTGGATATTGTTCTGTTTCTGGACCTGGTGTTGGTTACATGAGTGTGTTCTTTGAAAAATTGAGCTATCCATTTCTTATTTGTGCACTGCCCTATATATAAATTCTATTTCATTAAAATTTTCAACAAAGTTGATAAGTTTTTACTATTTTTTAATTTTAGTTTTTTAAATAATTTCAGATTTACAGCTAATTTTCATAAGTAGTACAGAGAGTTTCTATCTATTCTTCACCCAGCTTTCCTTAATGTTAACATATAACCACATTACATTTGTTAAAAGTAAGACTTTAACTTTTGCTCAACACTATTAACTGAACTACAGTGTTTACTCAGATTTCACCAGTTTTTCCACGAATGTTCTTTTCTCATTCTGTGTTCCAGTTCAGGACACCATGGTGCATTTGACTAAGTAATTTTTAGTAATTGAGAAAAGTTTTCTGTATAAATTTTTTACAGTATATTTATAATAATAAAAATGTTGAAATCATCAATGCCCAGCTCAACGTTAATAGAATTGCTAAATTCTATATGATTGAATAGTATACAGCAATTGTAACTGAGGGACATCTAATAACATAGTTATATGATATAAAATTTGATAAATACTATGATCTCAATAAAATTGAGAATATGTTTTTGACATTCTCTTTAAACCATGTGGTAACCTTTCCCAATCAGCTTCCTAAAAGCATTAAGCCTTAATGCCCTAAAGCAAATGCTAGTTACTTTTTTCTATAAAGGTTCAGCTGATAATCAGTTTAGATGTTGAAGGTCACATGGCCTGTGATAACAACTTTTCAACTTTGCCATGGTAGTATGAAAAGCAGCCATAGACGATGACATAAACACTCCAAAAATGAATAATGTGGCTGTTTTCCAACAAAATTTTGTTTACAAAAATAGGCAGCAGGACAGGTTTAACCTGAAAGCAGTAGAGTCCCAATCCTATTCTCATCATCTCCTTTATTCATCTACAATGGTAGTAACGGTGTATTGTTCTTTCAAAATCAAGAAAAAAAGTTACCCCAATCATTTTCTGTCAGGTTTAGTTATTTCACTGGATACATAAAAAAGTTGATATATTTTTAAATTCTTGGTAACAGTCAGTGATTTATTACATAAGTAGCATTTTATTTTAAATAAAAGTGCTTTTAAGCACAATCAATACAGTATGGAGGAAGGACAAGAAAAGGACAAGATGAGGACGGATGCAAAAGTTGTAGAGAAAATGATAATCAGAAGTAAGCAAGAGCACTGGGTATGGAAAAGCATAAATGGATGCCAGCGATATCAAGAAAGTTTGACAAAGAAATTGATGACTCATTGACTGTGAGATGAATGGAATTGCTTCATTGATTTTTGGCCTTGGTACTGAGTGGATGATACTAGCATTTGTTCCAATTGAGAAAGATAGAGACCCAGAAATAGATGATGAGAACAAGACTGAAAGATTTCTCTAAGTGCTTGTTTTAGAGACCCTATAGTAAAATACTTCCAAGTGTTCTCTGATAACAATCTATTACTTGGCTCTTGACGAATGGATAAAATGGCTGTAAGCCAGTGCTCCTGAATTCTGTGCATTTCATGTTAAATGATTGCTTTAAAAACTATTAGGCAAGCAAAGGATCAGGTTAATTAACACAACGTACATATCTTTGGGAAATATACAGCAAAGAGAATCATTTTGGTATATACTGAGATGAGAACAAAGCATCCCACTTGTTTTTGATCTCTTTGTAATAATTGTCTTTATAAAATCCTTCTGCCATTCTAGCTGTCAAGTGACAACAGAAAGTGGACAAGGGTTGGAAGTTGTATCTCTATTTTTTATTAATATTTAGCATTTATAAATCATAAATATTTTATCATTAAACTAAGAGATAGATACAGTAAACATGCATAAATTCATTTTATAACCTCCAAATATAAGAGAATTTCCATAGTAATGTAAAACAATACATTGATAAGAAAACTAACAGAAACTAATGTAGCTATGACAAAATTCACAAAAATAGCTGACAATTCAGTTTTACCTTTGATTCTCCTTTTCATATACGTCCTGGACGATTCAATCGTCACTTATCCTCTTCCATGCCTTTACTGTCTGCCCTTACTCTCCATTCCCAGATACTATGTGCATCAGCTCAATCTCACATATTCTTATCCGAGATTGTTGTGTCCATTTCTCACGTGTCTAGACTCACACCACTCTTAATCCGCTCTCTGTACTGCTGCCAGATTTATGTTTAAGCTCTCACCAATGATGTCATTCTCAAACCACAAAAGTTCATCTCCCGCTGCTGCAGCCAAATTACACCATTAGCACTTCCCAGAAGCCTCCACTCACTCTTCAATTTCTGGCCACCTTCCATTTTTTAGTGTTATTCCTTTTTACTACTAATTGATTTCCTTCTCCCATTATCATTATCTGAGCTTGTCAAAATGCTGCTTATTTCTTTAAAGTCAGTCTCAGAATTCTTTAAATTTGTCTTTTATTGATGCCTTTGTAACTGTGTTGTCTTAGTCTAACTTGAATTACTAACGAAATTGGAGAGTAAGTTTAGACAGTATAGTAACTGCACACATTTTCTTACCTGTAAGTAGATTTCCTCTATCTTAGGACAGCTTTAGGTGGGACATATGGGACATCAAACAAATCAGCACAGAAGTGCAGTGATGTAATTGATATCAAAGCCAACTTTTCTCATACTTTCTTACCTTGGACGATAGGTGTCTGCCTGATTTCTGTCAGATTGTATGCTCTAGGTCAGGAGACCCTAGACAGTGCTGTATAACTCTTTGTATATGCTATATTGAATCAATTTTTTTTTTGAGTCGGAGTCTCATTCTGTCACCCAGGTTGGCATTCAGTGGCATACTCATGGACACTGCAGACTCGACCTGCTGAGCTCAAGTGATCCTTCTGCCTCAGCCTTCCAAGTAGCTGGAACTACAGGCACGCGCCACCATGCCCAGCTAATGTTTTTGATTTATTGTAGACACAAGGTATCACCAAATTGCCCAGGCTGGTCTCGAACCCCTGGGCTCAGGCAATCCTCTCACCTTGGCCTCCCAAATTGCTGGGATTACAGACTTGAGCCACCATGCCTGGCCTACATTAAATCAAATTAATTGTAACTTTTTTACGTTTGGACAGGCATCCACAAATTCACAAGCTATTCACACAGTGCTGACACTGGCCTGTTTCTTCTGGGTTGTTGAACATCACATACATTGTCATTTAACTATTCTTTCTAATTTCTAACCAGCAGTTCTAGGCTATAATATCGTGGCCACAGAAGGACTAAGGTAATGTTGCACATGCCAAAGGCTAATGAATAAGGAAATTTCCACCACATTTTTTTCACAATTAGCTGGTAAAATGAGACACCTGTGTGCAAAATGAAACACAGGCAGGAGTACTGACCAGAACAATATAATGGAAAAAGATGCGGCAGGAATGTGTTGATTAATTTTTTTTTTTTTACTTCAGCTAATGAAGCAGTGTCCCACAGAGGCTATAAAGATAGAAAGGCTAGTCTATGTATTTATTTATTAAATCGCTATGTTTTCTTTGTTAGCAAAAATAAAACAAAATTGAAAATAAGGCATAGGAAAGAAGTGCTTTAATTAGATAGAAATGCAATATAAAGAGACATTCTGTGTCATTGTTGCCTAGTTACTGTATGTGTACATGCCTTTGTTTACAAATATGATATAATAACAATGCTCAAGCCATCCTTAATATTACACAATTGTAGTTCTCCTCCCCAAACGGCTACTTTAAATATCTACAATACCTGAACCACCTGAAAACAAATAAACGATTTTGGCCTGATGCTAGTCAGAAGAGATAGGGAGCAATTATGGCCTAGTATGTAATGATGGGAAATGCACGTCCATAGCTCGGAAGAGCTCTCTACATGAATGTTGTATGTCTATTCTTTCATGCAACAGAGACAATTCTTAGTTTTATTCAGGGCTGAACCTTACATCACTATACAACATTGTCCACTTTGCTGTAATACCCTTCACAAAATCAAACTGGAAAGGATTTTAGCACTTCTGAGAAGATATAAGACTCAGAATTTTAAAGCAAGAAATAACCCCAAGTATAATCTTGTCAGTTCTTCCTCATACTTCACACGAGTAAGCAGAAGCTCAGCGTGGTAAAGAGATTTGCCTATTTGTATGGTAGTGTCTGAATCTGGATAAGAGATCAAGTTTGTAGTCTTGAAGACAGCAGTTTCCAAATAAGCATTCTGTAGAGAGTGAACTTTCTATTCTAGATTTTAGCAACCATTATTTAAATAACTCAAGTAAAAACAAAAGGCTTCTAATTTAAAAGGACTTCCACGGGACTTATTTTTGGGTACAAATTAATCAATTTCTCTATCTTGGCCTCCAGTGTCGCTATTATAAATCTAGAACTTTATGCTGTTTTTGCAGGTGTTCACCTTATGGTCTACAGAAATAAAAATCAACACATAAAAAACCTATACTGCCTAGTATCTGGTATCTTCCAAATCATTTTCTAATCCTATAGTTAATCCAATCGAAAGTCAAAATAAAAGCCACTATGACTAGAGATTTTTCTGCTAAATGTATAAGAATAGCTCCTAATTATGTTTATCAAGTCTATTGTCTTGTAAAAAGATCTTCTAATCATGCAGGTTACTGATAGTATAAGTTTGAACTAGCAAATTTTATAGTTGCAAGCAGTTTCCCCATAAAATTACAAATTTCACGCCCTCTTTCCAATCCCAGCACAAAGACCTTCCTAGGCATATAAATCTGAAAAGAGAAAAATAGCTCAGAGCAATCTGAACAATGTAGCATATGCCAAATTTATTAGACCCAAAGAGACAAGAGCATGGGACTTGAGTCACTCTCTGTACCCCACATGTAGAAGCAATTGTTTATAGGCACTTTGTTCCCTAATAGCTGCCTCACCTATTATCTTCCTGCTTCTGAAAAGTGTGAAAGAAAGAACAATATGTAGTCAAGCACCAGCTTGTGTTATTTTAATGTAAATTCTTAGTAAACAACGTAGGAACTCTTACCCTTTTTTCTTTAAAACTTCACTTGTAACTGCTGTTTATGGAAGTGTATATTCTGGGTGACTTTAATATGCCCTCATGTTGTAGTCCTCAAATTTGGCTCAAATAAACTCTCTACTTCTTTTAATTCTGCCTGTTGTTTTTTTGTTTGTTTTTCATTTTAGGTTGACAGATCACCAAGGAAACTCCTAGATGTCAAAGTAGTTCCTGTCATTTCCCAGATAGCTGAATAGCCAGTGAAAATGTGTAGATGCTCTTTCTTAGAAACTTTGACAGCCAGCCAGCTAACAGACAAAACTTTAGAAGGTCCATGTTTTCTTAGAGTTTTGAATATGTTTTTGAGGATTTCCATAAAGCATGAGGAATAAGCAAGGGGAAATTTCTTAAAGTCAATTTTCTATAACAAGAATCACACTTGTCTTTCTTCCTCAACTCTTCTAAAAAAAATAGTTAATTATATATGTATTGACTTTTTAGGTTTTCAAAATACTTTCCCATATTAATCCATATGATCCATACACTAACTTAAGAAAAGATGATTCTGACTTATCATTCCCATAATTTAGATGAGGTATTTGAGTTCAGACAGATAAAATGACTTGCTCAAGGCAATAACAGAAATGAAACTGAAATAGTATTCCAAGACTTTCTTCTCTCTTAAAAAAATAGAGGAACATATCCTAAGAAGAAAAATGCATTTGATAATTTATGGGCGCAGGAGGTATATCAAACATATGCTTAGTGGTGAAGTCTATTAAGTCTACATCTATGAGACATCCCCCAGTGGTATCTCCCATATCTTTAAAACTCAATATTATCATAATTAGTATTACTGTTTTGTTGTTAATATTGCTATTCATATAGACAAACATTCTCATAACTCAGCCTGTATTCCTTATTACATTGAATGTTCTGCTTATTTAGCTTGCCCAATGATGGACAACCTCTTCACTCACCACATTCAATACGTCACAAAGTCCTGCAGATTCTGTCTTTTCAATAGCAATTATATATGTTTTTGCCATCATCCTGATATCCAATGTCCTAATTCAGTCCTATATTATCTCTTACCAGGAATAGTAAACAGAAACTTTATCTGCTTCAGTGAGTTTTACCCTTCCCCATTTAAACTGCTACAAGAGTGATCTTTCCAAATACTGACCTCCTCCCACAAAAACAAAAACTACAATAATGCTCAACTGCCTTTGATCACCTCTAGGACAAAGTTCAAATTCTTTAGTGCCAACAAAAACAGGACCTTCATATTTTGGCCCAACCTTCTCTCTGAATATTTCTGTACAGTGCAGGAATAAGAATAGATGATTTCCAAGATTTCCTTCCAGTTCTGACATTCTGTGATTTGCTAAAGGTAATGGTGCTTGAGAGACATACCAAAAAAAATCTCATTTTTTAATGCTCAGAAATATTTGTATGTCAGACAGAGGAGTGAGTTTTAAATACAAATCAGGGAAATATTGCCAGTCAAGAGAGAAAGCAAGCTATTCACTGGAGTGGAGCAAACCAATCCAAAAAGAATTTCATTTTTCCTCGAAGCTGCAAGCTCCAAATCAGCATTAATATGATTTCTTACCAAGGAGCACTGCATGTTCAGGACCATTAGGCTGGGTGATCTAAGGGGCTGAACTCAGAAATGAAGCTATTACTTGCATTAAAAGTTAATTAGTTGTGGTAGAAAAAAAATGCGGTACAGTGCATATGCAGACAGTAGCTCAGGCAGGGTATTAACTGATGGAACAGCGATGGAAAAACAGAAGCCTCCCAGATTCTCCTTTCCCATCCATCCTTCACATAGCAGCTTGAAGACCCTTGTTTTCAAATGTAATTTTCCTCACGATAATCTGCAGTGGGTCTAAATTAGATACATTTTAATTCTGACTGAATGAGATCTATTTCATGACTAATGTGACTGAACAGGCAAAAACTGATGATTATTTCAGATTAATCAGCTTTTCAGTGAATTCTGTGACCACATATAGACACAGTAGGCTAAGTATAACTGATCAAACTGGAACTCCGTTTAAATTAAAGATTGATTCTCCTCTTCCTTGGCTTCTCTAGGTCTTTCCTTTCATATGCAGCCTTGGGCCCTCAGCCCCTTAGGCATACTGCCAAACCGAAGTAGGCATTGTAACCAAGCTCTCAGAACTCTGGAAATCTCTGCATTTTATGCTCAGAGAAATCCAACAATAGTTTCCCAAGCTTATGTATCATTCACAGGGAAACAAAGAAGAATACAACACAATTCAAGTTTGTGGGAAAAAAGATCATTTAAAATAACCAAACCTTTCTTGGATAGGAAATCATAGGTTCTGTATACATGAAACAAGAGAAGGATATGTAGACATTTTGAAACAAATAAGTTACTGAGAAAATTTGTTAAACATTAGACACACACACACACAACCTACTGGATAGAGAGTAGACATGAGCTGCATTTACTACACTGCTCAACAGAAAGACCGAGCTATAAATTCCTGATCTGGGTTTTACCTTGTCGTTAACTGCAGAAATTTAGGCAACTTTGGCAATTGGTAAATATGAATTTTATTTAAGATTCTTCTTCAAAGATAATTTTAAAAATAAAATGTTATACATAACATGATATCAAAGTACAATACTTACTTCAGAATATGTTTCATTTGATCAGGACAAAGCAATTGAAGTAACAAGAGAATTTCTTTAAAACTGACTTAAAACTCATCATTTTCTGAATTTTGGTGCTTAAATCTCACCCTCAGTAAAGAGCATTATTTTGTCCTAGAAAAAATCTAATCAAGAGGCACATATGGAATTATAAACATGAGTAGTGAATAATAATAAACAGTTCGAAACTCTGCTTCCCATCCTAAGAAAGCTAAGTAAAACTGAGTTTCCCTTCAACTAACATCTCCCCATTTCTCCCCTTCCCCAGCCCTGGCAAATGGCATTTTGCTCTCTGATTCTTTGAGTTAAATTTTTTTATATTTCACATATATGTGAGACTTTGCAGTATTTGTCTTTGTTTGACTGGCTTATTTCACTTAGCACAATGCCCTCCAGCTTCATTCATGTTGTACCAATTGACCAGATTTCTGTTTGTTTGTTTTTGAAACTGAATAGTATACCAGTGTGTGTGTGTGTGTGTGTGTGTGTGTGTGTGAGTGTGTGTGTGTGTGTGTGTGTGTGTGTGTGTGTGTGTGTATCACATTTTCTTTATCCATTCATCTGTTGATGGACAATTAGGTTGATTCCATATCTTGACTGTTGTGAACAGTGCACAATGAATATGGGAGTACAGATATCTCTTTAACATACTGATTTTATTTCCTTTGGATATATACCCAGAGGTGGAGTTGCTAGATCATATGGTAGTTCTATTTTTAATTTTCTGAGGATCACCCACACTGTTTTCCCTAATGGCTGTATCAATTTACATTCACACTAACATTGTACAAGGGCTCCCTTTTGACTACATTGTCACCAAAACTTGTTATTTTCCTCATTTAGATAAAAGTCATGCTAGCAGATATAAGGTGATATCTCATCCTAGTTTTAATTTGCATTTCTCTAATGCATTTCTCTAAAATGTTAAACATTTTTTCATATACCTGTTGCCATTTGTGTGTCCTCTTTGAGAAATGCCTATTTTGATTTTTTGTCCATTTTAAAATTCAATTATTTATTTTCTTACTACTGAGTTAAGTTCCTTATATATCTGGATATTAACCATTTATCGGATACATAATTTGCAAATATTTTTTCCTAGTACATAAGCTGTTTCTTTACTCTGTTAATTGCTTTCTTGGCTGTGCAGAAACTTTAGTTTGATGCAATTCCATTTGTCTAATTTTGCTTTTGTTGCCTAGATTTTGGGGTCATATCTTTAAAAAAAGGCATTGTCAAGACCAATGTCAAGGAGCTTTAGAAATTTTTTTAAAGAATAGTTTCATAGCTTCATGCCTTATTTTTAAGTATTTAATTCATTTTGAGCTGACTTTTTTGTATGATGTGTGATAATGATGATTTCCATTCTTCTGCATGTGGATATTCAGTTTTCCCCAAATTGTTTATCAAAGAGACTATCTTTTCCTTATTGTGTTTTTTTGGCACTGTTGTTGAAAAATTGACTGTAAATGCATAAATATATTTCTGAGCTTTTCATTCTGGTCTATGTGTCTGTTTTTTGTGCCAGTTATATGCTGTTTTGATTACTATAGCTTTGAAGTATAGTTTGAAATCATTAACCCAAAGAAAAACCTGCATGCATTTGCAAATATTACTTTCAAAATATTTTGCAAGGATTCAGTTTCTAACTATGTATTTTTCAGTGTATGTCATTCAAATAAACAACTAAAGCAATTAATTTAAGAAATAAGATTTTTAAAAATAATTTGACCAGTTTAGGAAAAAATCATAATACTAGCTAACATTATCTGTGACGTTGTATTCAAATTTTTAATGAAAAAACTAAACAGAAAAAAATGTGTATTTAATACATTTTAAGATACTTGACAAAATTCTTGTCAATGTGGTAGTACAAGTTTTTCCTTGCATTCAATAACAAAATGAAAAATGAACCAATTGCAAAATACTGAAAAATATTGTAAATGTCTCTTTATGTTCACCTGAGTGTTCTGAAATTTTGTGTTCATCTGACCAAAGGAATGGAATATACAATTTTAAGTGAAGGCATCGTGTCAAAACAGAATAAAAGCAGTCACTGTTATGGACTGAACTGTGTACTCTCAGATTTATATGTTCAAGCTCTAATCTCACTGAGATTGTATCTGAAGATAGGTCTTTTAAAGAAATAATTAAAGTTAAATGAGGTAATAAGGATGGAATCCTAATCCAATATGACTGATGTCCTTATAAGAAGAGGAAGAGATAACAAGGATACACACACAGTGAAAAAGCCATGTGTGGACACAATATGAAGGAAGTTATCTGCAAGCCAAAAAAGAGAGATTTTAGGAGAAGCAAATCATATCAACACTTTGATTTTAAATTTCAAGCCTCCAGAACTTTAAGAAATAAAATTGTGTTGCTTAATCTACCAGTCTGTGGTATTTTGCTATGAAAATTCTAGAAAACTAGTACAACCACGAAGACAAAATTATTTAGAGTTCTTGAATATGCTGTCTTTAACATGGACACAATTCTTTTAGTGTTATAGAGGTTCTAAACGTAAAATAGTGACAATTATTGCAAGAGAAAACATGAAAACTGTGTCAAATAATATTTACCCGAGTTTTCTGCTAGTTAGTGGAACGAATAGTAGATAGCAAGGATAAATGAGAACATAAAACAAATAAACTAGGAAGTCATAGAAATTTTTGAGAGATTTTTCTTTTCATTACAATTTGCATTCATTTAATAAATATTTATTAAGAACCTACTATGTGTTTAGGTACCATGCTATTTCAAGAAATACAGAAATCAACACAACTAATCCAGTCACTAACTTCATGAAACATGTAGGACAGTGAGGGAAATGAAGAATAAACAAATAAGCACACAGATAGCAATTAAAAATTGCGCTGAGGTTATATAAAATAAATAAAGGTGCTAAGATAAGTATAATGTCATGGGTTATTTTAAATTGAGAATTTAAGGAATAATTTCTTTAAAGAATTTTAGGTGAAAGATCAGTAATAATATAGCCTTATGAAGAAGTGGGGGAGAGTGTTTCATGTGTAATGAAGGTGCCAGAGGGGACAGGGTTTGAGCATACTCTAGATGAGAATCTAAGCACGGCGAAAACCCAAAAAAGTATGGAAATTGACTACATACAGACTTTCAGATTGCAGGGCACATGTTGGGTAGATCTCTCAGTGTAACATGAGTTGCCGTACCTGCAGGGAATGTGGCATATTAGAGGTAGAATCCAGGAATCATCCCTTGGGTAATTCCAGACTTCATGCCATTGGAAGTGCAAATGTGTTAAAAAGACATATCAAAAGTCAGAATGAAAAGACACTTACTGGCTAAATCTAGGATAATTTGAACTTCAAAATAGTTTCTTCTCAGCCTCCAGAGCTGTGAGAATTAGTTGCTGTTTAAACCACCCCAACTATGGTAATCTTTTATAGCAGTCCAAACTAAGACACAATATATTTTGAAATAACATACAGAACAAAGTAAAATAAAAAAGAAAATTAAAATATGACAGCAACCAAAGGCACAGGAAACAGAAGAAAAAATAGGTAAAATTTTAAACTTATGTGCATCAAAGGATACCATCAATAGTGTTAAAAGGCAGCTAAGAGAGTGGGGAAATATATTTGCAAATAATATAGCAGATAAGGAGTTACTATTCTAAACAAATAAGAAACTACAGTTTAACAATAGCAAAAGCAGATTTAAAAATGGGCAAAGGACTTGAATAGACATTACTCCATTGTAGAGCTAAGAATGGTCAATAAGCACATAGAAAGATGTTCAACATCACTAATCATTAGTTGAATGCACATCAAAAACACAATGAGATAACATTCTATGCTCATTTAGATGCTACTATCAGAACATAAAAGCAAACAAAAAATAACTAGTGTTGTTCAAGGAAGCAGAGAAATGGAAAATCTTGTGCACTGTAATAATATTAAAATAGAAAACATCATGATTGTTGCTCAAAAAAGTAAAAAATAGAATTACCATATGACCCAGCAATTCCATTTATGAGTATACACCCAAAAAATTAAAAGAAGGAGCTCAAACAGATATTTGTGCACCCATGTTCATGGCATCAGTATTTACAATAGCCCATTGATGGATAAGCAAGTTAATTAAATGTAGTATATGAATACAATAGGATTTTATTCAGCCTTATATGAAAGGAAATTTCTGATATATGCTTCCTTGTGGATAAACATTGAGGACATTACACTAAGTGAATTATGTCAGTCACAAAAGGACAAATATTGTATAATTTCACGTATATGAAGTATCTTGGGTAGTCAGATTCATAGAAACAAAAAGTAGAAAAGTAATTGCCAGGGGGGTGGGGAGAGGAAATGGGGTTGTTATTTAATGGTTGCAGAATATCAGTTTTGCAAGATGAAAACAGTTCTAGAGATGGATAATTGTGATGATTAAACAACGTGACTATAATTAATGTCACTGTACACTTAAAAATATCCCTTTCACTGTGAAAAAAATTTTAAAAATACTTCAAACCATATGCTAAAACACAATATATCAATGGAAGTTACAAGATATAGTTAAAATAGTACTTAAAGGAAAATTTATACCTTAAACAATACCTATATCAGAAGAAAAGAAAGGTATACATTAAATTATATAGGTTTTCCTTTTAGAAGCTAAAAAACAAAAAGATAAAATTAAGCCCAAAATAAGTAGAAGAAAGGAAACAATAAAAAATAAAATCAGAAGCCAATAAAATATAAAACAAACAGGAGAAAAATATAACCAAGATGTAATATGTATTAGTTGTATGAAAATATGAATAGATTTTTTAAAACACTAGTAAAACTACTAAAAATACAGAGAATCAACCTTAAATAATCAATGCCAAAGTAAAAGATGTTCCATAAACATTAAACGTTTACTAAGGCTATAATGAATAAAGAATAAAACTTCCTCAAATGACTATAAAGTGGAAGCTGACAGACTATGGCCTATGGGCCAAATCCAGTCCAACACCTGTTTTTATAGGAAAATAAGCCTTATTGGAACACAATAACATCCATTTTTATACATATCATCTATGATTGCTTTCATAGTACAATAGCAGGGTTGAATAGTTACCACAAAGACCATACGGCCTACAAACCCTAAAATATCTACTATTTGTTGCTTTAAAGAAGTTTATTGATCCCTTTACACACAAAAATCTATAGCTAATATATTAAATGATGGTGTATTGGGTGAATTTCTTCTTAGATCAAGGCAAAGATATCTGTTTCATGAGTCAGGTGTGATGGCTCACACCTGTAATGCCAGTATTTTGGTAGTCCCTGGAGAAAGAGGATTGCTTGAGCCTAAGAGTTTGACACCAGTCTGGGCAACATAGTGACACCTCATCTCTACAAAAAAAATAAAAATAAAAATAAATTAGCCAAGCATAGTGGCACATACCTGTAGTCCTAGCTACTCAGGGGGCTGAAGCAGAAGAATCCCCTGTGCCCAGGAGGTCACGGCTACAGTGAGCCAGGATAGTGCCACTGCATTCCAGCCTGGGCAACAAGTGAAATCTACACTCACAAAAAAAAAAATTATTTCATTACTTCTCTTTAACACTGTACTAGAAATATTGCCTGGACAATAAGGAAAGAAGAAGAAAGAAACTAGTGATTATAACAAATAAAGAAAATAAACATTATTATTGAATAAAACATGATTGTCTATATCAAAAACTATCAGAATAAGTGAATTTAACAAGCTGTCAATATGCAATATCAATGTCCAAAATGTAATGTCATTTGTCTGTAATAGCAATACACAATGGAAAATTAAAGTTTGAAAATTTTTTTGTTTTGTTTTGTATTGTTTGTTTTTGTTTTTGAGGCACGGGTCTCCCTGTGTCACTTAGCGTGGAGTGCAGTGGTAGGATCACAACTCATGAAGCCTGAATCTCCTGGGCTCCGGCAATTCTTCCACCTCCTCAGCCTCCCACGCAGCTAGGACTACAGGTGTATGACACCATGACTAGCTAATTTTAAAATCTGTTTGTGGAGATAAGATCTTGCTACATTGTCTAGCCTGGTCTCAAACTCCTGGATTCAAGCAATCTTCCCACCTTGGCCTCTCAAACTGCTAGGATTACAGACATGAGACACTGCACCTGGCTGAAAATACACCATTTTTAATAGTATCAAAATCATAAAATATTTATGACAGATTTCATTGAAATTTCGAAAATCCTCTATGATAAAAGCTATAAACATTACTGAGAAATAATAGAAAGACTTAAATAAGTGGAAAGGTACAGTGTGTTTATGTATTGGGAAACTCAAAATGATAAGATAAATGTTTTTCAAACTGATCTTTGAACTCACATCATCTTTTCCTCAAAACAAAACAAAAACAGCAGCTTCATATAAATTGACAAGTTGATTCTAAAATTTATATAAGAATGAAATGCATCAAAATTAACCAAAACATTTTGGGGAAAAAACAGAGTTGGAATACTTAAATATTTCAAAACTTACAATGAAGCTACAGTACCTGAGACATGTGGTATTAGTATAGAGTGGAAAGTAAGTCAGTGAAACAGAACAGAGATTTTTGAAGTAGACCCAGCCATATGCAAGGAGGAAATCCAAAAAATCCTAGAATTTAAAACACCCGTGTATTTATTTTAACATGTTTAAATTTAAGTCACCTCTCTTCAGTACTCTTCCGTTTGATGCAATACACCTATCAAGACACTTTTTCCACTGCTCAAACAGTTTTTGAACTCGTCAATTGTGATGCCTTTTAGTGCTTCTGCCATGTTTTGTTTTACCTCTTCCACATGGGCAAAACATTTCCCTTTGAGGAATTTTTTTCATCTGTAAAACAAAAAAAAGTCGGGTTCGGTGGCTCAGCCTGTAATCCCACGCCTTTGGGAGGCTGAGGTGAGTGGATTGCCTGAGCCCGCGGGTTCAAGACCCGCCTGGGCAGGCAAGACCTCATCTCTACAACAAATCAAAAAATCAGCCGGGCGTGGTAGTGCATGCCTGTAATTCCGGCTACTTGGAAGGCTGAGGTGGAAGGATCGCCGGAGCCCAGCGGGTCGAGGCTGCGGTGACCGGGAGCGGCCACTGCACTCCAGTCTGGGCGACAGAGTGAGACTCCAACTCAAAAACAAAACAAAACAAAACAAAAAAGGTCAAAAGATTGGATGAATAAGGAGGGTGGGGCGTGGAGGTCATGCCGTTTTTGGTCAAATACTGCTGAACACTCAGTGCAGTGTGGACAGATATGCTTGTAAATCACCCATCATAAAATGGGCAAACGCATTGAAAAACAATTCCAAAAAAAAATTCACTGAAACTGAATGCAGCATCTCAACACTAGCGGATACACTGATGCCAATGGGTTCCTAGAACAATTACCTAGTGGGGGAAGCCTGTTTTATAAGAAGCCTGATCTCCAAAAATAATTATGGGATTTTTGGGGGTCCTCCCTCATCTAGTCAAATGATTTTTTATAGTTTCCAAGGTAATTCAATGGAGAAAGGGTAGCTTTTTACGTAGATAGTGCTGAACTCACTGGGTATCTTTACAGAAAAAGAAGTAAAAATAAAATTTTACCTCACACCCTATATACAAATTAATTCAAAATGGACTTTAGACCACAATCAGTGTGCTTGGTAACAGTGAAAAGGGTGTGTACAGCCAGACACTGATGGATACTTTTGCCATAAGTGATAGCTTGAGGTATTTTTGGAGTCATCTAGACATCTTGACTTTTTTAACCTCTGCTCTAATCTTTCATGTTAAGTCAACAGTGAATAATGACAAAATCCAAAATTAAAAGAAAGATGGGATGACTTTAAATAAATGTCACTGACTACTTCATCAGAAATTTGTATGGCTTCCTTAGACTCATCTTTCAAGCTATTAAGGGGATTAATCAGCTGCCAAACTCTACAATTATAGCATGAATACCTATTAAAAAGATTATTACAAATACATGATCAGTGCTTTTATGACACGGGTTGTTTTTTCTCCGGATTCCTACTAATTCCAAGTTTTGGGTTGATTAGATCAACCAGTTTCAAGACTTAAGAAAATGCAAAAAGATGTTGGAGGAAAAATCTTATAAAGATAGAATTTGATATTCCATAATTAGTTTACATTACCCAACTAAGCAACAATGGTCTCTTTTATAAAAAAACATTTTAAGCAATGCCCCAGTCTTCTACTAAGAATTCCTTTGGAGACTACTAAATTCTCAAAGGTAAGAAAATATAAATAAAATAAGAAAATTATTATATGTAAATCTTATGACTACATTTCCACACCCTGGGGAAAAGCCTGAATGTCATAATCATTAAAAAGAAAGTCATAGTTACATATTTAAATAATAATAATAATAGCTATGAAGACAGAATTGTAATTGTTAATCATATCTGGGAACATGAAAATGCCATTGAAATCTACAATAAGTCCATTTTGCTCTCCATGTGGGAGTTTAAAATTATTTCCTTACTCATACATAAGAATTTTTCTAATGATTTAATTGGTATGCTTTAGAATGCCCTGCACACTGAGCCTGGCTCTAGAAAATTGGTTATTTTTTCTTTCAGGGAACAGTTCTCAAGTAGTTATAGAACCAAACTAGTAATCCAAGGAGTCTCTACAGCAAAATTGATAACTTGTGTTTTATATAATAAAAGTGGGACGAGACCATCTTTAAATACTATCTTAACTATTAATTCTATGCTTTGGCATTTATGTGAATTATTTTTAAAAAAACCAGCGTTTTCTTTTTGCCTTCAAAGTCACCTAAGGCACAAGGATTTTTATTTTGTATTTGATCCTAGTATGAAGGAACTCAGAGAACGTGAAAGGCTTTTTGTGAGCTAAAACAAAAATGGTACTTTAAGGGCCATTTTCTCCCTAGGAAATTTATTATGGTTTATTATATACATCAGATACCAAGTACAAGCAGAACTGAGAATTGAGTAGAAAGATTTTTTCTTGTTTTGCCTTTTAGTTGGAATTGATGTTTGCAGTCCATTTCTATCTTTGTCTTATATAATTCA
Source organism: Cephalopachus bancanus (assembly GCA_027257055.1). Lineage (NCBI taxonomy): Eukaryota > Metazoa > Chordata > Mammalia > Primates > Tarsiidae > Cephalopachus > Cephalopachus bancanus. The sequence continues at coordinate 897,336 of JAPVLO010000504.1, forward strand.
GACAAAAATTTTGTATAGAAATACTGTGGTATTTTATATGTTCAGACAGTAGATATATTAGTAGTAGCTCTTCTTTTCTAGTCTTGAACTCAATGAGTATGTAATGGTTATACAGAACCTCAAACTAGAGTAAAGATGGTTTCCATTGGTAGCACTGCCAATACTTTATGTTTATTTTTTTTCATGTACTAATTTTATTGAAAAACAAGTAAATGAAATTAACCAGTTATTTGGCAGATAATCACCAACACACCAAAGCTTGTATAAATTTGCCATGTTTCAGCTAGTTTTATGGCTACTACGTAGAGAAGGGATAGTTTTAGGTGAAGTAATGCTAAATCTTAAATAGTAAAATTCAGATTAACTAGAATAGAAAATATAAAATGTTGAGATACCTGTTGAGCTTATAAGAAGAAAAATAAGAAGTTCTAATACTGATGAGAATTAATTAAATTATAGTTCAAAGGAGCATTATGACTGTGAAAAGCTTTCAAGTATGGACATCTCCTTTATTCCAGTAGGTCGCCCTTGAAAATCATTCTGCCTGAAAATACTAACCAGGGTTTACATTTCCACTATTTAAATGGCAAAAAAATATAATGCATTTTATATTAAACCCAAACCCATAATCAACTTCTTCTAAAGTGATTTTAAAAAAATGGGTGTGGTGGCTTGCATCTATAATCCCAGTACTTTGAGAGGCAGGGTTGAGAGGATTGCCTGAGCCTATTCAAGAGCAGATTGGGTCACTTGGCAAGATCTCATGTCTATGATAAATAAAAAAGGTAGCCAGGTATGGTGGCACTCAACTGTAGTTCCAGCTACTTGGAAGGCTGACGCAGAAGGATTGCCTGAGCCCAGAAGGTCAAAGAGGCAGTAACCATGACAGTTCAACTGTACTCCAGTCTGGGTGACAGAGTGAGAGTCTGACTCAAAAAAAAAGATAAATAGCTAAACATAAAGTGACTAAAAATAGTAAAACACATATATATACATAATAGTTATTATGTAGTAGGTAAAAGTGCCAAAAATATTCTTTCTGATTACCAAATATTTAAAATGTTTATTAATATTATTTTAATTGACAAATTATAATTCTATTACAGTTATAAATGCAATGTGATGTCTTGATGCATGTATACAACGTGGAATGATTAAATCAACCTAATTAACCTATCCATCATCTTATTCAATATTTTTTAGTATAACATTTGAAATATACTCCCTTAGCTATTTTGAAATATTAAAATGATTTTAAGCAGTTTCTGTGTACGCAGTAACATAGCCTCTCTTCGCATAAACAATTTGTGTGACTAACATCTCCTTTGTTGACTACAAAAATACTTTGTAGTTTTAAAAATTTTTACTTAAAATACTGTATTGAGTTTTTGTAATCTAAATATAAACATGTGTTATAAAAACAGCACCAAGAAAATTGACAAAACATTGTGTTGATAAATAAATAAATACTATGAAGTTTGGGTATTCAAAGTCACACACTACTATATGGAAAAACAGTAGCAGGAAGACATTCTGTAGGAGATGCCCATAGTATAAACCTGGTCCCATGCATCATTATATATAAGAGAAGGTGGAAACTGAAAAAGTGAAAAATAAAAAGTGTCAGATAATGTCAATGAAGGAAAAGGTAGACTCTGTAAAAATTGTAAAGAAAGACATAAAGAATGTAAGACAATTTTCTGACTTGCAAAAGCATACACATACACAAAAATATCCTCTTTAAGTTCCTTGTTCAGCTATACTTCCTCTATGCCTACTTTATGAATGCTAAATGTTTGATCAAGCCAACTATTTGCCCTCTTTTATAAGTTGTGATACAAAGAATTATGACAAAGATATGATGCAATCAATTGAATGGTTTCTGATTTTGCTTGGCTTAGGTTCAGCTTCAAGTGATTCAAATGACAACAAAATGGGATATACAAGTTTACCTTTGTCTCACAGAAATGAAGTCTGGAGCTAAGTAGTCACAAAACAAATCTATAACCATGAATTCAATCTCATGATTCAATACATGATGAAATATTACACAGCCATAAAGGACAAAATTGAGGACTTTGCAGCAACTTGGAAAGATTTAGAGTCTATCATACTCAGTGAGCTATCACAGAAACAACTGAATATCACGTTCTCACTTATAAGTAGACCCTGAACATTTATCATATTACTACAAGAAAGGGATTGGCAGTAGCGAGACACTGCCAGGGGAGGTAGGAGGGGGATACATAACATCAGTAAAGGTACCTGATCCTAAACCAGACAAAGTGAAGACCAATTGGAGGCCCAAACTTCACCTGTGCATTGACCACTTATGTACCTAACCTTGAATTGCACCCCACATCTTTGAAATGAAATAATAATAAAATAAATAACAAGTTGGACAGGAAAAGACATAGAAATCATCTACAAGTGACCAGTACTTATTATGTATTGTAACAAATACCTATAATAAACGACTGTGAACTCAGGGAAAAAAAGAAGAAAAAACAAAGGCTACTTAAGCTCCAGCCAGTATGTCCATATTTCAGTCAGCAAAGAGAAGGTAGGGCGAATATGAATGTACTTTCTCCATTTACAGACATGTCCAGAAAGTTTCTCATGACATTTCTTTTTCTTTTTCTTTCTTTTTTTTTTCTTTTTTTGAGTCGGAGTCTCACTCTGTCATCCAGGCTGGAGTGCAGTGGCACACTCAGGGCCACCCCAGCGTCAACCTGTTGAGCTCCAGCGATCCTTCTGCCTCAGCCCTCCAAGTAACTGGAACTACAGGTCTGTGATACCACGCCTGTCTAATTTTTTATTTATCGTAGAGACAGGTCTTGCCAAGTTTCCCAAGCTGGTCTCGAACCCTCGTGCTCAGGCAATCCACTCGCCTTGGTCTCCCAAAGTGCTGGGATTACAAATTGAGCCACCAAGTCCGGCCATTTCTACTTACGTGACATTTCTACTTACATACTGCCAGTATGGGTTTAATAACACATCTGCACCTAAGCCAAAAGTAGTCTGAGAAATATAATAATTAGTCTGGGCAATCTCATGCTCAGCTAAAAAAGGAGGGGTCTGCTACTAAAGAAGGGAGAACAGACACTTCGGAACAACTAGCGTTATTTTTTTCTGCTATGTCATTACAAATTCGTGGTTTACTATAAGGGTCAGCAAACTACAGCCCAAGGTCCAAATTCAACCTCACCTTTATTCATGTAAGTAAGGTTTTATTCCCACAATCATGCCCATTATTTTTGTATTGTCTTGTAAATGACTGTATTTGGGCTGCAATAACAGAGTTGAATCATTGTGGCAGAGACCATCTAGCCTGTAAAGGGTAAAGTATTTTGCTATTTGGTCCTTTACAGAACAAAGTTTGCTGACACCTGGTGACAAAATTAAGAGGTTTGTCATTCCTTTCTACCGTTGAGATGTGTCTGTCTATCAAATTTGTGGACTCTTCCCCCACCCATTCTTTAAGCAATGCTATTCTCTGGGAATTGACCTTTGTTTTATTCTTGCTTCCCACAATCTACCAAAGCAATCTCATTCATCAAATAAGGAAGATGCCCTTGCTTGGGGCTGATGGCATTGTTCTGATGGAAGACGAAGAAGTAGTAGAAACTCATCATTTTCTATTTTAATTTTGTATTCTCTATCAAGATAACTGTTGCTTGTACTAAAAAGTAATTAAAGGAAAAGATGAGTAAAAAAGATTATAATATAACACAGAGCTGTTCTAAATGCATCTCTTAGCCTGTCTAAATCATATCTCCAGGGACTGAAAAAGACATATACATGAGTTTGACTAACTATTGTTAGTGATAGTTGAATAATCAAGAAAAACAAGAGACGTTTGAATAATCAAGAAAAATAAATTTTTTTACATTAGAGACACATGATACTATATTTTTTCTAGAAAATAAATATAATTTCTACCAAATTTAGCCTAGTAATTTTGACACCAATTATTACCAAGATTGTGAAATAGCTTATTAAAAAGTGGTACACGAGTACCAAAGTATTATAAGTAAGCAGGTCATCAAATTTGGAACATCCTCATACACTTATACAAAGAAAAAAGATTCAATAAATATTTTTACTCTGATGTTACGCACTGTCTTTAAATTAACATTGTACAATGTTCCTTACCGTCAGCAAAATTAAAATTAGCCATATACAATTAATCTTTTATTCAGAAGTACCTGAAAGAATATTTTCTTTCTGACTGGGTTTTTGAAATGTGCATAATATTATGATATTGATTGACTATAAATTATTAGTAGTAGATTATTGATAACTTTAAATTCTTTTGATAAAAAACTATTTATATATTACAGTGATAAGCAACACTTTTGTTTTACTCAATGCAGAGAAAATAAATATCATAAGAAAATTACAATCCCAAAATGCAAAGTCACATAAATAAATAAGATATGGTTAAAGTGAAAAAAGTAACAAGAATATAACATTGACAGCTCTTAGTAGCATAGCATATATGATTGATGTTAGTGTTGGGGATAACTCACCAAAAATAGGGCATCTAGAAAGTTATTGCAAATATTACCATCACAATAAACTTTTTGGTAAAAATAAAGCTTTATCCTCCCCCAGGTTCCTTGAAATTTCAATGTTATTAATCTGGTTACAACTCCAGTTAGAAACACTGCACTCAGAGTACATGACTCATGAACAAACTGAGAGTTAAACGAATATATAAGACATTAAGTCTTCTTCATTTTGTGTAATTGCAGAAATGCAACTTGGCTTAACTGGTCTTTAGGTAGTAATATCTTCTTTTTTAATTAACAAAATGGTGATTCCCAGTGGAATGAATGCACCTAAGGAGCTTGCATTGAAGCTAACTATGCAACTGATGTGTACTGCCACTAAACTACAAATATATAAATAGTAAAAACTATTATCACTTTCTATGGGCCAAACACTGACTCAGACTCTTTATCTGCATAATTTCACTGACTTCTTATAGTCTGTTATGTAGATCATACTAGAATTATAATTCCTCATTTTATACATGAGGAAATAGTCTTGCAGCTCTCACTTCTAGTAAGTAATAGAACTTAGACTCAAATCTATATTTATAGCATCTTAATATTCATACTCTTAATTGCTATGCTATATAAATCACACAACAATGATTCAAAAAAATTGTGCTGAGTTCAAGAACATAATGTTAAAAATAGAAACATTTTATGTCAATAATGAATTTTGCTGAAAGACAAGTAGAATGTACATAAAAAAAACCTAAAATATCCAGATCTCTATATAAGTTATCATGTTTGCTCTTTTTTTATCAATATTTTTTATTTTGATATTGTGGGGTACAATTAAGGGTTAGGTATACAAATATGCTTTGTTGAGGCACCCTTGTTGATAAGGGGTGTTTCCCGTCCCCAGGCAGATATTACTACCGTTAATCCCACCTCCCTTCCCCTCTGCCCCCATAGTTTCCCACCACTGTCAGTCCTTTTCTTATAGTATTACGATAGATGTTCAAGGTCTACTATATGAGTGAGAACATGTGATACTCAGTGGTGTCGCACACCTGTAGTCCCAGCTCCTCAGGAAGTCAAGGCTGTGATAATCTGTGACTGTGTCACTGCACTACAGCCTGGCTGACAGAGTGAAACCCCTGATTCAAAAAATTAAAAACTACTGAACAGATGTAACCTGTCCAATCTCTCCAATCCACTCCTTGAAATATTTGATACAGTCAGATATCTTTGCTTACATAATGCCTTTTTGCCTTATACACTATACCCCATCTTCACTTGCTTAATCAAGTACCTCAGTTGCTGCATGATTTTCTCACTTCTCCATAAACAATTTTTCTCTCCACTGAAGCATTCCCATCAGCACACAAAATTTCAATTACTTCTTCCATAATAATTTATAAAGAAAACTTTCTTTTGACCTAACTTGTCCCACCAGCTACCATACCACTTCTCTGCTCCCTGTTGTGAAAAAACAAAACAAGACAAAAAAAAATCCCTTATGAAAAGAGTTGCCTATATTTGGTATTTCTTTAATATCATCCGCCAAGATTTTCCCACCTCTTAGTTTACTCCAGACCCACCGGTCAGCCTGTTCTTCTAACATTCTAAGAATGCTCTCAACACAGAATGTTTGTGCTTTTTGTTTCTGTTACATGAGTGAGTGCTTTGAGTGAGAAATGCTTCCTCACTTCCTTTTGGGCTCCATTCAGATCTTACCTTCCTAGTGAGACATGCACTGAATGTGATTTTTTAAAAAGTAAACAACCAAGCATTTCCTAACCTCCCTAAATGCCAAGCATTCCCTGATCTTCTTACTCTGCTTAATTTTTCTCTCAAGTAGTTAGCTATACCATCTGGCTTGCTGTATATATACATATATATTTACTTGCTTATTTTGGTTGTATTACACCACTAGAATGTAAGTTATTTGAAGATGGGTACTTGTTTTGTCTATATGCCTAGTATCTATTGTCACCCACAGTATATAATAGACTATAAATATTTGTTGAATCAATAAATTTATTAACTAGTGGTTTTTAATGTTTATTGAATGCAAATTAAGACTATATTTTATTCCTTAAAAATGATTAAGTTATTCATTTTGTTTCCCTCACATTTCCCTCATGATCAATAATAAAAATATGAGGCATACAGAGAAACTAGAAAATGTGGCCAATAAATAGAGAAGCGAAAACTGTCAATGAAAACTATACCCAAGGAAGTTTACATTAAAAAGTTTCTTAAGGAAAAAACTGTCTTATCAGACATTTTACATAGAAACAGAGAAAACCATGTCTAAGGAACTAAAGAAAAGTGTAAAAATTATCTCACCGGCCCCCCCTAACCCGATACCTGAGCTGTGGTGGTGGCGGCGGCTCCTGAGCTTGGGCTGGGCTGGGCAGGGCGCTGCCTGGGTACTCGCGACCAAGCCAGGTGTGGGCAGGTGTCAGAGAACCCAGGGCTTGGACGCGCCTGATGCACCTAGCAGACGCAGCAAGATGGCGATGAGGCAACCTGGTGTCTGAAGCCCTCTGCAAGGGAGATCTGCAGTGGGTCTCTGACTCTCGCCCGGGGGGCTGGGGACCCCAGAATCGCAACCTGCTTTTCAGACAGAGCTCAGCCGTTCCCACCACTGGGACATTGCAACGACTGGACAGTTACTGCACTGCAAAGAGTCCCGCCGACGCCGCTGCCACAGCCCCTTCCCCCACCGCTGCTGCTGCCGTGGACTCTGTGACGGGTAGCACATCACACCACCCGGGCCTGAGGAGATCCACACCAAACCCTTCAGGGAAGATCTGCAGGGATCGCTGCCACCTCTCCTGCGTCCGAGACTGTCCTGCCTGGCGGCGTGGGGTTCCTGTTGCCTGCTCGGAGGCAGGCAGCCATCTTGCTCCTGTCTGGCCCCACCCCCTCTGGGGCGAGTAGCTGAGAAAGCACCACCTGCTGGTGACTCAAGGTAACAACACCGAAACGGGAGAAACAAGCTTGATAAAGACATAGGCCAAACTGCTGAATGGAGGTTAATCTGAACTGTCCTTCACAGCAGATCAGGGGCAACTGACCCGAACGGCAAACTAATTTACCAGCTTGAAAAGAAAACTAGAAATCAAACCTGAAAGGACATTGGACTTAAACGAAATGACTCAGAGTGTGCTTCATTGATTCTATTAGTGTAATGAATTAATTCTTGTCCTACTGTATTGTTCCCTTTTTTCTTTTTTCCTTTTCCTTTTCTTCTCTTTTCTTCTCTCTGTAAACCACATCTTCGTATAGAGGAACAGCACACCAACAAGGTGATTGGTTAGCTTGTATGTTAGCATCACTATATGTTTTATTTTTATTTTTCATTTTTTTGTATGAGAGTTGGTTCGTCTGTAGCTGTGGTCTATTGTTGTTATCTGTCTCAGTATAGTCCTCTCTCTCTATTTGTTGGCACACTCGTTTGTTTCCCCCCTTACTCCTCTATCTCTCCACTCCCATCTTCAACCCACTATCTGCTCCATTCTCTCCCCTCTGCTAACCACATTTTATTTCAGGGAGTAAACCAACAGCCCCACTGCACGGACAGATTCCAGGGCAGTGGGAAGTGGGTTCCACATTATCCACATGCCTGTCAGCAAATACCAGGACCTGCAGACAGATTTTGAATCACAGCTCTCCCCTAAGTACATCTCAAAAACTGCAAAAGGGACCACCTACAACCTACAGTGCAACTTCAGAATTGAAAAAAGTAAGAGGACATACATAAAGAATAGGAGATTGAACAAACAGAAGTAAAACCAATCCCTTTACCCCTGAATAACAGAATTAAAGAAGATGGTGACGTGGAGGAAAGGAAAAAGCAGGGAGGGGGAAAAACCGCACAAATGAAGAAAAACCAAAAGAAGAATATAGGTCTTACACAGACCCCTGGGAAATCAGACACTGAAAAAACAGGTTCTGGAACACAGAAAATGAAGAGTCCCCAGAATGACTGGTTACATGCAACAAACCCAGACATCAAGACATTAAAGGAGAGAATTAAAAAACTTGAGGAGAGACAAGAGGAAAATAGGAAGGAGCTGTTGTCAGAAATGACAGCAGTAAAGAATACTGTGATGGAAATGAACAACAGACTAATAAGCATGGAAAGCAGAATCAGCCAAGCAGAAGAAAGAATCTCAGAGCTCAAAGACCAAAACACAGAACTAACCCAAACTGTCAAAAGCATAGAAAAGAAGCTAAAAAAGACAGAACAAAACCTGCAAGAGATGAATGATCACTCAAGGGATCAAACCTAAGAGTAATTGGGCTTCCTGAGGCAGAAAGAGAAACAGAAGCCACACTGGAACAAACATTTCATGAAATCATTCAAGAAAACTTCCCTCAACTCATTAAGGATGAAAAAATTCAAATACAAGACATTCAGAGAACCCCTGCAAGACAACAAATGAGAAGGCCAACTCTCAGACACATAATAATTCGCCTAAACAAAGTAGCTATGAAAGAATAAATCCTAAAGGCAGCAAGAGAAAAAGGCGAGACTACCTACCAGGGAAAACCAATTATAACAGCAGCAGATTTATCCACAGAAACCCTTCAGGCCAGGAGAGCCTGGAGCCTTATCTTCAAAGTCCTAAAAGAGAAACAATTTCAACCAAGAATAACCTACCCAGCTAAACTAAGCTTCATTAGTGAGGGAGAATTGAAATCTTTTCCAGACATCCAATCCCTAAGAACCTACGCTGCCACCAGACCACCTCTACAAGAAACACTTAAGAAAGTACTGAACACAGAAGAAAAAGAAAAAAGAACAACAGCATTTTTCAAAAGAGTACAGGCGAAAGATTAAAAACACACATGGATCAACTCCAAAACCCAAAGAAAGACAACAAATAAACAGGAACAACTCTGTAAGAACCTTATGACAGGGATCAACTCTTGCATTTCAATTATTAGCCTAAATGTGAACGGACTAAATGCACCACTGAAAAGACATAGAATGGCAAAATGGATAAAATATCATCAGGCAACAATCTATTGCCTTCAAGAGACTCACCTCACTAGAAAGGACACCCACAGACTCAAAGTAAGAGGATGGGAAACAAACTTTCAGGTGAACGGAACACAAAAGAAAGGAGGAGTAGCGATCTTAATTTCAGACAAAATACCCTTCAAGCTATTAAAAATCAAAAAAGATACAGAAGGCCACTACATAATGATAAAAGGCTCAATCCATCAACAAGAAATATCTATCCTAAACATATATGCACCCAACATAGGTGCGCCAACTTTCATAAAGCAACTTCTTGGAAAACTAAAGAAAGATATTGACTCTAACACTATCATAACTGGGGACTTTAATACCCCACTCACAACCCTAGACAGATCATCAGGACAAAAAATCAGCAAGGAGATCCGGAACCTCAATGTGACTTTGGACCAAATGGACTTAACTGATACCTACAGAACACTCCATCCAAAGACCACAGAATACACATTCTACTCATCACCACATGGAACATATTCTAAGATCGACCTCATACTCGGCCATAAATCAAGCATAAGCAAATTTAAAAGGACCGAAATTCTACCAAACACCTTCTCGGACCACAGTGGAATAAAAATAAACATTGACACCAACAAAGTCCCCCCAAAACCCACAAAGACATGAACACTAAACAGCATGATGCTAAACAACTCCTGGGTCAACGACGAAATCAAAACAGGGATCAAAAGATACCTGGAAACAAATGAAAATGAAGAAACATCTTACCAAAATCTCTGGGATGCCCTGAAAGCTGTAGTAAGAGGGGAATTTATATCCCTACAAACACACATGAAGAAAATGGAAGGAACAGATATTCACATCCTAACAAGCCACCTAAAGAAGGTGGAAAACCAAGACCACAAAAACCCTAATTTCAGCAGAAGAATCCAGATCACCAAAATAAAAGCCCAAATCCAGGACATAGAAGACAAAAAGATAATACAAAAAAATCAATGAAACAAAAAGCTGGTTCTTCGAAAGGGTAAACAAGATTGATGGTCCCCTAGCTAGACTGACCAAGAAAAAAACGAGAAAAAAACCAAATAAGCACAATCAGAAACACAAAAGATTAAGTCACATCTGACCCTGAAGAAATACAAAAGATCATTAGAGACGACTACGTACACTTGTATGGAAACAAACTTGAAAATCATAAGGAAATGGAGGACTTTCTGACATCACACAACCTACCTAGGTTGGAACAAGAAGAAATTGAGACCCTAAATAGACCAATAACAATCAAGGAAATTGACTACGTAATAATAAAACTTCCTACAAAAAAAAACCCTGGTCCAGATGGCTTTCCAGCAGAATTCTACAAGACATTCAAGGAGGAGCTGATACCAATCCTACTGAAGGTATTCCAGGCGATTGAAAAAGATGGGACTCTCCCCAAATCATTTTACGAAGCCAACATCACATTGATACCCAAGCCAGGTAAAGATCCAACAAAGAAAGAGAACTACAGGCCAATATCTTTGATGAACATAGATGCTAAAATTCTCAACAAAATCCTAGCAAACCGGATTCAGCAATACATCTCAAAAATCATCCACCATGACCAAGTAGGCTTCATTCCTGGGATGCAAGACTGGTTCAACATTTGTAAAACCATAAATGTAATTAAATACATCAACAGATGTCAAAACAAAAACCACATGATCATATCACTAGATGCAGAAAAAGCTTTTGATAAAATCCAGCACCCCTTCTTGATAAAAACCCTTGAACATCTAGGCATACGGGGAACATACCTCAAAATAGTAAAAGCCATGTACGAGAAACCCACAGCCAGCATACTCCCAAATGGACAAAAATTGGAACCAATTCCCCTGAAAACTGGAACTAGACAAGGATGCCCACTCTCTCCCCTCCTGTTGAACATAGTATTGGAAGTCCTGGCTAGAGCAATCAGAGAAGAGGAGGCAATCAGAGGTATTCAAATAGGAAAAGAGGAAGTCAAGTTATCTCTCTTGAAAACCCAAGAGAATCTGTCAAAGGCCTCCTTACATTGATAAAGGCCTTTGACAAAGTCTCAGGATACAAAATAAATGTACAAAAGACAATCGCATTTCTCTACACCAATAATAAACAAACAGAAACCCAAATAAAAAACACAATTCCATTCACAATAGCCACAAAAAAAAAATGAAATACCTTGGCATCTTCCTAACCAGAGATGTGAAAGACCTTTACAATGAAAATTACAAAACACTGCTCAAATAAATCAAAGCTGACACGAACAAATGGAAAAATATCCCATGCTCATGGATCGGAAGAATCAACATTGTGAAGATGTCCATCTGACCTAAGGCAATCTACAAATTCAATGCAATATCCATTAAATTACCAACAACATTCTTCTCAGACCTAGAAAAAACAACACAGGAATTCATATGGAAACACAAACGTCCAAGGATAGCCAGAACAATCCTCAGCAAAAAAAAACAAAGCAGTGATATCACAATACCAGACTTCAAACTTTACTATATAGCTACAATCATCAAAACAGCTTGGTATTGGTATAGGAACAGGCATATAGATCAATGGAACAGAATTGAGATTCCAGAAGCAAAACCTCAATTTCTCAACCAACTCATCTTCGACAAAGCCCCCACCACCTACCAATGGGGAGAGGAAACCTATTCAGTAAATGGTGCTGGGAAAACTGGCTGACCACATGCAGAAGATTGAAACAGGACCCCCGTCTATCCCCATGCACAAAGTTTAACTCCAAATGGATCAGAGACCTAAATGTAAAACCTCAAACCATAAGAACCTTAGAAAAGGAAGGAAATACCCTCATGGAAATCGGAACTGGCATCCAATTCCTGTACAAAACCCGTAACCCACAGTACATAAGAGAGAAGATAGACAAATGGGACCTTATTAAACTGACAAACTTCTGCAAAGCCAAAGAAACCATCAAGAGAGCAGGGAGACAGCCTACAGACTGGGAAAAAGTATTTGCCAAATCTAGGTCTGACAAAGGCTTAACATCCTGGATCTACAAGGAACTGAAATGTACTGAAAAGAAGAAAACAAACAACCCCATTATAAAATGGGCAAAAGATATGAACAGACACTTCACAAAAGAAGACATTCGAGCAGCCAACAAACACATGAAGAAATGCTCAACCTCACTAATCATCAGGGAGATGCAAATCAAAACCACACTGAGATACCACCTAACTCCAGTCAGAATGGCAATTATCAACAACTCAAAAAATAACAGCTGCTGGAGAGGGTGTGGTGAAAAGGGAACACTTCTACACTGTTGGTGGGAGTGTAAACTAGTGCAACCTCTGTGGAAAGCTGTGTGGCGATTCTTAAAAGCTCTAAAAATTGACCTTCCATAGGACCCTGCAATCCCCCTACTGGGAATATACCCTGAAGAACACAAATCACTCTATAAAAAAGATACATGCACACATATGTTTATCGCAGCATTGTTCACAATAGCAAGAACCTGGAAACAACCATGCTGCCCATAAAAAGAGGACTGGATTAAAAAAAGTGGTACATATACACGATGGAATACTACGCAGCCACAAAAGAGAACAAAATCATGAATTTCGCAGCAACCTGGATGGAACTAGAGTCTATAATACTGAGCGACCTCTCACAGAAACAAAGATCCGAATATCACATGTTCTCACTCATATAATGGACCTTGAACATCCAATGCAATACTATAAGAAAATGACTGACGGTACTGGGAAACTATGGGGGGGAGGGGGATGGGATTAACAGTAGCAAATATCTGTCTGGGGATGGGAAAACACCTCTTATCAACAGGCTGCCTGAATGAAACGTAATTGTACACCTAACCCTTAACTGTACCCCACAAAATCATAATAAAAAATACTGATTAATAAAAAATAAAAAAATTTTAAAAAATTATCTCACCAAGGGATCCCCAACATATGATTCTGAAATCAGTGAGATGATGTATTCAAAGTTCTGAAAGAAAAATACCCTGTCAATGAAGAATATCCAGAAAAACTGTCTCTCAAAATTTAAGGAGAGCTTAAGACATTCCAAGAGCAACAAAAACTGAGAAAGTTCATCAGTAGCAGAACTGGCCCTCAGTAATTTCTAAAGAAAGTCATTAAGGCCTAAATCAATGAACATTAGACAGTAACTTGAATCCATATGAAGAAATAAAATATATGAGTAAAGGTAAATACCTGGGTAAATATAAAAAATATAATTTTTTATTAGTGATCCTTTTTTCTACTATATAATTCAAAATACAATTGTATAAAGCAATACCTATAAAACTGGGTTGGTGGGCTTGTAATGTATAAAAATATGATTTGTATGAAAATAACAGGACAAAGAGAAGGAAAGCTATGGAGCTAGATTTTTGTATGTAACTGGTATTAATCCAAATAAGAGATTTATTTGTTATTATAAGTTGTCTAGTTAATATGCTAATTGTAATACCCAAGGCAACCACTAACACATAGCTCAAAAAACATAGTAAAACAAAGGAGACAGCAATTTTTATGTATACTAGAGAATGTACATTTAGCACAAATAAAAATAGTAAAAAAAGAGAAACAAAAAGACGTAAGACATATAGAAAGCAATAACAACAAACACAAATGCTACCTTATCAGTATTCATGTTCAATGTAAATGGATTAAACACTTTATTCAAAAGGATGATAATGTCAGAATAACAATACATGATCCAAATATATGATGTTATAAGACACACGCTTTAGATTCAAAGACACAAGAAGTTTGAAAGTAAAAGGATGGAAAAAGTTACATCACACAAACATAACCAAAACGAGAGCCTAGAATGCCTATACTAATACCAAACAAAATGGCCAACAAGTACATGAAAAGATGCTGAATACCACCAGTCATTAGAGAAATGGAAATTAAGGCCACAATGAGATACCACTTCACATCCTCTAAGGTAACTAAAATCAAAATGATGAACAATAACATGTGTTAGTAAAGATGTGGAGAAATTGGAACCCTCATATATTTCTGGTGGGAACATCAAATTGTATAGCCACTTTGTCACACAGTGTGGCAATTTCTCAAAAGCTTAAACAAAGAGTTACCATATGATGCAGCATTCTTCTTCCTAAGTATATACCTAAGAGAAATGAAAACATGAAGCCAAGTAAAAACTGGTACATATATGTTTATAGAAACATTGTTCATAATAGACCAAAAGTAGAAACAACTCAAATGTTCATCATGCGATGAATGGCTAAACAAAGTGCTGTGTATACAAGCAATGAATATTGTTTGATCATAAAAAATTAAGTGCTGCTAAGTGGTACAACATGGATGAACCTTGAAAACATTATGCTAAATAAAAGAAGCCAGGCCAAAAGGGACCTGCATTTTATTATTATATGTATACACAATGTGCAGATTGGCAAATCCATAAAGACAGAAAGTAGATTGTTTCTCAAGACTGAAGGAGTAGGGCATGGGGTTTGTGGTATGAGGTTTGTTTTGTTTGTTTTTTTTGGTTTTTGATTGATGACATGTTTTGCAATTAGATAGTGGTGACAGTTGCATAAATTCGTGAATACACGAAAACTCACTGAATTGTGTACTTTTTTTTTTTTTTTTTTTGAGTTGGAGTCTCACTCTGTCGCCCAGACTGGAGTGCAGTGGCCACTCCCGGGCCTGCCGGGCTCCGGCGATCCTTCCGCCTCAGCCTTCCGAGTAGCCAGAATCACAGGCATGCGCTACCACGCCCGGCTGATTTTTTGATTTATTGTAGAGATGAGGTCTCGCTGTCCAGGCGGGTCTCGAATCCGCGGGCTCAGGTGATCCACTCACCTCAGCCTCCCAAAGGCGCGGGATTACAGGCTGAGCCACCGAGCCCCGCTCAAATTGTGCACTTTCAAATTGTGAACGTTATGCTATGCGAACTATCACAATAAAAATTTTTTAAATGAATTAAGACAAGCAAAAGTAATGATTAGGTGATGCATTTATGGGCATTCATTGTATTTCCCTCTCTACTTGTATGTAAGTTTGAAGATGATTAGAGTTAAGAGTTGTTTAAAATGCTAGAGTGTATATAAAATCAGAATGTATTTTAAATTTATAAATAGTAAGTCTAGAATAGGGTAAGAATCACTCAATGCATTCAATGTAATGCTGCAACTTCTGGGCTAGGTATAGACTGGAGAGGCCCTAACACTTACTATACATTATAAGAAGTGTATCAACAATAAATTCGTTTATTACTTAGGTTGCTCTGATGTAATAACCTCAATACCATCACTTATAACAAGTATTTGGTGAAAACAATGAAAAAAGATGCAAAAAGGCAATAAACTACTGTAGAAAGACTAATCATCTTTTACATGCAATGACAGAAATAGAAAGCAAAGCTGGCATCTATCAGACACTGATTTCATCCTAACAATAACTAACATTGCAGAAATTAAGTTGCTCTTTGATTTGTTAATTTATATCTAAAGGTTAAGTATTTTCCATGATTTATATCTAATCAAGAATATTATTTCATTGAACAATTAACCTCTAAAGTATACGTAAGCCTACGGTTTCTGAGATTGTTCTCAAGAAAGCTCTTAAAAGTTAGATTCAAATCTACATTGGTCCTTATCTAAATTACAGGGTGTAAAGAACTTTATTTAAAATTCTGGAATTTTCTACGAAGTAGTTTTGCCTTTCATTTTAAGCCATAGTGTAGTCATTCCTCACAGATAGCTATTTACAAACTATGGTTGGAAATATATATTACACTGTGTCAGCAGGCATACCTTTCACTCTTTTTAAGTGCTGTAAAAATTTCCTGAGAGCAGTAGGCATCATTTCAAACCTACTTTTTGTGGGATTATCTACTATAATAAAAAGATCAAGCAGGTAATTTGAGTAAATGATATACAAAGAATGTAGTTGACATTTTGTAGTACTGTATTTTGCATGCTGCATTTTAAAAAATTCAGAACAAGTTGTAGAGGAAAAGCAAAGGTAATTTATAAACTTGGAAATAACTGAGCTAGCTGGCCAAATGCATAAGAATTAACATTTCAAGAGGTAAAATAATGATGTGGGCTCAGTCAATACTGAATGTTAGCTTAAAAGCATGTATGATAACAATTTGGACTGCAATTATTCATTTATTCAAACATTTAATGACCATCACCTACATACAAGGCACTTTGGTATGTGACCAAATACGTTATAAATAAAATAGACTTTAAAATGTACAGTTATTATATCAGAAATTCAAGTATATCTTCTGTGAAAGTTATTTAAATATTAATATCCAAATTATAAAGGGCTACTTCATTCCATTCCACAAGGGAAAATGAAGGAAAGCAGCAAAGAGAGAGGCAGCCGGGTATTGTGGGAAGGGCATGCTAAGTGAAATAAGTCCAAACCTTAGTTCAAATTCTGGCTAAATTAGTTGCCTTCCCCTGAAAAAGAGCATCATATCGACTCTGTATATCAAAATAAGGTTGTTACAAAGGACAAAACAGAAAAAGAAATGTTGGATAAAAACACTCTATGAATGATAACAGAGATATGTCTCTTCATTAATAAGCAATGTTTCTGATACTTATGCATTAAATCCCAAATATGGGATATGTTAATATTTTGATATCTCAATCAATTAAAAAACTAATATTAATCTGGGGTGTGGGGAGGTGTTGACCAAAGTATACAAAGTTTCAATTGGAATAAATAAGTTCTGGGGCTTTATGGTGCAACATGGTGACTATAGCTTATAATAATGTATTGTATACTTGAAAATTGCTAGCACAGCAGATCTTAATATTACCCTAATATTCTTAAAACAATTAATAATGAGTATGAGGAGTGATGAACATGTTAATTAATTTGATTTAATCATATCACAAGATATACATATATCAAAACCATTTTGCATGCTGGAAAATATATATATATATATATTTATTTGTCAGCAAAAAAAAGAATATTAAAAAAGAATAATGAAATGTATCTTCTGTCTTGGTTCCTCCTTTATGGGTAATTTCTACATCCAGTGAATAACATCCTGGTGCTATGGAACCAATACTATGATTCATGGTTTTCTACTTGGTTCAGATCCTCTATATTCTCATCTATAAAATGGATATAATAATACTTATTGTCTTAGTCTGTGCTCATGTAACAAAATATCACAAACTAGGTAATTTATAAAGAACAGAAATACTTGTTCACAGTTCTGGAGGTGCTAACAGGTTCGGTTATGTGATGAGAGCTGCTGCCTGCTTTCAAGAGGGTGCCTTGACGCATCCTTTAAAGGGCAGAAAAGCTGTGTCCTCATATGGTGGAAGGTGGAACAGCAAGAAAGGCCAATGCTTCATGAAGCTTTCTGTTTGTTTGTTTAAATATGGGCCTTAACTCCATTCACAAGAGAGGAAACTTTATGACCCAATTACTTCTTAAAGTCCCCACCTCTTAATACCGTTACATTGGTAACAGTTGAATTTTGGAGGAGACACATTCAAACCATAACACCTATCTTGCCTAATTTATGGGTTTAGTGACAAATAAATTATGATACATACAAATAACATGAAAAATGCAGCATAAAATAGAAATCTGATTTGTTTGATTATAATTGATAATAATGATAGGGTAACAGAATTTAGCAATGATGTATGTCAATGGATTTCAATTGTGATTTTGAGAGCTAAGGAAATGGAGTGGTTAGGTACAAACTCAAGCCAGTGTTTGGGTTCAAATCCCACATCCATCAACTAATTAATTATTCTCTATCTAAGTTTTCTTAACTATATATAACAGATTTTGAAATAACCTCTACCGTATAGACTCATTATAAATATTACACATAGTGTCTTCAGACTTTTAGAATGGTACCTGAATTACTATAGAACTATTTGCTGTTATAATTTTATTATTTTGCAAAACTATCTGTTAGGTCTATATCTATAATTAATGCCAGAGAGTAGCTGGCTAACTGAAAAGATTCTTATTTAATGTTATCAAAGGGAAAATATTCTACCTGCCAAGAGTAATAATTACTTGGGAATTACTGTGTTCATTGACATTTGCAGAGAGTCACTGGTACCATCTTGCAATAAAAATCATTATTTCTATAGCTCAAAATACATGCATGATGTAGTTGGCAGCATAACCGAACTCTAGTACTTTAATGGAGTACACGAAAACTCACCTATAGAATCTGTACCACTGATTATACTTTGCATATACTTGTGCAAGGTATTCTCTAACTTCAATATTTGTAGTTTGATGAGTGACCATCTGCTCTTATACTGAAGTATTTGGTCATGTTTGAAAAGGTGAATTATTTGCCCAGCTGCCCCACTATAGATTTTTGAAAATGCTCACCCATTAGTAGACAGTATCTCTAAAACCCTAATGTATAATTGTACTATCCCCATAAACCCAACATGTGATACTTTATTGTAATGCCCTGAATGAAATAAATAACTTGGTTTATACTGTGACTTAAAATAAAATGCTGTGGATGTCTCTAAAATATAGCTATTAGGCAGAACAACCAAACTCATATTTCCTTAGTTACCAAAGATTTTTTGGGAATTCACATGTATTACAACAGTTAATTTTAAGTAGCACCATTGAAGAACTCTAAAATCAGAAACTAAGGAAACATATCAACCCTTTTAAATAGAGAGTGAATATTCTTCTCCTGAAGACATACAAAAGGACATAAGATCTGCCTGGAGTAGACAAAAAGTTGCACCTGTGATGAAAATACAATGACACCAAAGAAATCACTTCTTTGCAGTAATGTCATCTGCTTCTCTATTCAAGCATCTTCTCAATCACGAGAAGTTCAATTTTACAAAATAATCATACAAGTTCAATATTTCAGTCTACATCAAAAACATAAAATTTTTACACTAACTATAACTTTATTTTGAGCTGGACTGTGAAATAGTTCACCAGCATACAGACAATATTGGTTTTTGGTGATCAAATTATTTATCTGGAGAATGGCAATCTAAGCATATCTTTATTAATTCACAGATATAAGTTGTATAATTCTGATATATCTATTGAGGAAGAGGGGCCTGGATAATTCAGAATAAACTCTTATAGGTCTTGGATGGGACCCAGAAAAGCTTGTTTCTCTTTTATCAAGTTTTACAAAAATGTCTCTAGATATCCTAAGACTATAGATAACTCTATTGTCGTAAGCTTGTTTCTCCATAAATTTTCTTTTACTCCATCTTACCTAAAAAAAAAAAAAAAAAAATTATAGTAGTAGGGCCATTTGCAAGAACTTCATCCCACGCATTTTGTATTGACTTTAAAATAATTTTCTTTGACTTTCACATAAAGGTAACAGGTAGGTCTCCAATTCTCAAATGAAATATTTATAGAAGCACATAAAATATGTAAAGTTATATTAGAAATGCAAATCAGGAATATTAATTCAAGTCCTAACAGAACCCAGAAAAATATTTCACAAATAAAGTAAGCATAAGGATTTTATACATAATTGCATCACAACACAAAAAAGGTAAAAAAAAAACACCCCCAATTATATTCCAGTGAATACATATGTCATTGACTAGGGATCTTGGCATAATAAAGAAAGTAACCCCTCTAAAGTTGGTGCAAAGTATCAGAAGTACTTTCAGAGGAGGTATAAGGCTGTATCTTCTCTAGCCTCCATTATGACCATTAACATTTTCCTATATTTTGTGCTTTGAAATGCAATGAGATTTCAAGAAGAACATATAAAACATGTCTTATAGCATTCTTAAGTTAAAAGTTTGTCCTGCAAATGTGCTGACACTGAACAAATCCTGAAAGTGGATTTCTCTGAGAGATGTAGTTTGTCTTACATGAATTTCTTCAAGGAACACATTATAGAATGTTTCAAAATATCCAGATATTAATATCCCTTTGTAGAATCAGATAGCTGTGACCTAGAAGTTAATATCCCTTTGTAGAATCAAATAAATAGGCACTAGAGGGAAATAAGATACCTTTCCTTCAGTCTAGCAGTATTGCATTATTAAAGTATAACAGACTTCAAAAATAATAGTAAATGGCAAAGTATATCAAGCAAAAATCCAACAACATCAAATAGACAGGATGCTCTTAGCATCCAGCTAGAACCAGAGGGTTGATTAAAGAGAAAGAATCTATATTGTTTAATTTTTAAAAATCATAGATGTGAGTTGAACTCTTGCTATTTCAAAATAAATGAAACAGAAATAAACAACAATATGAAGCCTTTGAAAAGATTTCATAGTCAAGAAATAAAGAAAACACACACACTTGAAAAATACTAAGTCTAATTAATAAGGAAATTTTAGAAAACATTCACTTTGTACAATTACTTAAAATCAAGAGAAACGCAATTTCAAAAAACAAAAGATAAATGCAAGAAAACCATAAGAGATTAAGGTGGACAAGTCAAATACATCAATGTTCAGAGCACCAAAGGAAAGTATATAAGATATGAGACGAGTAGAAAACTTTGCACTTGAGCCAGAAAGAGAAAAAAAGACCCTACAGGATATCAAATCAGTGATATAACATTCAAATAAAAGAGATTTTTTGGCATAACAACATTAATAATAAAGTACTCAATTTCTATTTATTTATTCATTTGTTAATTTTTATTTCAAAGATGTGGGGCACAATTCAGGGTTAGGTATACAAATGTTCATTATGCAGGTACCCTTGTTGATGAGGTGTGCCCCTCCCTTCCCTGGCAGTTTTCCTCAATGGCCAATCCCACCCCCACCCCTGGCAGTTTCCCACTACTGTCAATCCCTTTCTTATAGTATTATGATAATTATTCATGGTTTACTTATGAGTGAGAACATATGGTACTCTCTTGTTTCTGTGATAGATCACTGAGTATGATCGACTCTAAATCCATCCAAGTTGCTAAGAAGTTCATATGTTTGTCCTTCTTTATGGCTGTATAACATTCCGTTGTGTATATGTACCACATTTTTTAAATCTAGTCCAGCTTCAATGGGCAGCATGGTTGGTTCCATGTTTTTGCTATTGTGAATAGAGCTGCAACAAACTGCGGGTGCAGGTGTCTTTTTTGTAGAGTGATTTGAGTTCCTTCAGGTATATTACCAATAGGAAGATTGCTGGGTCGTATGGAAGGTCAATTTCTAGTACTTTCAGAAATCGCCACACTGTCTTCCAAAGAGGTTGACAAAGTACTCAATTTCAAGATGGAAGAGTTTAAAGCAGTACAGCATTTTGGAAAGCAATATGTAAATAAGGGAAGGGTAATAAATGCCTTGAAATGTACCTATCTGTTAAGTTAAAAGTAATAGTTTTCAACTTTACCCTAAAATCCATTTAAAATATCAACAACTATTTGCTCATAAGGACATTTATATTATCTATATGTTATTATCACAATATTTAAAACATAACATTTATAACTTTAGGTATAGTCTTAATGTCTACAATTAAATGAATGTTTAACTATATTGTGATACAGCTATATAATGATATGCCATGCAGTAAATGAACTGTGAAGATTGTGATGTAAGTATATTTTCAGTCAAATCTTTCCCAAATTCTACAACAAAACAAATTTAAAGAAATAAAAAATATACAGGTATACCTCAGAAATATTGCATGTCTGGATTCAGAACACCACAATACAATGACTATCCCAATAAGGAAGCCACAAAATTGTTTTGGTTTCCCAGTGCATATAAAAGTTATGTTTATCTTAACTGGAGTCTATTAAATATACAGTAACATTATATCTAAAAAACAATATACATGCCTTAATTAAAAATACATTATCACTAAAAATTTTCATAATCATCTGAGCCTTCTGTGAATCATCATTTCTTGCTGGTGGAGGTTTTTGCCTTGATGTTGATGCCTGCTGAATTATCAGGATGGTGGTTGCTGAAGGCTGGGGTAGATGTGGCAATTTCGTAGAATAAAACAATAAAATTTGCCACATTGGTGGACCTTTTTCCTTCATGAAAAATTTCTCTGTAGCATGTGATACTATTTGATAGCATTTTACTCATAGTAGGACTTCTTTCAAAACCGGAGTCAGTACTCTTCAACTCTGCTGCTCCTTTATCAACTAATTTCATGTAATATTTAAAATTTTTTGCTGTCATTTCAACAATGTTCATAGCATCTTCACCCTGAGTATAATCCATCTCAAGAAACCACTTTCTTTTCTCATGCATAAGAAGCAGCTCCTCATTCATCAGTTTTATGAGATTGCAGCACATCAGACATACTTTCAGGCTCCACTTTTAATTCAGTTGTCCTGCTATTTTCACTATATCTGCTGTTATGTCCTCTACTGAAGTCTTGAATTCCTGAAAGTCATCCAAGAGGACTGGAATCAAGTTCTTTCAAACTTTTGTTAATGATGATATTTAGACCTCTGCCAAAGAGTCATATGTGTTCTTAATGACATCTAAAATGGTGAATCCTTTCTAGAACGTTTTCAATTAACTGCCCAGATCCATCAGGGAAATCATTATCTACGGTAGCCTTACAAAACGTATTTCCTAAACAATAAGACTTGAAAGTCAAAATCACTCATGAAAACAACACTAATCTCTTGTATATCTCTATCAGAGCTCTTGGTGAATAGGTGCACTGTCAGTGAACAGTAATATTTTGAAAAAACTCCTTTTATCTGAGTAGAGGGTCTTATCAGTGGGCTTAAACTATTCAGTCAACCATGATATAAACAGATGTACTGTCATTCAGGCTTTGTTTTTCCATTTATAGACCAAACGCAGAATAGATTTAGTGTAATTCTTAAGGGACCTACAGTTTTCAGAATGCTAAATAAGCATTGGCTTCAACTAAATGTCATCAGCTGTAATATCCTCTAACAAGAGAGTCTGTCTCTCCTTGAAAGCTTTGAAGCCAGGCATTGACTTTTCCTCTCTAGCTATGAAACTCCTAGATGACATTTCTTCCTTAAAAAGGCTGTTTTATCTACATTGAACATCTGTTGTTTAGTATAGTTGCCTTCATCAATTATTTTAGCCTTATCTTGATAACTTGCTTCAGCTTCTACATCAGCGCTTGTTGCTTTACTTGCGCTTTTATTTTACGGAATTGGCTTCATTCCCCAAAACTAACGAACCAACCTCTGCAAGGTTAACACTTTAAAATTTAGCTCCTTATCTCTTTCAGCCTTCATGAAATTGAAGGGAATTAATTAGAATATTGCTATGGAGTAGGCTTTATCTTAAGATGTTGTGGCTAGTTTGACCTTCTATCCAGACCACCCAAACTTTCTCCATATCAGCCATAAGGCTGTTTGACTTTCTTGTCATATTTGCATTATTGGAGTAGCACTTTTAATTTGCTTCAAGAACATTTCCTTTGAATTTGCAACTTGGCTAACTGCTTGTTGCAAGAGACCTAGCTTTTGATCTATCTGAGCTTTCAACATGCCTTTCTCACTAAACTTCATCATTTCTAGATTTTGATTTAATGTGAGAGATGTAAAACTCTTTCACTTGAACACTTACAGGACATTGCAAGGTTATTAAATGGCTTTATTTCAATATTGTTGTATCTAAGGAAATAAGGACACCCAAGAAATGAAAGAAAGATGGGGGCATGGCTTGTTGGAAGAACAGTCAGAACACGCACACATTTATCTATTAAGTTCACCATTGTATATGGGTGCTGTTCAAAGGGTCTCAAAACAATTACTTACTAACATCATAGATCACTGATCTCAGATCACCATAACAGAAACAATAATAATGAAAAAATTTTAAATATTGTGAGGATTCTCAAACTGTTATACAGAGACAGAAAGTGAGCACACACTGTTGAAAAAATGACACCCTTAGACTTGCTTGGCACGGGGTTGCCACAAAACTTCAATTTGTAATGAATAAAGTATCTGTACAGTGAAATAAAGTGAAGCACAGTAAAACAAGTTATGCCTGTATGAGAAATTGTCTATGCTAAAACAAGTAATTACCTCAAAGAGCATTGTCAGATAAAATACATATTTGACCATACTGGAAAAAAAAAAAAAGCAACATTCCTGGTCAAGAGTCTGGTACATTGTTTGAGACTACAAGGGAAAGAAACTTTGAAGAATTAATGGTTGAGGACATAGATGGGTGGGAACCACACTATTTTAGAGTCTGTTCACCCATTATAGATTGGCAGTCATAACAGAACTTAAAAAGTGACTATATGGTCTCATAGAGCCATCTTAATTTTTAATATTAACTCCCTAACTCTGAGTTTTAAGGAAAAAATTAGATAGAAGAAAAATGAAAAATGATGTTTACGAATCCATTTTGTAGATGTGAAGTACAGGTACATTTCTTAGACATAAGTAAAAATGCAACGACAATGTAAAAACCACAAGCTGAGGAACAATGTTTTATCCGGATTTCAAATGAATGTGATTACCTCTCTCACATGAGAAAGAAACACTGAATAATCAGAACACAGGATAGACCTTCAATATTGTAGAGCAGATTGCTGGTACAGTTTTATTTTAATAAACTTTTAATTTTAGTACAGTTTTGGGTTTATAGAAAAATTAAAGAGATAGCAAAACATTCTCCTCTACTGAACACAGTTTTCCCTATTGTTATCATCTGGCATTACCACAGGACACTTGTTAAAATTAGTGAACCAATATAAAATGCATTATTGCCAACAAAAGTATTTGTTTTCTTCAGATTTCTTTCTTTTCTTTAGTTTTTGTTCACTGTCCTTTTCCTGTTTCAGGATTCCATCAGAAAACCACATAACATTTACTTGCCATATTTCTTTGGGCTTTCTTGACTATGACAGTTTTTCAAATGTTCCTTGATTTTAATGATCTACATAATTTTGACTAGTTTGTTGCGAAATTTCTGAGAATGTCCTTCATCTAAGGTTTGTATGATAAGGGAGACCATAGAGACAAAGTGAAATTCTCATCGCATCATATCAAAATTATATATGAACAACATAACCTGTCCCCTGTTGTTGCTGATCTTGATCACCTGGCTGAGGTAATGTTTATTAGATTTTCCCACTGCAAACACATGCCGTACTGTAAAACACATACAGTACTATATACCCAGTGGTGTTAACTGGGTAACTAGGCTGACATTGTTGGACTTACAACAAATTGAACCTACAAACGCACTTCCAGAATGAAACTTGTTTGTATGTTGGGGACTTATTGTATTAATGTTAGGTCTTGTATATGTGTGTATGTGTTTTTTGGTTT
Organism: Cephalopachus bancanus; assembly: GCA_027257055.1. Classification (NCBI taxonomy): domain Eukaryota; kingdom Metazoa; phylum Chordata; class Mammalia; order Primates; family Tarsiidae; genus Cephalopachus; species Cephalopachus bancanus. The sequence goes on from JAPVLO010000504.1 coordinate 923,115, forward strand.
TTAGGTTTTTTTTTTGCTTAAATTGTTCTTCTACTGAGCTTTGATCACTGAAATCTATTTCAATTGACTCCTGTGTCCCTTTGATATACTCTCATCATTTTTGTTTGGTTGGTTTTTTCAGTACTTCCTTACTTTGTGACAGTACAAGATGCTCCAGGATTAACTTGTATATTTCCTGTCTCAGTCTTAAATTCAGCTGTTTCTCCCAGGAGCCCTGGTTCATTTTATTGAAAAATCCTATTAGAAATCACAAGCTGGGTATTGTGTTTCTTCATTGCTAGTGGGTGTCATTGATGCTAGGCCCTCTCAGCTGACAGAGCAAAAAAAAAAATGTATGTATGTACACACACACACACACACACACACACACACACACACACACACACAACAGACACACACATGTCCATCTGTATTCATCTGAATCTAGATTAAGTTAAAACTTAGTTAACAATGATGTCTCCAATTTTAATCTAATAACACATAGTTCATTCTAGTATTCTCCTCTTGCTTGTCTGTAACCTCCCACTTCAACACTGAGAAACCTGCCTCCCAACGCCTGCCATCTATTTACTTAATTAGCAAATTCCAATATGTATGAATAATGGTTCAGAACTCCTATGGAATTCACCTTTGTCAACTAGAATACCATGTTTATGTATAGTTTCTTTTGCTTTTAATCTTACTTGCCAAAGTTACTTGATCAACATCTTTTTATACCCTCTCAGTGATGTTATTTCATACATTTGTAACACAGTGAAAATATCTTGTCACAGTCTGCATTTCATTTCAGGCTCCCCCAGACTCCCAGATATTTTTTCTAATTTGCATACATGAAGATTCACTCCTCGTTATATAAAGTTCTATAAGTTTTGATAACTACATAGTGTTCATATTCATCATTACAGTATCAGTATTAGTCTTGTCACCCTAAAATTTTTCCCTGTTATTTTTTTATTCAACTCTTCCTTCCCCCTCCCAAAACTACTGGCAACCAAAGATCTTTTTACTGTCTCTAGTTTTACTCTTATGGAAGTCATGCAAATGTTGCCATATAATCTATAGCCTTTATAGACTGGCTTCTTTCACTTAGCAATATGTCGTCAAGATTTTTTAAAATGTGTGCACCAATCAACAGACATGCACACACACACACATATTATTCCAGGTAAACATAATACAGAATGACCAAAGTCACATATGTGAGACGTTACTAAAGTTCAAAAAAAATTAAAACAGAAGAAGAATTACATTCATTAAAGGGAAAAAAATATAGGCTGACCTTAGATTTGCCTGAGCAACATTATAAGCTAAAAGGCGATGAAATACAATTGAATTTGTTTTGAATCTGCAAAGTTAGTAACTCATTAATACTATAACCAACCGTTAACTGGGCTTATGTTCAAAGGCTCGTGTGTGAAGATAATGCAAGGACTCAAGAAATACATTATCATTATGACTTTACTGAAAAGCATCAACCAGGAATGTCACTCTGCTACCTGATAAATTAATTTTAAAAAACCACTTGCATAAAATGCAATGATACAAAGAGACTGGTAAGGAGCACTCGGTCCATTTAAATTTAGAACTAATTTTAAACTTTGAGTTATTTTAATTTAAATGTAAGGGTTATCAACTCTAAGGACAACTACTTAACGCAGCAAATACTGGTTTCATTACTTACATCATTTCCCCTTACAGTCTATTTTCAACAAGGGAGTTAGATGAATTCTTAAAATACGAATCAAAATATCTTTCCACTCTGAAGTCCTATGAACCCTCCTTATCTCACTTTGAAATAAACATAAAGTTTTTATATAATAGCTTACAAAAACTTTACCATGACCTTTTACATTTCATCTCCTACTACCTTTCTCTTTTTGACTCTTCTCTAGCCCCACTGGCCTTTCTGTTGGTTCCAGATCCTGCCGTGCACTCTCTTGCCTTTAAGTCATTTGTACGAGCTGTTCCTCCACCTGGTTTTCTTCCGCCACAGATTTCTGCATGATTAATCCTATCACATACTTCAAATACTTGTTGAAATGCCACTTTCTCTTTGTTCTAACCATGTTCTAACCATCCTATTTAACAATGCATTACTGCCCTCGACAAGACCCTACCAATTCTCCAAACTTCTTATTCTGCTCTTCTAATCTTTTCTCATAGCACTTATAACCTTCTAAAGTGCCATGTAAATTAGTTATTATGACTACTATTTTCTGTCTACCTTCACTGGAATATAAACCCCATAAAGACAGGGAGCTTTCTTAAATTTGGTGTAGGTATTCAAATATTTGTGAGATGATTGAATAAAAACAATGATAATTTAACTCTAACACACAAGAATAAAACTCCCAGAGCAAACTCAAATGTAGCAGGGGAGGAGAGAAGAAGGTGTGGAACAAGTATGTCCTTCATGAAATGGGTTTAAAGGTAAATTATTATTTCTTAAGTCAAAAAATTATAAAGCAATATTTTAACATAATAAATGTGTGGATGGAAACCATTAAAATAGTTACAAGGATTATATGAAGTTGTGGCAGATTTTTAAGTAAAATAAAATATAGAAAGTATGTCAAGTGTAACAATAAATGCAGATGGAGACAATGCATCTATTAAGGTTAGAAGGAAATACTATCAGTTTAAGTCAAAGAAAAAATCCTATTTATGTATTGTCTTTAAAATATGCACCCAATCAAATTTATCCAGGTTATTATAGGCCCTTCCCCCAAAAGTGTCAATGATCTGAAAATAATGTGAACAAAAATATGAAAATAAGACTTTAAGACTAGATTTAATGTGAGATTTAAAAACCATAGAAACACAACTATCAACCTAATAATAATAGCAAAAAAAATCCACAAAGAAAATTTTATAGTCATTTTGTTTGTAGTAAATATCAAAAGCTACAAAGCAAAACTACTGTAGCTCAGTGCCATAGTGCAGCAGCACAATCACAGAAAACTGCAACCTTGACCTCCTGGACTCAGGCAATCCTTCTGCCTTGGCCTCCTGAACGGCTGTGACTGCAGCCATATGCCTGGCTAGTTTTTAAATGTTTTGTAGAGATAGGGTCTTCCTACATTGCCTAGACTTGTCATGAACACCTGAACTGAAGTGATCCTCCCACCTTGGCCTCCTGAAGTGCTGAGATTTCAGGTATGAGCCATTGGGCCTGGCCAAAACTACATATTAACAAAATTGATTAAAATACTATTGGGAGATTTTAATAAACATGTATAATTCCATGTTTTCAAAAAAAGTAGGCAAAAAATATTTGAATGATATGATAAATAATGAAAGTTTATTAAATATGCATCTACCACTCTACCTCAAAGATAGGAAATGTGTTTTCTTTACAAAGCACCACAAATAAATTACAAATGTTGTTCATATATTAGGCCAACAAATACATCTTAATTAATTATTGGAATTAAACATCTTAATTCCTTTTTGGAATTAAACTAGAAATGAATGGCAACAAGGAGTCAACCACTTAGAAAGTTAAAATTTTTCCAAAAATAAAATTAAAGAAGAAATCATAACTGCAGTTGTTAAGTAGGAAATAATAATGACTAAAAAATGATATATTAAATCATATGAACCTCAAAGATCATCTTGGAGGAACACTCAAAGTTTTAAATATTCCCAATTTTTAAAAAATGAAGCAGGATAAACAATGTGTTTACTTTAAGAAGTTAGAAAAATAAAAATTATACTCACACAAAGAAACAGAAGATCAGCTTTCTTTAATGAACATAAAAGTAGGAAATATTTATTTTTTAAAAAGCAATTAAAATAGAAATATGAAAGAATTGATATTTGTATATTAAAAATAAAAATACATCATATAATAGATAATATAATCAAGAAATAAAGAAAGTTCACTAAATTTGGATTGAAAAACTAAAAATCATGCAAGTATAATGATGATAATGTATAAGCCCATATGATCATCTTGATAGATGTCAAGGCATTTGCGAGGAAATTGAAAATTCCTGACTTTTAACTTTTTAATAAAAAGAAGATAGAAGAATGATTATGTAATATGGTAAAAAGTACATGCCTCATATTAAAATGCCTCTTATTAGAAGGATTTCTGTTAAACTCAGCACAATATAAGAAATAAGTCAGCAGCCAATAAATCATACTTTCTCATGTATTTACATATATACATATGCACATACACACACATATATATATACTAGTTAAAATGTGTCTTCTCATTATTCATTTTCACTACTTTCTACCTGTCCTTCAATCTTGATTGTTTCAAATAAATTTTAGAATGATTTGTCAAGTCTTTCTTTCCCTCACAAAACAGGATGAATTTTGATTTTGATAGAGATTTTATTTATATTTTTTAATGTTTTAGTTTAGAGTTGTGAGGTGCAAGTTGGGTTAATTACAAAGTAGGTTGCATGCAGGTGAAGTTTGGTCTTCTAGTTGACCCTCTCTCCCCGATTGTGTACTTGGTACTCAGAGTATTACCACGTGCTTCCCTCCCTTGTCCTGCCTCCTTCCTTCCCTCCCCTGGCAGTGTCTAGCACCTGCCGATCCTTCCTCTCCTTGTGCTCATGTAACCAGTGTTCAGAGCCCACTTATGAGTGAGAACGTGTGTTTTTCGATTCTGTGGTAGTTCACTTAGTATGATGGTTTTCAGCTGCATCCAAGTTGCTGAAAACACCGCAATTTTGTTCCTCTTTATGGCTGCATAGTATTTCATCATGTGTCTGTACCATATTTTCTTCATCCAGCCCACTTTTGATGGGCAGCTGGGTTGGTTCTATGTTTTTGCTATTGTGAATAGTGCTGCAGCAAACATGCATGTGTAAGTGTCTTTTTGGTAGAGCAATTTATGTTCCTCTGGGTATATTCCCAGGAGAGGGATTACTGGATTGTATAAAAGCTCAATTTTTAGTTCTTTGAGAAATCACCAAGCTGTTTTCCGTAGAGGTTGAACTAGGTTACATTCTCACTAACAGTGTAGAAGCATCTCCTTTTCTCCGAAGCTGTACCAACACCTGATTTTTTTTACTTATTAATGATAGCCATCCTAACTGGTATTAGGTGGTATCTCATTGTGGTTTTGATTTGCATTTCTCTGATTATTACTGAGGCTGAACATTTTTTCATGTATCTGTTAACTGTTTGTGTGTCATCTTTTGAGAATTGTCTGTTCATATCCTTTGTCTACTTTCTAATGGGACTGTTTTTTTCTTTTTAAATTATTTTTCCTTTTAATTAGTTTGAGTTCCTTGTAGATCCTGAAGGTTAGGCCTTTGTCAGATGCATAGCTTGCAATCTTTTTTTCTCATTCCATGTGTTGTCTCTACTCTCTTGAGGGTTTCTTTTGCTGTGCAAAAACTTTTTAGTTTGATAAGATCTCACCTGTCTATCTTCGTTTTTGTTGCATTTGCTTTTGAGGACTTGACTATGAATTAATTGCTTACCCCAATGTCCAGAAGGGTGTTCCTTATATTTTCTTCCAAGATTCTTTTATTTTGAGGGTTTACATTTAAGTTTTTGGTTCATTTTGAGTTAATTTTTGTATATGGTGATGGGTAGGGGTCCAGTTTCATTCTTCTGCTTGTGGTACCGGTTTTCCTGCACTATTTGCTAAATATGGTTTTCTTTCCCCAATGTTTGTTTTTGTTGGCTCTGTCTAAAATGAGTTGGTTGAGGGAATGTGTTTTTATTTCTGGATTCTCTGTTCTGTTTTATGGGTGTATGTGCCTAAACCTATACCCAAACCATGCTGTCTTGGTTTAAAGCCTGGAAGTGTGATACTTGCAGCTCTGTTCCTTTTGCTGCGTATTGCTTTGGCTATTCATGCTCTTTTTTGTTTCCATATAAAATTCTATAGTCTTTTTTAGGCCTATGAAAAATAATGTTGCCGAGTTCGGTGGTTCAACCTGTAATCCCAGCACTTTGGGAGGCCAAGGTGAATGGATTGCCTGAGCCTGCGGGTTCAAGACCCACCCGGGCAACATGGCAAAACTTCTTCTCTACAATAAATAGAAAATTAGCCGGGCGTGGTAGTGCACACCTGTAGTTAAAGCTACTTGGAAGACTAGGGCAGAAGGATCACCGGAGCCCAGCAGGTCGAGGTTGCAGTGGCTGGGAGCGTGCCACTGCACTCCAGTCTGGGCAACAGAGTGAGGCTCCAACTCAAAAAAAAAAAAAAAAAAAAGAAAAGAAAAATAACGTTGGCAATTTGATAGGGATTGAATGAATTAGTAGATTACTTTGGATAGGATGACCATCTTGACAATATTGATTCTTCCGATCCATGAGCATTGTATATTTTTCCATTTGTTTGCATCATCCTAGATTTGTTTGAACAGTGTTTTGTAGTTCTTGTTTAAAGGCTTTTCACTACTTTGGTCAGGTGGACGCCAAGGTATCTATTTGTGACTATTGCAAATGGAATTGTGGTTTCATTTGTTTCTCTGCCTGCTTGTTGTTGGTGCATATAAATACAACTGTCTTTTGCACATTGATTTTGTATCCCAAGACTTTACCAAAGTCATTTATCAGTGCACTGAGGTTTTTGGCAGACTTTCTAGGGTTTTCTAGGTAAGAATCCTATCATCTGCAAAGAGAGATAACTTAACTTCCTCTTTTTCTATTTGAATATTCCTGGTTTTCTTTTCCTGCCTCACTGCTCTGGCTAAGACTTCCAGTATTATGTTGAATAGGAGGGGTGAGAATGAGCATCCTTGCCTTTTTCCAGTTCTTAGGGTGAATGCTTTTGGCTTCTGCCCATTAAGCATGTTGTTGGTAGCAGGTTTGTCCTGGATGTCTTTTATTATTTTGAGGGATGCCTAGGTGTTTGAGGGTTTTTATCAAGAAGGGATGCTGAATTTTATTAAATGCTCTTTCTGTGTCTAATGAGATAATAATGTGGTTCTTGGTTTTACACATGTTAATGTGCTGAATTACATTTATGGTCTTGCAAATGTTGAATTAGCCCTGCATCCTGGGAATGAAGTCTGCCTAATCATGATAGATGATCCTTGAAATGTATTGTTGGATATGATTGGCTAGAATCTTGCTGATAATTTTTGCATCTATGTTCATCAGGGAAATTTACCTATAATTCTCTTTCTTTGTTGGGTCTTTGCCAGTTTGGGTTATCAGGATGATACTGCTTCATAAAATGAGCTAGGGAGAATTCCATCCTACTCTATTGCCTGGAATACTTTCAATAAGATTGGTATCAGCTCTTCCTTGTATGTCTTGTAGAATTCAGCTTAGAAACCATCTGGACCAGATCTGGTCAAGAAACCAGATGATTTCTTGAAGGGAAGTTTCCTTATAACTGAGTTTATTCCCTGGATTGCTTCAAGTTATTCCTCTTTCAGTCTTGGGAGATTGTGATGTCAGGAAATCCTCCATTCCCTCTAGACTTCCTAGTTTATTTCATACAGATATTCATAGTAATCTCTGATATTCTTTTGAATTTCTTCAGGGTCAGTTGTGACATCGCCTTTTTAATTTCCAATTGTGTTTATTTGGACTTGTGTGCATTCTCTCTCTCTCTCTCTCTCTCTCTCTCTCTCTCTCTCTCTCTCTCTCGTCAATCTGGCCAGGGTCTGTCAATTACATTTATCCTTTCAAAGAACCCACTTTTTGTCTTGTTGATCCTTTCTATGATATTTTTGTCTTCTATTTCTTGTAATTGTGACTTTATCTTCATAATCTTGGTTTTTCTTTTTTTTTTAATGCAGCTGAGTGAGGGGAACCAGATTGTTGTCAAGAGCACTCATTCTCTCTCACCTTCAAGGCAGGACTGTGGATCCTATGGGAACCTGGCACCCTTCAGGAATGAGGCCTGCTGGCTCAGTTGTCAGCTGCCCAGACTCTCTCCTCCTTGCTCCCTATGTGTTCCAAGAGTCCTCTGTGGAATGCCAGGGGTTTTCTCCATTCAAATCTGCCTAAGCTACCTGAGTTTATGTGTAGCTGGATTTTTCCTCCATGTTCTGCTCAGCAAGAGAGGTACAGGTCGGCTACTCCCCAGGGACTATCTTAGATCCCACTCTTGCATTATTTTTGAAGAAAAAATACTTTTACGTCAGGGAAATTTCCCATTCAAGAATACAGAATGTTTCTTCCTTTTGTGTTTATTGTTTATGTCCCTCAGAAGACTTTTATAATTTCCTTTCTATAGGTCATATCATTTGTCTTTGTGGTTGTCTATTTTATTTTTTAAATGTATTTTAATTGTGATAAAAATCACATAGTGTGAAATTTACCATTTTACTCATCTTTAAGTATATATTTCAGTAGTGTTATGCATATTTATTTTGTTATGCATCAGATGTTTAGAACTTAATCTTGCAAAACTGAAAATCTGTATCCACTAAACAACTCCCCATGAGTTGCTCTGTGGCAACCACTATTCTACTTGTTTCTAAAACTGCAAGTAAGTAGAATCATATATTTATCTTTTTGTGGCTGGTTTATATTACTTAGGATAGTGTCATCAAGGTTCATCTATAACGTAGCATATGATAGGATTTCCTTTTGTTTTAATGCTGAAAAATGTTATATATATAATATATATATATATATATGTATATATCATGTTTTATTTATCCATTCATCTGTCGATGGACATTTAAATTGCTTCCACATTTTGACTACTGTGAATACTACCATTTGGAAGTTGGGGTTGCAAATATCTCTTCAAGATTATGCTTTTAATTATTCTCAAATCATATCTGAAAGTGGTATTTTTGGATCATATGATAATTCTGTTTTTGAGTTTTTGAGGAAATTCCATGCTGTTTCCATAACAATTGCACCACTTAACATTCTTATCAATGATATTTTATTTTAACTTTTCATTTCTTCTTCTTCCTGTTCTTTCATATTTTCTTTTTTTCTTATTTATTTCTGTTGACAAAAAATTTACTATTAGAATGCTTTGAGAGACGTTTTTAGATATACTTTTTATTTTAAAATAGTTGTAGATTTGCAGAGAAGTTACAATGGTAGTACAGAGTCCCTGTATACACTATACACACTTTCTGCTATTCTTTTTTGCTTTATTTAATAATTTTAATGAATGGTTTTTGGTTGCATGGATGCATTGCATAGTGGCAAAGAAGTCTAGACTTTAAGTGCACATAGCATCCTCATTTATGCTCAACATAGTCAATAGGTGACTTTTTTATCCCTCTTATTTTTCCCACCCTTTCTGTTCTAAGTCTCCAATGTCAATTATACCATTCTACATGCCTTTGCAATTCCTTAGTTGAGTTCCCACTTATACGTGAGAGCATGCAGTATTTGCTTTTTTCATTCCTGTGCTACTTCACATAAGATGATGGTCTCCAATTCCATCTAAGTTGCTGCAAAAGACATTTTGTTCCTTTTGTGGCAGAATAGTATTCCATGATGTGTGTGTGTGTGTGTGTGTGTGTGTGTGTGTGTGTGTGTGTGTGTGTGTTTTCATTATCCACTGATCAGTTAATGGGCATTTAGATTGATTCCACATCTTTGCAATTGTGAACTGTGCTGCAATAAACATCCAAGTGCAGGTGTCTTTTTAATTTAATGACCTCTGTACCTTCGAGTAGATATCAAGTAAAGGGATTGCTGGATCGAATGGTAGATCTACTTGTAGCTCTTTGATAAATCTCCATACCAATTTTAATAGGGGCTGGGCTAATTTACACTCTCACAAACAATGTATAGGCATTCCTTTTTCACTGCACCTGTGCTAACATCCGTTTAAAAGAAAAAAAAATTATAATGGTCAATCTGATTGATATAAGGTGGTATCTTATTGTGATTTTAATTTGCATTTCTCTGATGATTAGTGACATTGAGCAGTTTTATATGTTTGCTGGCCATTTGTATAACTTCTTTGGAAAGATGTCTGTCCTTGTCATTTGCTCACTTTTCAAAGGGGTTATTTTCACCGCACAAGTAGTATAGTGGTAGATGCTAAACAAAAAACTTAGGTTCCTGACTTCAATTATTTTATCCTATACCAGTGTGGTGCATTATAAACAAACTGCTATGCAACCAGACAGAAATAACTCCCAGTTCCAAAATTACATTTTATAGCTGTATGACTTTGGATATGATATTCATTTCATAATTTATTTGCAAAAATGGAAAGAAAAATAACTACTTTGTAATATTATGATGAAGATTAAATATTCCATATGTGAAATACCACCAACAATTGTCAAAATATTGTATGTGTTCAAATATCTGTCATTTAAATCAACAACTATTTAGTTAAGACCTACTATGAGACAGGAACAATGCTAGGTGTTGGAGCAATAAAGCTGAGCCAGACATATATAGCTTCTGTCCACAAAAAATGTATAACCTAATGAGAAAGAAGTAATAAACAACTAATTGATATTTTTAAAAAATGAGCTATAGTGGTAGAGAATGATGGGTGCATGGTTAATGATATAGGATGTTTAAAAGGCATAATATTAAAAGTATTGAATACAGTTGATCTTTGAACAACACAGATTTGAACTGTGTGGATTCGCTTATATGTGGATTTTTTTTAACCAAGTGGCGGATCAGAAACACAGTATTTGCAGGATGTACTATATAGAGGACTGACTTTTAATACACAGGGTTGACCCCAGGGTCTGAGTATGCATAGATTTTGGTGTATACGAAAGACCTGAAACCAGTCTCTCACATATATGGAGGGATAATAATACTTCATGACAAGGGCATGTGTATTGATCAGTCTAGATTTAAAGTCACTACAACTTGAACTAATGTGGTGACAATGAGCATACGGAGAAGCTGACAGATAGAAGGCAAGTTTGGGAAATAACATCAATGTGATTTGATGATGAATTACAAGTGAGAATTTGGGAGATATAGCAATAATGAATGAATAAGAAATTTCTGACTTGAACTCAGTAGACTTTTGAGATATCTATGAAATTCCCAAGTAGAAGCCTTTAAGAAGCCATCTGTATTTTAATTTAGAATTGATTAAAAAATAAAGGATAGAGAAAACTTTGGGCATTATTAATTTATAGATGATATCTCAGGCAAAGGAGATAGAATAAGGTTACTTAGGAATAGAGAGAACAACCTGATCTCAAACCAGGCAAAGTGGGGACCAAAGGGAGGCCCAGACTTTACCTGTACAACGTCCACTTGAATACCTAATCCTGAATTGTACCCCACATCTTTAAAATATAGTAATAACAAAAAAAAATAGAGAGAACATAGAGAATGAAGAAGGCTTAAGACATAGCACTGGAGCACTTCAATAGGAACCAAGAAAAAGAAAGGAGTCAGCAAAATAAGACAGATAAAGTACTGATGAAATAAGAAAAAATTGGGGATGTGACATCATTTTTTCCAAGAAAAGATCATTTCTAGAGAGACGGTTCATCGCATTTAATGATTCTTGAAGAATTATATGGTCAATAATAGGAAAAATAACACTTGAATTCTAAGTTTTTGTGTTTTTTGGTTTTTTTTTCTTTTTGCCAGGGCAGTTACCTAACTCATTTATTTGTGGGTTCCATTTTGTTTATTTGGTCATTGGTAAAGGAACCAAAAAAATAGAACCAACCAAAGATCTCAGAGTAGTTGAGTGATACAGGAAAAAGTTCCATTCCTCCATACAATGGCTTATTTTACTACACATTTTTTATTGTGTTAAAAGCCACTGCCGGGCTCGGTGGCTCAGCCTGTAATCCCGCGCCTTTGGGAGGCTGAGGTGAGTGGATTGCCTGAGCCCGCGGGTTCGAGACCCGCCTGGGCAGCGAGACCTCATCTCTACAATAAATCAAAAAATCAGCCGGGCATGGTAGCGCATGCCTGTAATTCCGGCTACTCGGAAGGCGGAGGCGGAAGGATCGCCGGAGCCCAGCAGGAGAGGCTGCGGTGGCCGGAAGCGGCCACTGCACTCCAGTCTGGGCGACAGAGTGAGACTCCAACTCAAAAAAAATAAATAAATAAATAAAAGCCACATAACATAAACTTACCCTCATAACAAATTTTAAGTGCATGTTGCAGTATTGTTAATTATATGCATATAGCTGTGTAACAGATCTCAAGAACTTTTTCATTTTGCATGACTAAAATTCTATACCCATTGAACAATAACTTGATTTCTCCTTCCTGCCAGCCCCTAGCAACTACTATTTTATTTTCTATTGATATGAGTTTAATGGCTTTAAATACCTCATATACATGCAGCTATGAAGTATTTGTTTTGTGTGTGTGATTGGTTTATTTCACTTAGCACAATCCCCTCAAGTTTAATTCATGTTGTAGCATTTAACAGACTTTATTTCTAAACAAACTGCTTTGTAACCAAACAATAATAAGATTTTAAGGCTGAAAAGCCGTATGTACATAGCACATTTTCGTTGTTTCTTTATTCATGAATGAAAATTTAGGTTGCTTTCATGTGTTGGCTATTATGAATAATGTTGCAATGAACATCTCTTTGAGATCCTGTTTTCAATTCTTTTAATTATATACCCAGAATTAGTTCTATTTTTAATATCTGAGTGATATTTACACTGTTTTTCACAGTGGCTGCACCTTTTCACATTTTCTTCAAAAGTGCAGAAGTGTTCTAATTTTTCCACATCCTCCTCAACACTTGTTATTTTCTGTTTTTGTCTTTTTGTTGTTGTTGTTGTTTTGTTTTGTTTTGAGTTTGAGTCTCACTCTTGTCACCCAGACTGGAGTGCAGTGGTATGCTCAAGGGCGATCCTTCCACCTCAGCCTTCCAAGCAGCTGGAACACAGATGCACACCACACCATGCCTGGCTAGTTTGTTTGTGATTTATTGTAGAAATGACGCCTCACCAAGCTGCTCAGGCTGGTTTCGAACCCCCAGCCCCAGGCAATCCTCTCGCCTCGGCCTCCCAAAGTGCTGGGATTACAGGCTGAGCCACTGTGCTCAGCCTGTTTGTTTTTTTAATAGTGGCCATCTAACAGGTGTGAGGTGACATCTCATTGCGGTTTTGATTCACACTTCACTGATGATTAGTAATATTGAGCCTTTTTTGACATGTTCATTGAACTTTTCTATATTTTCTTTGGAGAGCTGTCTACTCAAATCCTTTGACCATTTTTAATTAGGCTATTTTTCATCGTTTTGAGGAGTTCTGTATATATTCTGTGCATTAATCTTTTATCTGATACATGGCTTGGAAATATTTTCTCCTATTTTGTAGATTGTCTTTTCACTCTGTTGATAATTTTCTATACTGAACAGAAGTGTTTAAATTCAATATGGTCCAGTTTGTCTATTTTTGTTTTTGTTACCTGTGCTTTTGGTGCCATATGCAAGTCTTAGTGCATGTTTTTAACCAGTAGTATTTCACAAATTTTTGTGTTTACCATATTGAATATGAGGACACTTAAGTGGTAAATTGACATGGTCAGTGTACTTTTCATCTCTGTTGAACAAAAACAATAAGATTCATTTTAGTGTTTGTGTGCAAAGAAGGGTTTCAGAATTCCCTAGCCATTAACTCAGGCCTGTCTGGCTTGCTCTAGCAGACCATATGGCCTGCTTAATTAATGGCTACTCTATGATGACACCAATAACCACATGTGTTCTACAATTCAATGGCTATAGTGATCAACAGGAATTTTCTGCAATCAAGAGATCAAAAACTTATTAAAATCAAAGCTATGAAAAGTGAATAATAGAAAGAAGAAATTAAAATTTATATTACTTCCAGATGATAGAATTTGTCTAAAGCAAACTAAAGAATAAAGTGAAAAACTACTGTAAGTAACAAAAATGTTCAATGAGGTGAGTGTCTCCGTAACTAATGTTTGGAAATCAGAAGTTTTTCCATAGATAAGAAACAAGCAGCTTAAAAATATAACTAAAGAAAGCTGTCAGTTTTCAAAAGCCACAAAATGTGAAACACATAGAAATAATTGTAATAAGGAACACATAGGTACTGCATGAGGAAAGCTATAAAACTCAGATAAGAGACATAAAAAAGACATAAATAATAGGGAAGCTTATTTTGCTTTTAAATCGGGAGATATAACATAGTAATGGTACAAATTCTCCCAAATTAAACTCTAAATTACATTTGCTAGCACTTGAAATTCACTGGTGTAAAATTTAAACAATTTGGGAGCTAGAAAAAAATGAGAGCAAAATTTATGTGGAAAAATAAACAGTAGAGGTTATCCAGGAAAATTCTGAAAATGGAGAGTGATTGGGCATATCAGCCCTACCAGATATTAAAATTAATTACAAAACTGCAGTAATTAAGGTAGTATGTTACTGGCTTAAGAAAAGACTGACAGATTGTTGCAACTGAAGAGAGCACAGAAATAGGACTTTCTGTAAGAATAGAATTATTTTAAAATAGATGCTGAGGTTTTGTCTGAAACTCTTAGAGACCCAAGGAAAACTAGATTAAATTCTAACTTCTTGGTTGGCTAGGAGGCCAAAACTTAATTGAGGCAATGCTTAATATTAAATCAACTGTCAGCTGGGCTCGGTGGCTCAGCCTGTAATCCTGCGCCTTGGGAGGCTGAGGTGAGTGGATTGCCTGAGCCCGCGGGTTCAAGACCCTCCTGGGCAACTTGGCGAGACCGCATCTCTACAATAAATCAAAAAATTAGCCAGGCGTGGTAGCGCGCGCCTCTAGTTCCAGCTACTGGGAAGGCTGAGGCGGAAGGATCGCCGGAGCCCAGCAGGTCGAGGCTGCGGTAGCTGGGAGCAGCCACTGCACTCCAGTCTGGGCGACAGAGTGAGACTCCGACTCAAAAAAAAAAAAAAAAAAAAAAAAAAATCAACTGTCAATCCCCACAAAGGTACTCTTAATCTTTCCTTTCCAATACTACAACTTTTATTTCTTTGGGCTTACGCTTATTTTTTACTCTTATTTTATACTCTTTTTACATAGTTGCATGACAATGTGAAAGATAAATAAATATGTTCAGACCATTATTTCATGACCACTTTTCTGTTTTTCTACATAACCTTAATAATGAACAATTTAAGAGTTCTGTATCATTCTGGGGTGAATATGTCATGTATTATTTTAAAACTTAATGTTGTATAATTTTCATTCAGATTTTTATTTTATAAACAACATAAACCTCTGCTCTACTTTTTCTTTTTCAATTATTCCCTATATTATAATATAAATTGCCTTCTGATAGGATTATATTAGTGTACATCGTGATAAATACCTCTAGCTGTTCATCTAGGTTTTCATACTATATTTATTTTTCTCAGTTCCATGTGAAAAGATAACTTGATTTTAATGTGTTATTCAAATTTATAGTGCTGTTAAACCTTTTCTGTTTATAGTTTTATTTTAATTATCTAAGTATTTTCTTAGATAAGAAATATCTAATATTTGTTTCATTATATATTAGAAATTAAAGTACAAATATATTCATTATTAAACAAAAAATTCTAGCCGTATTATATATAACAGGAAACTTTTTCTTTAACCAGTGATGAGTCACTTAAAATTAATTTTGTTTTTAACTTAAGTAACCTATAAAATAATAAATAATAATGAAAAAATAAAGATTTCAAGTAAACATACAAAAGCAAATTTTTTAGATCAAATGTAAAAACAAAGGTAAAAATATCTCTCAATGATGGAAACATAGCAGGCCAACTGTGAAAAGGAGACCAAGTAACTTGGGTAAAAGGGCTTTCAGGAGTAGCTCTGACAATTTGTCCTTGCAACCAAGAAATATTTGGGAAAGAGCAGCAAGAGACTGGGCTGTTTTCTAGAACAAGATAAATTACCAACACTGATTCAAGAAGAAATTTAAAAATATATTAGGCCTTTAATCATTAGAAAATTAATGAGTATTTGAAAATTTATTCAAAAAAGGACAAGGTTATTTTTAGTGAGCATTCTAAGAACAGACAAACCCTATTTTATACAAATTATTCAAGAGTAGAGAAAGTGAACCACCTCCTGACTCGTTTTATGAAGCTAATTCAACCTCCATACAAAATCAGATAAGGATAATATAACAACAACAACAACAAAACTATTAGCAAATTTCACTAACTGAATTAACATATTTACAAAAATCTGATATGGATAATACACATTAAAGTATCATTTATTTAACTTTTGGGAGTAGAACAAATACACCTATATTTTCTGTATGCATAAGCAGCTATATATTACCTGCAAGAAAAGACATGAATAAGAAGGCACATCCTAGGTTAAAAATAGTGGATAAGCTTGGATAGAGACAGAAAGAAATGGAGTAAATTTTAACTATATATCAATTTTTAATAAATTAAAATTCAAAGCAATAATTGCAAATGTTAAGATTTGGACAATGTAAGACTGGTCTTATATATGCTTGTTATATTATTTTTGTTAGTTTTTCTACCAGTTCGAAAATTTTTATACTGAAAATTAAGAGCAGAGATATAATGTATTTTTGGTCTCCATGACAGAAGTGACTTCGAGTGATAATCTGACTGGGGTGGGATCAGGAAAAGTTAGAAGAGAAAAAAAATTGGACACAGTAAATAAGAATAATGATATCGAGGAGTTTAGTTTAAGACATTGGGGACAGGGCAATCAATATAGGAATAGCCGGAGGCGGGTGTAAGCTATCAGGGAAGATGTCTTAAACAAGACAGATATTATAGCATGTTTTATGCTGACAGAAAAGATGTAGTAATGAGGGAAATAGATTATTTCAAAAAGAGAGGGAAAATTACCAGATGTCCTCAAGTAGGTGAGGGTGATGAAGTTCATTAGAGTAGAGTGGTTCAGTTACAGTAATGGGAGAGAAGATGAGAGTATATGGTCCCAGATGC
The DNA here is from genome assembly GCA_027257055.1 of Cephalopachus bancanus. NCBI lineage: Eukaryota > Metazoa > Chordata > Mammalia > Primates > Tarsiidae > Cephalopachus > Cephalopachus bancanus. Next base: position 939,919 of record JAPVLO010000504.1, read on the forward strand.
AGGTAGCTCAATAGGTAATGATGGGAGGACTTGGTGAATGTTATCTTCTGATTGCTTCTCTTTTGTTAGCAATGTAGAAAGATGTAAAGTAGAATAGAGAAAGGTGATATTTCTTCCAGGCGATCTAAAAGGCTTACTAGAGAATTAGTGCTATAAATGTAAACTGATATCACTTGGCATGGCTAGATATTTTTCACCAGTCACAGTTATCTGCATAAATGTATAAGGGGAGTAGGGTTTTCATTTTTGTGTTTTTAAAAATATAAAGATAGTAACATTGCATCATTACTGTGCTAAATTTGTCAGAAAATTATCTTCCCTAGATATAGAGTAAAAACTGTCTGCATTCATTCACCTAATTTTAGTGAGAAATCAACAAATTATAAATTATTTGAGTTGGATGGAAGTTGTGAGATTGTCTGGTTTAATTCCAGTATGTTGACATAAAAGCTGAGGCCTCCGGAAGGGAAGCAACCTTCCTAACTTCATGCAACAATTTAGTGGAAGTGCCACATAAACTCTCATTATGTCATTGTGAAACAAGACAAACATATACTTCATCAATATTTCCCTAGATAATTATCATGACTCAAAGTATCTCAGTGGCGATCCTTTGACCTTAGTGCCGTGTTTCAGGAATATTATTCTATCAAGAATTATAAAATATAGTAGAGAGAAACAGCCCTGGCATCTCCTACCCCACCACCTCCAAGACATCTCAACAGAACAAGAGCTTATTTAATAAAGCTCGGGGTAGGGGACAACATAGTAATAATTTTTAGCAGTATAATCTGAGCCACAGACAGTTATGGTTGAGCAAAGACTAAACCCAAATTTATCACAATAAACCAAAACCAAAATAAACCAAAAACCAAAATGCCTCCTTGTTCTCAGTTTTGACAATTACATAATATTTGAAATTCTTTGTTTCCGCAATGATCTGTGGCTTTGCTTTAGCATAAAAGTGAAAGACTAATGAGACTATTAATCTTCATTGCCGTAATAGTTCTCAAAATCCTATTAATGTAATGAAGATAGAAATGATTTCAACCTCTTTACATGGTTATGGTCATTGGTGACCAGAGAAGCAATATTAGCCTTCTCCACACTGGTGCTCTCTTATTTTCAACTCTAAAATAGAGGGGATTGTTTGAAAGCATAAGGTGTTGGCTTGAAATTGAGACTGATGCCAACTAGAGATTTGACACTCAAGCCTGAAAGTTGTAGCAAAAACATGTCTCTGAAAATACTCAAAATATTTAAGAGATATTCCCCAATGAAAATACATATTTCAGAAGAAACTTGTTGATAAATGTTAAAATATATTTAGAAACCCAATTGGTGAGATTTTTTCAGATTCAAATCAGATTACCTTGATAAATCATATTACCATATCATAAAAAAATAGGTTATTCATTTTTCAATCATGAAGCTAGTTCCCATACTTGTCGGAAATGAAAATAATAAATCTGATAGATGCATCGAAGTGGACTGTGTTTGACAAATCTGATAATCTTATCAAAATTTTATAGCACATGAAAGGGTTTTTATTCCTCAGTCTCAGATGCCTGCATTGACCACCCACTGTGATTTGACAGAGACTCAATACTATCATTTCTCAGAAAGATGCTACCTTACTACTGTAAGCACATATCAGGTATAAACAACTCACCTGAGAAGCAAAACTAAATAAAAACTCAATCACCTGGTGGGAAAAAAAGAGGGACCAACTCCCAGCATGAATCATAAATATTAGTGGGGCATAGTATTATTTGAATCTCATGGAAACACTGAGCCCTACTCTCCACCTTTCATTTTGCTGTTACTAATTTTGTCTATAAAGGATATTTCTTTACCAAAGCCCCTAGATACTGTTAACTTGGTGTTTCAGACCCATAATAATCTGTTTCCATACCCTTAAGAATAAGTTTCAGTTGTACTCTGAATAACAAAAGGCACAGTGGTTTTTAAGTTTGGTTACACATTAATGTCATCTGAGGCACTTTAAAAAAACCCAGCAAGGGCAACCCCTTTGGGTCTCCTCCTACTGTGGGAGCCTTTCTATAAATCCTGCTTTAAAAAAAAAAAAAAAAAAAAAAAAAAAAACCCTAGTGACTGGGCCCCATCTCAGACCAATTAAATGGAAAGCCAAAGGTAGAATCCAGGCTCAGGTATTTGTTAAAGCTCTCCGGGTGAAGGTAATATATAACCACCATTGAGAATCCCTGTGATAATGTACCTTTTGCAGACCTCTGTAGCTTCAGAGCCTTGGAGGAATACATCCTGCTTTCCACCACCTGCAATCCCATGTGCCCCAAATTTCCGAACTGAAGAAGTCCATGGAAGTCTCTGAAGTACATGAATCTTTTGCTATTGCTTTACTATTCTGCCTCTATTAATGCCAAATGGGTGATAACAGATGAGTGGTTACAGGATATAGGCAAACCAGGGCATCTACTCAGATATGTGGAATACAACCAGTGCTAGAGCAGATGAATGTGGACGGAAACCAACACTTTCTCCTAAAGCAGCAGTTGAGAGCGGATTTGGGGATCATACAGCTTTGGATAATATTGGAGGAACTAGAGGAGCCCACAATTGACAATAAGCTCCCTCCATCTCTAGGGGACAAAGCCAGGGTCAGGATTAGGCATTCAACCTGGGCACAAAATTTTAGGAACCATTAAAAAAACTTCATGAATCAAGATAAATAATAATTGAATTAAATATTTTATACATTCTATATTAATGACAAAATTTTAAATAAATCCTGCAATTGCACAATTCACTCGTTTGCCTCACCCTAAACAGGATCCTGTAAGAACCTGTCACCTCAGTCCCAGTCCTGGGAAAAAACTAGTCTAGGTCCCAGACCCACCTGCAACCCAGAGGAAGAAAGTGCTCCTATTTATGAGAAAGATGGTGGGAGCCCTTCCACCCCAATTCATCATGAGATGGATAAGCATGGAAAAATGGGAAAAAAAGTACTCAGTTTTTTACCTATAGCTGGTGAGAAAAGCAACTCTCCCCACCCCAAGATAAACCTCATGAAACCTCACTCTGGACCTCTCAGTATAAATCAAAAGGCTGTGAAATGAGAGGAAAGAATGAGGAGCCCTGGGACAAAAATTCCCTGAAGTTCTGCTTGGTATGGGAGGGGAGAGACAGAAAGAGATGGACAAGATGGAAGAAAGCAGCTATTTGACCTGTCACTTGACTCTTTGTTGGTAAACCTATTGATAGGTCTGTCCCCAGACCAAACATCTCTAATATGATTCTCTAATGGTTTAATTTCAGGCATCTAGCAGCTTTTGGAGAGGGGTAGGGATGGAAAATTTCCAAGTTCTCTCCATTGAGTGCTCATTAAAATAATAGATTTATGAATGAATAAATGAACAAATGTATGAATGGGTGGACATATGCTGTCTCTGTATTAAAAGAAAAAATCTGTTATTTCTCAAGGTCACACAAAAAGATATGGTGAAGTCTACAATAAGAACTCTGACCTGTCAATCTAATATTGATTAATGCTCAAAATATTTCATATGAGATAAAATAGTAACATCAAGAAAAATGTTAACAAAACCTAAATATGGGAAATCAGGATATGTGCTATAGGATTTTTTTATACTACTTGGATGGAAATTTTAGAAGCTTGTATTATTTTATAATTAAAGCTATTTAAATATTAATAAGAAAAAGCAGATGCTGATTTGAAAAACAAAAACTAAACAAAAGTCATGGCCATATACATAACAAATGGAGTTTAAAGCATAAAATAAACATCTGAAATTGTGACCAAAGAAATATAATTTTTTTTTTTTTTAGTTGGAGTCTCATGCTCACGGCCACTCCAGTGTCGACCTGCTGGGATCAGGCAATCTTTCTGCCTCAGCCTTCCAAGCGGCCCAAACTACAGGCATGCGCCACTACACCTGGTTAATTTTTTCATTTACTGTAGAGATGAGGTCTTGCCAAGTTGCCCAGGCGGTTCTTGAGCCCATGGGCTCAGGCAATCCCCTCCCCTTGGCCTCCCAAAGAGCTAGGATTACAGGCTTGAGCCACCGCACCCAGTCTGAAATACAAAATTAAATGGTAATGACATACCATATGTCACCTATTAATTTATAAAGGATACAAAACCATAATGATGCTTAATGATGGCTAGGTATAATAAAATAAATACTAAATATTGCTGGTGAAATTGTGAATTACTACAAAAGTTATGAGTTTATGAAAATAAATATTAATCTATAGCATTCTTCAAAAATTCTCAAGATTATGACATAGAGATTATACTTTGGGAACTGTATGTATCATAAGAAAATAATCAGAAGTATGGATATATATTAATGAATGAAGATGATCCTCCCAGAATCATTGCATACATTCAAAATTAGGATCAAAATTCAAAATTGCATTAAAAAACAGAAAACAATTAAACATTCAACTCCAAGAAAAATGGGTATATTAATGTATGTCCCATTATATTATTACATAAACTGCAGACCTTTACATTAATCTGGGAAAATGTTGATTACATAATATAAATTAGAACAAAGCAGATATGGAATTATATATCCAATTTACTCTAAAATAAAGACTGGAAAATACTGAATAAAGGTAGAAAAATTATTATATGTAATTTGCATAAATATATATTCTAAAGTTCCAACCATGAGCTTATACAATTTTCATACTCAAAAACATAAATAGTATATATTTTAATTGGATACTCATGAAGAAATGCATTTTTAGATCATTATATCTCTGTCTTTATTCTCTCCATACACCCTGCTGTCACTTTATCCATAAAAATATCTTTGCAAATTGCAATTTACTGCCACTGGAGGATAAAACAGCATCTCTCTTAGAAAGCCATAGTTGAACTACTATCTATAATATTCTCCAATTCATTTTATCAAAATTACATTCATATGACACAGCATCTTTTTTAGGGAAATTAGTTTGTGCAGACAAAAGTTTATTTTGTTAGACAGTGATCAAATTCATTTAATAAATAAATATTTTTTGAGCAACTACCTTATGCCTTGTGCTGTTTGGCACCCGACATTTAATGGCGAAAAAGGCACACTTAATTCTTGAAATCATCAATCTTAAAGTCTATGTGAAGGGATGGATAATTTTTTAAAAGATACAGCAACAAATGAATAAAAAAATCAGGTTGTTGAGAAAGAATAATCAGAAGCTGTAGGAGTAGGAGAAACCTTCTTTAGTACTGTACACTGGGCAACCAGGAAAAGCATCAGTAAATGGATGACTTTTTTTTAAAACTAAGAACTGAATAGTAAATGAAAACCTGCCACACAAAGAGTCAAAAAGAAAAACTTGCTGGCAAAAGCAACTGCTGATGCAAAGACCCCGAGGCAAGAATGTGTTTGCATAGTCTAACACAGTCAAGAAAGTCAGTAAGGCCAGGGTGGTTAGCTATGTGGGAGAGAGTACAGACATGGTTGGAAAGAAGTCATGGCCAAATCATACAGGACCTTTGCAGTCCATGTTAGAAATGAGAGATTTATGTTAAAATGGGTAAGAAGTCACTGAAGGGTTTTAAATAAGTAGAAAAAATTTAATATATTTATTTTTTAATCACTTTGTCTACCGTAGAGAGGGTGGATCATAGCACAAGGGAGTGACAAGATACTCTTAGGAGGCTCTTGCAGTAATCCAAGTGTGATATAATCATGACTTTGACTAGGGTGTAAAAGGGGAGATGAGAGAAAGTAGATGGATTTCAGATATATTTTGAAGTGGGCTCCAACAGGGTTTGTCAATATATTAAAAGTAATTGGAGCCAGGTTGGGCAATGAGAGAAGGGAAAGACAAGATACCCTCACCTGTCTCCATAGTAGGTCTTGAGTTTACCTGGTGATGTGACCCAAACCTTCATTCTTCAGTGCTCTGAGACCTTTTCAGCCTAGGGTTGCTGCACATGCCCACTCATAGTTACAATAGGATAATGGAATACCAGAAAGTTCCCAAGTTTATTACTCATATTCCACATGTGGTCTCTCTTAGCCCCAATAGAGAAAATCAGCCTTGCCTTATCCTGATGATCAAGGTCAGTTATACATGCCAATATGGTGACTCCTCCTCTCACCTGCTGGTCCTTAGACATACGAGTACAAAGTGCCCTGGTGATGCCATAATTTGATGTCTCCTGGCAAGATTGCGCCCCCTTTGTGGACCAGGCCCTACAAACTAAGACAAGAAGTATGAGGACAGGAAGAACAAAATTTCCCAGTGAATCTTTTGGAGTGGGGCCACTCCCATTGTCAAATTTTGGTTTCCAGACACATGTAACTTCATAAGGCAGACAGAGTGTCATATAGAGACCTCTGATTTAATAAATGCACTCAAATATACTGCATTTCAAAGGATGGCATCTCATTCTTTCAGAATATTTCTCCAGATCTGGCACTTCAGTTGCATCTTTAGAAGATAGTTTCAGTGTTCTATGAAGTCAGCTGCTTCTGGATGGTATGTTATGTGATATGGCCAGTTGAAACTATGGTCATGAGCCCATTCCTGCAACTCCTTTTCTGTGAAGTGGGTAATCTTGTCAGGTGCTATGCTCTGTGGGATAGCAGGTTTATGAATCATAAATTCCATACAAGAAATCCCATACAAGCATGAAATTCCATGCAAGCAGAGGAGGCAAACTCATACCTAGATAAGTATCCATCCTTGTGATGATCAACTGCTGGCCCTTCCAAAGTAGAAGGGTCCCATGTGGTACATGTTGCCACCCTATGATCAGTTGGTTGTCTTGAAGAGTGATGTCATAGTAGGGGCTCAGCTTTGATTTATGGTACTGACAGGTTAGACTTTCAGAGACAACAATAGCTAGGTTAGTGGAAATCCATGCTTTTGGGCCCACATCTAGCCTCCACCTCCACCACCATGGCCACTCCATTTATATAAAAATTATGCCATTTCTGGGGTTACTGATGAGAAAATCTGGGTAGTGTTAACTGATCATGTCATTTCATCAACTTGGTTTGCAGTACCTCTCTGTGGTGCTCTCTGGTTAACATTAACGTATTTTATGAATATTTTCACACTTTATACAGCCTCCCAAATGTCTACCCACATGTCTCTTTCTTAGACCTCTTTGCCTTTGGGTCCAACAAAACTCATAAGGAACAGTTCTGGATACATGTTCATTGGCAACCCATGGTAAAGTATTCTGCCTCTAACAGGGCCCAGTAAAAGTTCAGGATGTGTTTCCTAGAAGGCATGTAATTATCTGCCATGAATAGCATAGCTTTGTCCCAGAATCCCAAGGGCTTATACCATGAATATCCTCCTGGAGCATATGCATCTTTTTCCAGTGCTGGTATCTCCAGTAATAGAAAGGTTATTGAATTATATGGCCCAAGTGAAAAGGATGATTGCATTGTGGCCTGGACCTGCTTCAGTGCCTTTTCCTGCTTGGGCTTACTCAAAATGGGTAGATTTCTGTGCCAGCAGACATAGTGGGTGGAGCAATATTCCCAGGTGTGGATTTCTGGGCCTCTGGAATCCAAAGATGGCTACCAGGTGCTGTGCTTCCTTCTTTGCAATAGGGGATTCAAAATGGATGCAGCAATGTGTCTTTACTTTGTAGTAAATATCCCAGCACATCCCTAACCACTGAAAACCTGAAAATTTTACAGAAGTTTCAGTTCCCTGCAATTTAATAGTGTTTATTTCCCACCCTCTGGAGTGCAAGTGTCTTAACAAAGCCTCCAGTCTATTTGTCACTTCTTGCTTGTCCTGTCCAACTGATATGATGGTACTAATTCAGTGAATCAATGTGATGTTCTGTGGGAGTCCAGGTGGTCCAAACCTATTAAGATTGTATTGTGACAGAGGAAAGAAAACTTAACACAACCATGAAACAAAATTGTATATGAATACTATCCATCCCATGTGAATGAGAACTATTTATGATACTCTACGATTTTGAATAGAAAAGACAACATCCACTAAATCAATGGCAGCATGCAATGTATCAGAGGGCTTATTAATTTGCCTGAGCAATAACATAATTTATAGCACAGCATCCATAATGAGAATTACCACTTGGCTAACACTATGATCGTCCATAATCATTCATCAATATCCATTCAATTTCTGCAGGGTCCAGATTAGAAAACTCATGGAAGTATAATAAGGACCACCACTCCTGCATTCATTATATCTTTATTGGTAACACTGATCTCCAGTATACCCTCCCACACCATGGTTAGATTTGGGTTTTTTTGTTTTTTTAATTTTATTTTTATTGACACATAATAGATGAACTTATTTTCAGAGTCCATGTGATAATTTGAAGCAGTCATACAATAAGTAGAGGCAAAATGAAGGTAACATGAGATTTCTGTCATCTTAAATTTTTATTAATGCTAAGAACATGCAAATTATTATCTTTTAGCTATTTTGAAGTGTACAATAGATTACTGTTAAGTTTAATCACCATACTGATCTATCAATCACTAGATCTTACTTCTTCTATTGATTTACTCTCTTTTTAAATCAGTTTCAGAGGTTTCCATTTGGCTTCTGCTAATTTAATAGCTCTCTTACCTCACAGATCAGTGATGCAATGTGAGGCTTATTCCGGTTTTCAAATGTATCAATTCCGATTGCATATATGGGGACCAGGGAAATGACCACTGTGTGTATTGGTAGACCCAGTGAGTCAGATGTAAATCACACATTATCCAGGACTTCATTTATTATCTGCCATGTAAGTCTCTGCTCTATTGGGGAGAGGAATGGTATGATGACACTGTGGGTTTTATCAATATCAACTGTGTCTAATAGTCCTATTTTCACTCTACACAGTCACCTCAGTCAATGAACCTGGGTCCTTTAGAAAAAGGAGTTTGGAAATCATCATGGAATATACACACTATGATGTTTAAGTGATCTTCTTTTTTTTTTTTTTTTTTGATTTGGAGTCTCACTCTGTCGCCCAGACTGGAGTGTGCAGTGGCCGGAATTACAGGCACATGCTACCACGCCCGGCTGATTTTTTGATTTATTGTAGAGATGAGGTCTCGCCAAGTTGCCCAGGCAGGTCTCAAACCCGCGGGCTCAGGCAATCCACTCACCTCAGCCTCCCAAGGCGTGGGACTACAGGCTGAGCCACCGAGCCTGGCTAAGTGACCTTCTTCTTAGGGACAGGACCACCTCTTCAATCACTGGATTCCACATCTGAATGCATTTAAGTGCTGCCACCTGGTTTCCTGCTATTTTGAGACTCCTGTTATCCCTATGAATGTTAATGAACTCAGATCCATGACTGCCTCTGCTACCATCAGCCCTGATGTACAGAAGAAAACAACCCCCAAACTCTTTAGTGATGCACCTTTCACCAGCACTTTCCTGACGGTCTTAGTAGCAAGTGTGTCCTCTTGGCCTTCTGAATCATAAGTCTCTGGTGGGTGCTTTAATCTCAATAGAGCCCCTCCAAAATTCAGGTGTTGCCAATGCGATAGTTTTAAGGGATGCCTTTAAGAGGTAGTAAGTCTATGAGGGCACTTTCCACATGAGTGGGATTAAAGCCTTTATAAAAGATGCTTCATGAAGCATCTGGCTTGCTTTCCCTTCTGCCTTTTACTGTGTGTGGGACACAGTGTTCCTCTTCTCTGAGGGATGCAGCAAAAAGGCATCACTTGGGAAGTGGGATGAAGTCTTCACCATGCAACTAAACGTGCTGGGGCTTTGTTCTTGGATTTTCAGTCTCCAGAACTGTGAGAAAATGATTTTTTTCTTATAAATTACTCTGTGGCAGTATTGTTTGTAGCAGCACAAACAAAGATGGTAGGTCTTTCAAATTCACGTGTCCAGTCCTCTCAGTCTTTTTTTTTCCTATATTGTTTTCTTCTGATAAAATTTTTTTTATTATAAAGGTGTGGGGTACAATTCAGGGTTAGGTAAACAAATGTTGATTATGCAGGTACCCTTGTTGATAGCTAAATAAGTATTTTCACTTCATTGGATATTGAGCATTGTTTTTTTTCTAGATTTAAAGAGCTGTGAGTACGCCACCTTCTGGGAAA